>JACEFZ010006257.1:687500-1092500 GCA_014155875.1 Cepaea nemoralis | reverse complement strand
CTCCTCATGGGCATATTACAACACACACACAAATAAATAAATAAATAAAAATAAAATCAACATATAATGAAGTAGGGTAATTCATCCTATCAACATATAGAACCATGTTATATGATACAAATTAGTCTCGCTTGAGGTACACATCTTAAGGATAGTATTGCTATTTAAGATATGACATCCTATACAGGTCATGTAACCTTACTCAACTGTTTTTATGCTCGAAAATCGGCGGTGCGCTAGTTTATTCTAGAAGGACTTTTCGAGTCAAGGTTGGCTATAGACGTTTATATGTACAGATCGACTCAAAACTGGAAATTTGACATATCAACAAATTTATTACCATAAATGGCCTGTAGAAATCATCATCACGTGCCCTTCTAGCTGGCTCTATCTATAGTATCTCTCCACAGATCTCTACTTGGTACCCCAGATCATCAACGCTGCTGATGATATCACTCCATGTCACCGTCTCAGTGCTCTGTCCGTCCAGCAGTCTTTCTCTAGCTCTGCCTTTGCCTCGTCTCCCACTGATGTTCCTGGTCGTCACCATGTATTCTAACCCCTCACTTCTCATTATAAAAAAATGATGTTTATCTCTGTATTATAATTGTATATAATGCCCTACTTTCATTAACCATTTCCATGCAATCGTTGTAAGCTACTCTGATATTCGAACCATTCGTCTCAGGAACCACATTCCCGTTACTTCCAAGCTCTTCTTTATTTGTTCATTCAAGCTCAATGATTCACTGCCATATAGTAAAACAGGTTCTATGTGTTGTAGAAATACGGGAGTGAAATGCGAGCGATATATTTAAACCTACCAATTAACCAGCCAACCAACGAATCAATCAATCAACCAATCAATCAATCAATCAATCAATCAAGTGCTATCCACACTATGGCCTTTATCTTCATGGTGCTTACATATAAACTTGCAATTCATTTCTAGATATTGTATACCCGACTGTAGCAGTATCCTCCTCGTACACACCCCACCTCCACCTTTTCCCCAGCACATCCTTTAATGAGGATCCGTGTAGTTCTGTACTGTTGTCTTGAATACCAGTTGTATAAACACTTTAAAATATATTTGACTGAATCTAGCCTTGTAGACTCAACTATTACAGCCTTCCTAGCAACCACGTACGTGTAATGGCCTCATCATCATGTTCCATGCCTGTAAGCGTGGGCGGTCATGTTTCGCCATCTTACACGATCAAGAGAATCATTGATCAGCTCTATGTTCTTTTCCCGACCCTACCATGTGGTCAGGTCGTCCAGATATTTACTTCTCTGCCTTTCCCTTGTTCTTTGTTTCTCAATCTTGCCAGTTGTCACCAAATTCTCCAATTTATGTCTTCTCATAACGAACCCCCAAAAATGTGACTGTCCACGTCTAATTGCTCTAATCAGTTTGTGGTTTTAATTTGCTTTTTAGGACTTGCTCATTGCAAGTAAACAACAAAACATGATTTTCTTGACATATGTAAAGAAGGTAGCTTGCCACTGCTTTCGTTCCTAGCAATGACCATACTTGACGATGACCGTAGGCTTTGTCTCCAGAAAGCGATCCTCTCTCTGCCGTCGTTAAATTTTATTAAATTTTCTAATTTAATGTTTTTCTATAAATCTGTTTGTGTTGTTTCTTAGGAAGATTAGTATAATCGAAACGTCGATTGATTGTGTCGCAGTATAACTTTAAAAAAAAAATGTCGTTTCTGATTATTCCCCGTGTGATTTACGTTTGCCGTATTGGGGTTCGTTGTAAGGTATGTACATTTTGTCTGTGTTTATTGTCTCTCACGTTTTTCTCGGGAGTTACAGGTACCTAACTGTTTTTATGTTCTATCATTACAGTCGGGCTATGCGGCCACCAACACACCTGTAGCTGTTTTGAGCTACTTCAACTGGCCCAGAGTATACTAAGAGCTAAGACGCAAGTTCACAGTACATGTACTATTGGCATTTGAGAGTCAGTCAGTCGGATTAGTTAGCCTGGCTAGGCACTATTGGCCTTGGTCAGGCACACGTTTGTACAGAATGTCTCTATAGCACTGCTTAGGACAGTGGTTCTCAACCTTTTTTGGCCCATGCACCCCTTCACCGTATGTTCAGAATGTCATCCACCCCTCCCCTTTCGTATATCCTCCCTATAACCCCCCCCCCTTTACACAGTATGCTTAAAATGGATGCTAAATTTAATAACACATACTAGAACAAGTCTAGACGTCTACATAAAATGTGATTGGCTAGTCTACTTACGATATAAAACAAATTTCAGAAAGGCGAAAAGTACAGAACCGTAAAGAATGGAAGGAAAAACAATATCAAGTAATCGGTTCTTGTATTAACGCGATCTTGAAATAATCTTACCCCCCCCCCCCCCCCTATCTCCACCCCCCTGGAAACCCTAAAATCCCCACTGCCAGGAGAGGGGGGGGGATTCCCCACCAGTTGAGAACCACTGGCTGAGGGTGTACAATTCACACTGATCTTCCATTAATCATTTAAGTGAAATTCCCACAATGGAGATTATTTCAGTGTTACCATGGCTCCCTGTCTCTTGCTTTGGTTGCTCTACCTGACAGGTTGCTGGCTATTCGTACCATGTTATTGTCCGATATTTGCTATCTCTACTGAAGGTAATATTGCCTTACAAATCACAAACAGCAATTACATTCTGGGGTTAATTGCGATGTCCTGTAAAGGACACACAACAAACTTTAACTGTATTGTTTTGTAGTAAAGTGAATTGTAGAGGGAAGTGTGGCGAGAAGGCGGAGAAGAGAAGATTACAATGTAGAAGGATTCAAGATACGATAGACAATTTATATATGACAATAACAGAGACAGGACATTTATCTGATGATAGAGAGACATATGAAAGCAACAGAGGCAGCAAATCTGGCTGATGATAGAGGGACATTTACATATGACAACAACAGAGGCGACAATTCTCGTTAACACTAGAGAGACATTTACATATGACAACAACAGAGGCGACAATTCTCGTTAACAATAGAGAGACATTTACATATGACAACAACAGAGGCGGCAATTCTCGTTAACACTAGAGAGACATTTACATATGACAACAACAGAGGCGGCAATTCTCGTTAACAATAGAGAGACATTTACATATGACAAGAACTGAGGCGACAATTCTCGTTAACACTAGAGAGACATTTACATATGACAAGAACAGAGGCGACAATTCTCGTTAACACTAGAGAGACATTTGCATATGACAGTAACAGAGGTGACAATTCTCGTTAACAATAGAGAGACATTTACATATGACAGTAACAGAGGCAGGACATTTATCTGATGATAGAGAGACATATGGAAGCAACAGAGGCAGCAAATCTGGCTGATGATAGAGGGACATTTACATATGACAACAACAGAGGCGACAATTCTCGTTAACACTAGAGAGACATTTACATATGACAACAACAGAGGCGACAATTCTCGTTAACACTAGAGAGACATTTACATATGACAACAACAGTGGTGACAATTCTCGTTAACACTAGAGAGACATTTACATATGACAACAACAGAGGCGACAATTCTCGTTAACACTAGAGAGACATTTACATATGACAACAACAGAGGCGACAATTCTCGTTAACACTAGAGAGACATTTACATATGACAACAACAGAGGCGACAATTCTCGTTAACACTAGAGAGACATTTACATATGACAACAACAGAGGCGACAATTCTCGTTAACACTAGAGAGACATTTACATATGACAGTAACAGAGGTGACAATTCTCGTTAACAATAGAGAGACATTTACATATGCCAGTAACAGAGGTGACAATTCTCGTTAACAATAGAGAGACATTTACATATGACAGTAACAGAGGCGGCAATTCTCGTTAACAATAGAGAGACATTTACATATGACAGTAACAGAGGCAGCAAGTCTGGCTGATAATAGAAAGCCATTTACACATGACTGTATCAGAGGCAGCAAATATGGCCGATGACAGAGAGACATTTGGATAAAAATGAAATTGGAGCAGAAGAATGGTGTGATTCTGCAAAGGACAGACAACTGCCTGAAGGAATTGTTTGTACACTTTTCACCCAGATTTGTCATCCTTGCTTGAGGCACAAACTAGCGAATACATTTGTGAACGCATCTCGCGATGAAAGATTATCCTCGCTGTCATTTCACTTTTTTGCTTTTTTTTTTTTGCGTTCGCTTGCTTTGAACTCAAACGTAGTCCATACACGTACTACTACTTCTAGTGACTTTTGTTATTTCACTTAATTTGTATAATAATTTAGTCAACGTGGCAGCGGTGCTCAGTGCACATGTGCTTTAACTTCCGGTACGCTGATGGTGAGGCCGGGGGTTCATTCCCTACACCGAGAAGTTGCACTTTAACGTTGACTTCTCGTTCAGTAATCAATGGCAAACTACTGAATGTACAATTGTCTAGTAATTCCCTATTAATTTGACATGGTAGCATAGTGGTTAAGGCATTTGCCAGCTAAGGCATTCGTTCCGGTTCATTCCCCAGTTGTGACCAGGTTATTTTTCTCACAGGGATCGACCCAACCCCATGAAATAGATACTCGTGCTGCTGTGGGATAGACCCAGCCTCGTGAAATAGGTACTAGACAATTTGTTGGGAATGATCTTGGAAGAAATGACCACGAGGAAGAGAATTGGTCATCGCACCTCATTATGACATGGCCTAAAATATGTGAAATTCTAAAATTCCAAACCCCAACGGAATGATCTGTTATGGGAATACATTTGCTTTTATAAAAACATTACATTTTTCATTGATATTGTCAAGTCGATATATTAACACCCAATTGTTTTGTTTGCTAATGTATGTTTTATTTTTAAAGTCGAACGTCTACTCTGTCGCTTGTGAACGTATTCTTCTACAGCTCATTGTTTTAATCTTTCTATGTTCCCTTTTATACATAGCCCAGAGCAGGCAATGGTTGTGCATAGAAGGCAAGTTAGGCCACCAAGCGGTCATTTTAAGCGGATCGATTATCAGAGCACAGTCAGAGCACAGTCGGAGCACAGTCAGACCTGACAGAGATTGCTGCAGATGACTGGGGCAAGATCGATGTGGATAGAGGACAATGAAAACAGATTGTATTAGCAGCAAGTAACTTTACAGAGATCTGTAGTTGAGACAGAAGCATGCGGGAAACGGTAGTCAAAGGAAGTATTACCATAAGGTGAGTAGTAGGTATACCAAAGAATACCATGGGCAGACAGGAAACCCAATGAGCAAGTCCTACAAGAAGGACATGAAAACCGTAAACTGATTAGAAAAATTAGACGTAGACGTCAATATATTTGGGGCACATTGTGAGAAGAAATAAATTAGAGAACTTGATGACAACTGGCAAGATTGAGAGGAACAAGGGGAAGACAGAGAAGTAAATATCTGGATGTCTTGGCCACATAGCATGGTCGGGACAAGAACACAGAGCTGACCCACAACTCTGATGATCACGTGAGATGGTGAAACACTGACCGCCCACACTTATCGCCTTGTCACATGATGATGAGTAAGTAAAAAATCATTTAAACGTCTCGGAGATTTGTTTTGGGCATATGGTGCTTGTGTCATATTTTATAGACTGAGTCTGTGCCCGAGGGATGATGTGGTCAATATGGCACCGGATGCCTTCACGTTTCAAGTGATAGGACCGCACATACGTCATGGCATTTTGGGTGTATTGGTCCATTTATGTCTCTCATTATCATCGTTTCCTCTTTTACGTAGAATTCCCAAGTTCCCAGTTGGCGAGAGTGGACCGAACCAGATGGTGGGTAACTGTTATGCTTATTCGAGTTTTGAACTAGAACCAACATGTGTTGAAAGACAGTGCGATAAAAATAATAATACTAGTTCGCGTGTTATCATGGTCAGGAAGCAAAGACGATCAGGGGCATTAATTACATCGGAATGAAAGGACACATTCATCATCATCATCATCATCATCATCATCATCATCATCATCATCATCATCATCATCATCATCCCATCATCATCATCGTCATCATCATCATGTATTTCGCTCCCATCACGACGCGCCGGAATAAGACTGGAACCCTGGCTCACGTATTGTCCTTTAAAGGGTGTCTTTAATGTCCTGTGTCCACCTTCATCCTGGTCGACTCCTGCCTCTCCTTCCAGAAATCACGCCTGCCATTACTGTTCATGCTGAATCTTTAAGCATTTATTCAGGCCAAAGTATTTCAGCCAGAACTCGAAACCAACATGTGTTGAAAGACAGTAGGCTAAAAATAATACTAATAGTTCGCGTGTTATCATGTTCAGGAAGCAAAGACGATCAGGTGCATTAATTACATCGGAATGAGACACATTTCATGCATCATCATCATCATCATCATCCTCATCATCATCATCCACAATCATCAATCATACAATCATATCGCCTCATCATCATCGTCATCATCATCATGTATTTCGCTCCCAATCAACGACGTCGCCGGAATAAGTACTCTGAACCACGACGGGCTCATGTATTGTCCTTTAATAAATGTGTCTTTCATGTCCCTGTGGCCACATTTCATACCTGGTCCGTCCTGCCCGTCTCCTTCCAGAAACCACAAAGCCTGGCCCATTACTGTTCATGATGGGACGGAACTTTAAGTCATTTATGCATCGGGGAGGGCCTAAAAGTATTTCAGTCCCCAGCCCATAGCAAGACTACAAGCTGTTTATGTGCCGGGTTTGTTCGACGTGGTAGAATGTCAGCATACGTCTTCTCCTTGATCTGCGTTATTCTAATACTTTCTCTGTAACATTTAAGTTCAAAGACTTCGATTTTCTTCATTAGTGATTGCGAAATAGTCCAAAGAGAGCACGATCGGCAGGGGAAACGTTGCAGACACGTGAGACGCAAGCCTGTCACCTACAAATGAACCCTTCGACTCGATGTGTGTGGTGGTTTGTGGATTTGTGAGTATATGGTGTGTGTGTGCGTGTGTGTGTGTGTGTGTATGTGTGTGCGTGTGTGTGTGTATGTGTGTGTGTGTGTGTGTGTGTGTGTGCGCGTGTGTGCTTGCGTCCTCCTTCTCATCCACCTCCTTCTTCTACTCGTTGTTCGTCTTATACCCGTCTGTGGGTAGTCTGGGTGCCACGATGTCTTGTCTTTCGCTCTGCTTTTAAATGTGAAAATGCTCTGCCTCTACATAAATTAATCTTATCAGACCAGAATTTCTCCAAGAACGGGCTCACAGAATTACCCCAAAACACAAGGGTTGTCAAGTTGTTTAGGTTTGTAAAGGACCACCATTTTTACACACGCATGCCTCTATACATGCTCGAGCATACCCTCATATAACAATTAAAGAGCATCTCAACACAGTGCAGTAACTCGGTGACGTTGCTCGGGTTTCCAGTATGTATAAATACGAGCAACACATGCCGTGGATATTTCCTGTGGGTCTGTTCATATATTTTGAAATGTTAACCTGGCATAGGCCTGCTCAGCTTCATTTTTGTTTTTCAATTGTCACCAGGAATTTTTAACACGAGTAGCTTTCAGGGCCCTCCTAGCATATCGCACTTATCCAAGAAGACAAGGAGTCAGATCCACTACCCGTGAATTAATTAAAGAATATACATTTATGTTACAGATATGACCCGAAAGATTTTTCTACTATGGGCCTGTGATGTGAGAGCGCCACTACATCCTGTAGGCCTTATAACGTAGGTATCTTTCACCACAGTTAAGATAATTGCATATCTTTGACAGGACGTCGCAGTCAACCCCAAAATATGTTGGCTGTTCGTGTTTTCTTGGAAGTTTACGTTCAGTAGTTTGCCATTGCTTTTTGAACGACCGGCACTCATACTATTGTATGAAAACCAACGCAAGGCGGTCTGCTGCCTAATCGCCTGCAGCAGTGTTTCGAACGCGGTATTCGGGATTATGAATTGCGTCCATAACCTTTTCGCTACAAATCCGGCTTCACGACAGTACATCAACAAATTTACGAGTATTGACATGCACTCATAGATGTAGAAGGAAGCAGCGATTAAAGGACACATTAGACAACATAACAATTGAAAGCTATAGTTACCATGCTGGGGTTCAAACCGGTAGCTCGGAATTCTGAGGCAAGTAGTAACATTTTTCCCCACTTTCATTTTCTCTTCATTGTATTAATTTTTTCATCTGTTTATTCTTCTCGTCCTGTCGTCATGTTTTAATGTAGTCACAGGAGAACTCCTTGACTATATGTTGTGTTATGTGTATGTTTTTATTTGCTGATGAAGGCTAATCGCTATAATGTCCTGTATGTGTCGTAATTCTGTTATGTAAAGCTGCACTACTTTGTGTCATGTTATATTGGTCACCTCCAAATGACGACAACGCCTCCCTGCCTGAACAAGTTTACTTCAACCCATCACCAACTAGACAGTACATGGTAAGCAGGGGTAGGAAGGACGGGGTGGTCAAATTTCCAATGTGTGGACGGGAACTTGTGGGGGAATTGAGCAATACCTTCTAGTTTAGCTGCTGGGAAATATGATATGGCCGCCTTGATAAATAAACCACTAGACACCGGAAGGATATTGTTTACTCTCTAAGTGTCCTAAGTTTTAACATTGATGTAGAAATATGTAGCTTGGCATTGTTCACTGTACAATATTAGTTGCACGTCCTTTATAGAACTTTACAATCAGCCCCATTATTTAATGGCTATTTGTGTCCATTAGTTTGTCATTGCTGTCTGAACGGCCGACGCCTCACACCAACGAAATCAACTCGAAGCTGACTGCTTCCAAATCAAACGCGGCTGATTTCAAACCCTCGACTTAGCAGATCTCTGTCCGTCCGTCCGTCCGACCGTTTGTCTGTCTCTCCTAGGTACTTCGGTTCACGTTTGCCGAATATTACCCGACCTTTTTTTTTGACGGTGATCTTCGGTTATTTCTTTTTGTGTCTCCGATTTGGGGACCATAAGCGTACTCATGATGTTAAATTCTACGATTATTTCAAGATCGAGTTAAAACAGATACCGATTACTTAATATAATTTTCCCAACCCCGTTTTGCGTTCTGCATTTCTGGCAAATCGGGAATTCTTGTTATACAGGAGAACCAGGCTGCCTATTCTAAGTGGTAAGTAAACCCGTAAATACCGTTTTATAAGGCGTATTACATTATTATACTATGTATTATTAAATTTAGCATCCGATTTTACGTGTATTTTATAATTTTCGACCATTTAAGTTGGCAGTCAATCACACACTGAAATTATGAAGATCGCACGTTGTAATGTGGTATTTCAATGGCGGGAGATGGCAGTTTTACCTGTCATACTCCAGCTATGACCATTTAATATTGTTATAGAGTATTCAGAGCGATTAACATGATAATGAATGCACGTGTACATTCAACACCCATTACTACATTTATGTGTAATTTTTCATCTCCCTACAAGAGACAAGATCATTGATAATTTTGCAACTTTCCAACGGGACTTATTTTGTCAACATGCATCTACGCTGGCGGTCACGCGCTGACATCATCACAGCATGACGTGGAGATGTATATATCTGTGTGTCCGTGTGTGTGTGTGTGCGCGCGCGTGTGTGTGTGTTTGTATATTCAAACTGGCAGCAGTTATCTGTCCTTGAGTTAGACAGCGGCAGTGGTAATATCCCTTGGCATCAGTGTAACCAACAGTGGTGTGAGTATGTAGGTAGGTCACACTTTGTGAAAGGAGTCCAAATCTATTTTTCTATTTGTCTATATTAAATGATAAACTGACACACAAACATTAATATCTCCCATAAGACTTGATCTACAGACTTGAATAAGGTACCGTTGGATTTGATTTTTCAAGAGCTATCCAAATATGTAGTTATATAATTGAAAAGCAATTTAGGAAAAGTTACTACAATGGCTAGCTCTCCGTTCGCCTCTCCGTCCGTCCGTCGGTCTGTATTGTGTGGTGTGTTTATGCAGCATGCAACGTGCATATACAGAGGACAATCACGCAGAACATTCAAAACCTTGTTGGCTTAGTCTAAATGTGCATAGTAGGGAAGCCACCAGACAAAGCTTAAGCGTGTGTTTATTCAGCCTGTTAGATCTTATCCTGTGACGAAGGATGATGATCTGCCACTCGCGGTCAAGCGTGTGACAGTCGTCAATGCGTAGACCGTCTCTTTGTCTGCGGGATTGGAACAGTCTGACCTTACGTCAGCTGAGTCTGTTGGATACAGCTGGCTCTGACTTGCTTCTTATTCTCGTCACTTGTTTGCTGTATCCAGCATGATTGTTGTTCATTAGCTATGCGCTGAAGAGTATTGTAATATGTGACACTTGAGGTGCCTGCCTGCCTGCCTGCTTGTCTGTCTGTCTGCCTGTCTGTCTGTCTGTCTGTCTGTTTCTCTCTCTCTCTCTCTCTCTCTCTCTCTCTCTCTCTCTCTCTCTCTCTCTCTCTCTCTCTCTCTCTCTCTCCAATTAATGTTCCTGGAAAATATTGCTGACATTACTTTCTTGTACATCTAATAATAAATGAGGAGGGAGAAACAAACACATACGCACGCACGCGCGCGCACATACACACACGCCTACACACAAACACGCCCACACACACACAAACACACACACACACACACACACACACACATTCACTACCCACCCTCAACGCTTTCCGCCATTATGGTCTTAATTAAAGTGTGAAGTAATTTTATGTAGGCAACATTTTTGATTTGCTTTTTGTTATTTGTTACCCTTTTTGTTGAAGATGTTAATTGAAAAAATGTATAGAAGTTCAGAAAAATATATATGTATGTTTTACAGACTACAAGAAACCTTTTGATAGAGTATGCCATGAACAATTAATTAAATGTTTACAAAACATAGTATTAGTAGACTGAAAGGACTTCAGACGTACTGATAACGTGTGCTGGGAACAAGTGGCATCAATTAGATACGGACATAATTATTCGTCGCCCATAGAGATAAAAAGAGGAATACGGCAGGATGAGGTTTTCTCCAAGACCCTTCAATCTATACACATAAATAATTTTTAAACCTAATCGAACTGTCTGGACTGGAACCATCAATGGAAGAATCATAAATAATTTTAGGTATGCTGATGATACAGTGTTACTAGCAGAAAGCAAGCAAGAGTTGCAAAACCTAGTAGAACAAGTAAACAGACATAGCGTAGAATGTGGCTTAGATATAACATCCAAGAAACGAAAACTATGATAATTAGCAGTGGAAAGGAAAGGTCATCAATGAACATCACAGTAAACGGGAAGATACTAGAACAAGTAACAAGGTTCTCCTATCTTGGACATGTGATAACTGATAATGGCAGAAGTAAAACAGAAATAAAACAGAGAATAGGAATGACCAAAACTGCTTTTAATATCATGAAATCAGTATTAACATCTAGAGAGATTAACACCGCATTAAAAAAAATGAGAATTGTCAAATGTAATGTATATTCAACACTACAGTAGTTTGCCATTGCTTTCTGAACGACCGGCTCCCATACCAGCACGTTATAACACAACGCGACACAAATCGGTCGCAGCTGAGCTTCGAACGCCTGGCACCCGGCTCACGAACCGCGTTCGCAAGCCTTTAGCCACGGAGCAGGCTCAACACTACTATATGGCGCGAAATCTGGACATTGAACAAGCAATTAGAAAGTCTAACAGAGGCCCTGGAGATGTGGATATACAGAAGAATAAGTCGTATTTCAAGGAAACAAAAACAATCAAATACAGAGGCTCTAGAAAAACTAGGAATGAAAAGAGAGTTGATGAAAACAATTAAACAAAAACAAAACCAAAAAACAGTCGATTTTAAAAAGGCTTATGATAGTGTCCATAGGAATAGTCTATGGAATGCTATGCGGGAATTTGGAATACCAAGGAAGTTAATCAACATGACCAGACTATGCATGGAAGATACTTATAATATAGTAACATATAAAGGCAGGAAATCAGACCCTTTCCAAATAACATCTCGCTTGAAACAGGGTGATGCACTATCGCTACTCTTCAATCTGGCTCTAGAGAAAGTTGTAAGGAGGGTAAAGGAGGAATGTGATATTGGAGGAACATCCAAGCTGCTTGGTTATGCAGATGATATAAATATTATAGGGGAAAATGAACAAAAGACATTGGAAATATTGACCCACTTAAAGGAAAAAGCCCAACAGATGGGGCTGGTTATCAACCAAGATAAGACAGAATATATGGTAATTTCAAGAGAAGGAATGGCTAAAAACTCTGGCCACATACAAATTGATAATATGACCATTAAAAGAACGGAAACATACAAATACCTGGGTACAATCTTCAACTGCTCCAACATCATAAGGGAAGAAATACAAACTAGAATCAATTCTGGAAATAAGATATACTATGCACTACAACATCTACTAAAATCAAAGGCGCTATCTCGTAACACCAAGATCACAATATACAAAACACTGATCAGACCAGGTGTGCTGTAAGGCTCTGAAACCTGGAGTAAAACGAAAGGAGGCGAAGCCTTGCTACAAACCTTTGAGAACAAAGTTTTAAGACTGCATCTTTGGACCCATTAGGGATACACAAAGTGGAGAGTTGAAAAGAAGAAGTAACAAAGACATTTATGATCTGTTTAAGTCCCCGCTAATCACTGGCATCATGAAGGCTAATAGACTACTATGGCTGGGGCATATGGAAAGAATGGAAGATAATAGGGAAGCAAAACTCGCTTACACTCAGGAAATAAATTACCGTAGACCCTGAGGTAGACCAAGAAGACGGTGGAGAGATAATATATATACAGACCTACAAGCACTTGGAATCAACGACTGGCAAGAGAAGGTCAACCAGAGAGACGAATGGAGACGGATTGTATCTGCAGCAAAGAACCTGAATTGCTCGGAACGCTGAAGAAGAAGAAGAAGAAGAAGAAGAAGAAGAAGAAGAAGAAGAAGAAGAAGAAGAAGAAGAAGAAGAAGAAGAAGAAGAAGAAGAAGAAGAAGAAGAAGAAGAAGAAGAAGAAGAAGAAGAAGATGAAGAAGAAGAAGAAGAAGAAGAGGAAGAAGAAGAAGAAGAAGAAGAAGAAGAAGAAGAAGAAAGAAGAAGAAGAAGAAGAAGAAGAAGAAGAAGAAGAAGAAGAAGAAGAGGAAGAAGAAGAAGAAGAAGAAGAAGAAGAAGAAGAAGAAGAAGAAGAAGAAGAAAACCAAAAAACAAACAAACAAACAAACAAACAAACAAGGCAAATGGGATATTTCGGCCACGTTAAAAGACATAACGCTCTCATAAAAACCTTACTGGAGGGAAAGGTTGAAGGCAAGCAAGCAAGAGGCTGACAACGATACAAGTGGGAAGATAACACCAAGAGATGGACGAACATCAATCTGACAGAATGTACAGTCAGGGCGAGAGACAGATAGTATTGGAGATCCATTGCAGTCAACCTTCATTATGGAGACAGCACCAGATTGATTGTTTGATTTTGTTAGTCGTTAGTTGCGGTTCCGACTTCATATCAAAGGGTCGCCCCATTATTCTCCGTTCCCGTGTTAGTGAATATCACACAAAAGGCCACTCACTGTCCCATGTGAAAAGTGGAACAGACTGGAGTCTCGACAAACAAACAGCCCGAGCAGGTATATTATGTATATTAATGCTGCGAGAATGCTAAAACACAGTCCGCCACGAAAAAAATATAGTTCATTGTCGATGGAAGCGGCAGTCACTAGAAAACTAACAGGCTCACAATACTGCATAAGGCACTCCAGTTAGTCCAGCGATAGGCCAGCCGCCATTTTTCTGAGCATGCAGTTCACGCTACAAACAACCGCGAACAGATATAAAAGCACTCCACACGAAATTCACAGCTCACAGTTGTTACTTTCTGTATTTTACTCTCAAGCTTCCCTGGGACTTGTATATTTGTTTGTGTTACGAAATACAACGTATTCTACAAATAGTTTAGGCCTGCGAAATGTGATGGTCCTATCACATCACAGACGCACAGCAGTGAACTGCATCGGGACAAATGTATTAGGACTAATAGAACATAAACATGGTTATAGTTGTCGACCTGGCCGCAAGAATAACAGCGCTGGCTCTTAGTATCTTCCGGTGCACTGATGGCAGTTACATGATTCAATAACTACACCAGCACAAGTTGGAATTAACTGACTTATCGTTTAGAAATCTGTGGCAAACTACTAGACGTTAACATTGCCTAGAAAATAAATCTGGTTTGATTGGAACGTCATGCAAATGTTTAAAAACATGTTTTAGGTCGGGGTGGGAGGTGGGGGGACTACATTAGGAGCCCACAGGGCCCACTTGCCATCGCCAGCTGATACCGTCACCGGTCGCCCACTGGGTTCCAGACGAACAACTAAACTATTTAGGGTTAGCTTAATGCAGGTTTAACTATCACAACTAAACCAGTTAGGTTTAGGTTAATGCAGGTTTAGCTATCACGACTAAACCAGTTAGGTTTAGGTTTATGCAGAGTTAACTATGGTTTTACTTTGGCCTGCTTTACAGACATCCTGTGTAGACTTGCTTTGTTTCATTAAGTAAGCACAAAGAACGCGTCCACGGACAGGTGTTTCCGCATTGTATATAGGGAACACTACAAGTTGGCCTTTCATACTTCTGGAAGTGTATCGGGTATATGATGCTAAGCCCCATATTTGTAAGACCAATGGCCACTCGATGGACGACGTGGTCAGTAGTTTCACCAACTGCTTTACTTCCCAGAATATTTCTTGGTACCTTTCTAGGCTAGCCGGCTCCATGACTAAGAGGTTAGGGCGCAATTCGTAATCCTAGATAGTGCGATCGAAACACAGCTGCAGGCGATTTGGCAGCAGACCGAATTAAGTTGGTTTATATACAATGGTATGAGTGTGGGTTGTTCAGAAAGCAAACGCAAATTGCTGAACTTAAACTTGCCAAGAGATCACAAACAGCCAAAATGTGATGGGGTTGACTGCACCGTCCTGTAAAATATATGCATTAACTAACTTGTAGGCTTGGTTGACCTGGGAGAGCAGTTATCCCCGCCTCGCTGGGGACTGCGAATACAGGACCACAATGCGGCAGCCAAGCATGCTAGGTCCCGCTTTAACGTGGCTCTTATGTTTCCGTGTAGAGCACATTAATTCAACAACACACGCACTTGTTGCGGCCTGCGCGATGTGTTGCGGGGTTTCCCATTCAGCGTGCAGTCGCTGTATCCGGAAAACGTCGAGACAAGCCTCCCCATTAACATGACGAGAATGTTCGCTTTGTCCGAATAAATACACGTTCATATTGTAAATATCAGTTGAATGAGAAGCCGCCAGGCCTGAAAGAAAAAAACAAAACAGCATTGAAAATAAGCTGACACGTATTGATTGACACTTATAGAAGTAAAGCATAGAAGAAGAAATCTGATAACACGTTAGATATCCCTTATAAATATCAGTTGGCGAGTCCTTTAAGGTCACTAAGACATCATCATGACCATCAAGTGCCATGCCGACTGGCGTAGGCGTTCATGACTCCACAGATCTCGGTCTTTGGTTTTCTGGAGCAGCTCTGCTGCCGATATTCCTCCATGCAACCGTCTCAATCCAACCGGCATCATTTCTCTTGATCGGCCTCTGTCTCTTTTTCCCTCAATCTTTCCAGTCATCACGATATTCTCGAATGTCTCTCTTCTCACCACATGACCGAAGAAAGCCTGTTTGCCTCTTTCTTATTGTTTTATATAATGCTCTAGTTTCATTAGCCTCTTTCTTATTGTTGAATATAATGTTCTAGTTTCATTAGCCTCTTTCTTATTGTTGTATATAATGTTCTAGTTTCATTAGCGTCTTTCAGGCAGTTCATAAATAATCACACATGTTTTGTTTGAGGCTCATAGAAGTAGAGACAAGAATTAGAGACTACAGGATGTGGTCATGTGTCCGAGGTACACTTGTTCCTGCAGCCAGGAGCTGTCGTCATTTGGAGGTGACAAGTTCAAATCCTTGTCGGTAACTATACTATAGCTTTCATTGTTATGTTGTCTAGTGCTCCCTCTTGAGTGTATCGGATACGGTACAACTTGCTTATGAACGAAAAGTTTTTCGGAAGGTTGTTATGGGAGCGAGGTTCTGCTAATGACACGCTACTAAATGAATGATTGAATGAACGAATGAATGAATGAATGAGTGCGTCCTCTATTCTCTACTTATTACCCCTTCTTCTATGAGTGACAAACAATACATACATATTCCGTACGACGTGGCAGTTGCGTCATTTGGAGACGGGCTGGTTTAAATCCTGTGTGACACTATCTTTCAAAATTTATATTTTCAAGAGTGGCAACTAATCCCAGCTTAATTCCTTTATTTCTGTGAAAGCCCACGAATTCATGTTTCAAATTACTGTACGAGAAAATATGTTGTTAAAATTTTGTCATTACTCCCTGACATGTGTATGTGTAGCGTCATCATTATCATCATCATCACCACGACACAATCATCGTCAACATCGTGCGTTATGCCGATAAGCTGGACGGATACAGTTGGCCACGTATGTATATGTGTTTAACTATTTCCCTCTCTTAATTTCTGTAGCAAGCTTTGCAAGCTCTTAGGATAAGGACGCTAACATTCTAGTCCCCCGCATAATTTAATGCCATTGCCAGCTCTCTTACCAGCCTCCCCCTCCCCCGCCTAGATAATTTTAGAACATTACCTGTATCAATGTTATGACGCCGAGTCGATTCCTTGAGCAGCCATCTTTTCTTTGTAAGTTCTGTTTGTGTGGGTCTGTCAGTGTAAGGATAGGGGCCGCGGTAGAGTTGTAACGAGCACGCTAGCCCGCCGGGAGGCTGGTCACATCTTCGAATGCCTATGTAGGTGAATTTAAAACAAAACAAAAACCAATGACCTGGGCTCATATGCCAACCAAACCTTAATTCGGTTAAGTTATTTGCGTATCCTTTACAGGACAGCTCAGTCAACCCTAGCATTTTTTGGCTGTTTGTGTTAGTTTACGTTCAGTAGTTTGTCATTGCTTTCTAAACGGCTGGCAATCATACCATTGTACGACTACCAGCGCAAAGCGGCCTGCTTCCAAATCGTCCAAAGCTGTGTTTCGAACAGGGTATGCGGGATTACGAATTGCGGTCGTTACCCTTTCGCCACAGAGCAATTGGTGACAAGAAATATTACGGGAATTAAAGACGGTCTACGCCACCCATCGAGTGCCGATTGGTCAATAAAAAGTGTGCCTAGCACAATATAACCAATACAGCTCAAGGAGAATAAAAGGGCCCCTTACTTATCTTTAACAGTACAAGAATATGAAGAGAGTTATGGAACGAGAGCTTGTAGGTGCCTGAAACATCTAGGTGCTTGTTTCCTCTATCTTGCTGTTATCTATATGTTACAGGGGCTGGTATTTGCTTTGCAAACGTGTGGAGGAAACATCGCCAGCCGAGATCTAATCCCAGCCAGCCCGTGCGTGCTGGATCGTGATCTGGTTATATCCTTGTTTTCCTCTACGTAGATGGGAACTTGCAGTACTGATCCTGCACACACCGTTGATTTCTGAGTTTATAGGAGGGGAAGTGAGTTTTACAGTACAGTACCCGTGAACCTAGGTCGGGATAAACGTCTCTACACCAGTCTTTCCCCGATAGATCTGGATAAACGTCTCTACATCAGTCTGTCTCCGATAGATCTGGATAAACGTCTCTACACCAGTCTGTCTCCGATAGATTGGGATGAACGTCTCTACATCAGTCTGTATCCGATAGATCGGGATGAACGTCTCTACATCAGTCTGTCTCCGATAGACCGGGATGCAGTTCTCTACATCAGTCTGTCTCCGATAGATCGGGATGCACGTCTCTACATCAGTCCGTCTCCGATAGATCGACATAAACGTATCTACATCAGTCTGTCTCCGATAGATGCAAGTCCTGTTCATGGTTCAGACTAACTGCACGCCAATGCGTCGGTGGGAGTTCACACTGTCTTCCAGCGGTTACACAGCCAGCCATTCAACCAACCAACTAACCAGCCAGCCAGCCAGCTAACCAACCAACCGCCCACCCGGCCAGCCAAACTAACCAACAACCCACATGCCCAACCAACCAATCAGCTAGCTAGGCAGCCAGCCAGCCACCCAACAACCCACACCACAAACCAACCAACCAACCACTCACACAACCATCCACCCTCCCGCCCAACCAGCCAGCTAGACAGCCAGCCAACCAACCACCAACTCAGGCAACCAACCAACCAACCAACCAACCAACCACTCACACAACCACCCACCCTCCCGCCCAACCAGCCAGTTAGGCAGCCAGCCAACCAACCACCAACCCAGGCAACCAACCAACTAACCAACCAACCAACCAACCACTCACACAACCACCCACCATCTAGCCCAACCAGCCAGCTAGGCAGCCAGCCAACCAACCACCAACCCAGCCCACCAACCAACCACTCACAACCCCCCCTCCCCCACCCAACTAGCCAACCAACCACTCACCTATCCAGCCAAAAGCTCAAATATTTTGCTTTCTGTGTGGCTAGTCGTGTTACTGTGCAATTTCGAATTTCTTTGCTGATGTTTATGAAGTCTAACATTGTTATTATGCTAACCCATTTTCAGATATAATAATTTCTGTTTCGTGTAATGTTAAACATCATTATTTGACATTTCGTCTCCTTTGTTATGTTTCCTCTATTTCAAATGTCTTCAATTTCAGTCAATGCCCTGGTATGGGAAGGAATACTAAAAAACCAAACTGTATTACTATTGTTGTTTTCATTGTCAAATATTTGCTCTGTAGGCTGGTGGCATCAATAATTTGACTAGCTTTGTTTCATTCTGTCTTCAGTTTCAGCAACGCTTTTTCAACTGATGGAATTATAATGCCTAGCCATGTCCTACTAGCATTGACTATTGATTTCCACTTTAAATAATTGATTCTGTTTCTTTTAGAGAATATGCTGTCAAGGAACAATATGATCCTTTTGTAATATAAAGAATAGAAATACATGGACGTCGATATGCTGCTGACATAATATTACCATCAACGACACAAACAGAAATTTAAAACCTAAAAAATGAAACAAAAATGTACATGTCAAATAAAACAATTTAAAAAAATACAGAAAAAAAGGAAAAACAAAAATCAAAAAAGGTTAAAAAAAGGAAACCAGTGACAACCGTAAAACGAATATGTCAAGATGGAAATGTGATGACAGTAAATGAAAGAAGAACAAATATTGTTCAATGAAAACTATGGCAAAACTTTCATGAATTGGGATCAGATAGAACAACAGTGAAAGTGCTAAGAGCATACATATTTCCTTGGATACTTAACAAATCAGTTTAAAAATACAAATGCTTATTAAATTGTGAGTGTTAAAGAAGAATATTAGAAATTCATTGGACGAACAGAGAAGAAACAAGTCTGACAAACGAGAATGTAATATTGAAGACGACTGGATAAAATTACGGACAAAGGAACATTTTGTGCATACAAAAAGACAAAAATGTCTGAAAAAGAAATTAGTAAAGGGAACTGAACCGGGAATGAGGAGAAAAGGAGGACCACAATGTAGATGGATTTAAGAAGAGATAGTTATTTCAAAAAGCTAATTAACAAACCAGAATATTAGAATTTCATTAAATGAAAAGAGAAGAAACAAATCTATTAAGCCAGAACGCAAAAAAAAAAAAAAAATGAGGAACACGCAGTAAGCAAATGGTAGCCAAAAACAAAAACAAATGACCCGTCTGTCCCTGATAGTGGACATAGCTGCGTCACAGTGGTTGTTTGTCCCTGATAGTGGACATAGCTGCGTCACTGTGGTTGTCTGTCCCTGATAGTGGGACATAGCTGCGTCACTGTGGTTGTTTGCGTTCGCTTGCCTTGAACTCAAGTGTAGTCCATACACGTGCTAGTACTTTTAGTACACTGGACTGATTTGTGCGTGGGATTAGATTTCTTTATTACTAGTGTCCTTCGTCATTAGACGAACCCATTCCGACTTCAGAGATACTTGTAATTTACGTCTCCAAGTCAAGAATGAGAAGTCAACATGTTAATCTAACTGGCCTATGCAGGGATTGAACCCACTACCTCGACATCAGCACACAAGAAGTTTAAGAGCGAGCGCTCTAATCCATTCTGCCATACTAACCCCCACGACACTGTGCCTAGGTGTGCTCTATTGGGATTCCCCTAGTAAATAAAACTGGCTATTCACCATCATTCAAATAAATCCTACATATGGTGTGTTATTTAGTGTTTTTTACAACAGCTACTTGATACGAGGGAACAACATCTACGTAAACAGTTCATAGCAATCTTATAATCACACATGTTCTGTTAATCGATGCCTCACTTATGGAGGCTTCCGATAACTAACTTTTTGCATTACAATAACCATGCCAGCAAATCCGCCGTTTGGGTTGTTTCACTAGCGCCACTCGACACGTTTCAAACCGCCCACCGCTCGTCTTCATTTAGGTTGTACTTGTAGCGCCGTGTTATTTCATGCTGTCTGTTGACACTCGTTAATTCGCTGATGTGTGTAATGTATTACCTAGTTTTCATTATAAATAACGACTTGATGATAAGTCACGGGGGGGGGGGGGGGGGGGAGGGGGGGGGAGGGGGGAGAGATAAAGAATGTAAGAATCAATTGAAGCCAATCAAGGGACAGTACGTTGATGTTGCGGCCAATTTTTATGTAAATAGAGCGAGGATCAGTAGAGATTGATGACCTATGCAGCCTACATTTTATGTAACAGGACGTGGGGCAATAAGTGTTGATGCTCCATTAGAGCCAAGTTTTATGTAACAGAGCCAGGGGTAGTATGTGTTGATGTTCCACTGCAGCCAATCTTTATGTAACATGACGAGAGACAGTAAGGATTGATGACCCATTGCAACTAATGTTTATGTAACAGAGCCAGAAAAAGTAACGATTGATGATCCATTTCAGCCAATTTTTACGTGTGTCACACACACACACACACACACACACACACACACACACACACACACACACACACACACACACACACACACACACACACAGATAGAGAGAGAGAGATAGATAGATAGATAGATAGATAGATAGAGAGAGAGAGAGAGAGAGAGAGAGAGAGAGAGAGAGAGAGAGAGAGAGAGAGAGAGAGAGAGAGAGAGAGAGTCAGGATTGTTGATCCATTGTAGCCAGTTTTTATTAAACCAGGGCGAGTAAGTATTAGCTATCCATCGTATCAAATGTCTCTGTTGAAAACGTCACTTTTTTAACTGAGCCAAACCTTTGCCTGAAGTATTACAAGTACAACAATGTAATTTTGAACAGTTGGCGTGGCCGAAAGGATAACAAAGCTTGCGTTGTCGCTGATAGTGGGGAAGGCGGTTCATTCATACACCATTCAGTTGGACATAAACGTTGACTTCTCGTTCAGAAAGCAACGGCAAGCTACAGATCGTTAAATTGTCTAGAATACCAACCTGGGGTTGATCACAAAGTCCTACAAAAGACGTGTAATTTGTTAGTGTAATGTTGAACGTCCGGCACTGTGGCCAAGGAGTTATGAATACAATTCGTAATCCCGCATACCACGTTCGAAACACATCTACGGGAGATTTGGAAGCAGATCGTCTTTCGTTGGTTTCCATAGAATGGTATGAGTACCGGTCTTTCATAAAGCAATGGCAAACTACTGAACATAAACTTCCAAAGAAATCACGAACAGCTAAAAGATGCTGGGGTTGACTGCGACGTACCCTAACATGTATGCAATTAATTTTTAGCCAGCACTGTGGCGAAAAAGTTACGGGACCAATTCGTAATTTCGCATACCGCGTTAGAAACACATCTGTGGGCGATTTAGTAGCAGACCGCCTTTCGCTTGTATTCACACAATGGTATGAGTGCCGGTCGTTCAGAAAGCAATGGCAAACTACTGAACGTAAACATGCCAAGAAATCACAAATGTTCACTACTGATTGACAAACCTTAAAATGTTTACAATCAATTACAGCCGTCCTACATTCCAGAGATGGCACTCGATTGATGTAATAAAAACATTGCATTTTCACATACATTAGTTAGAGCGGCGGCCAAAATGCACTTCCCAGCTAAATACTGGCTATTCTTAGCTGCTGAATAATTTTCACCCTTCAACGATATAATTACAAGGCACGTCTGCATATTGTCCACAATATGTGCTGTTGACTAACGATTAAGTGTGCTGTTGTTAACGTTGAATCCCATTCAACGGCGATGGCGCATATTCTTGAGCATCCTCTTCATGCTGGGAGCCGCGGTAGCGTTGTGGCTGGACGCTCGCCTGCTGACCTTGTGGTCATGGGTTTGAATCCACATCGGCTGGTTTTTAAAAATGGACCTGGGCTCCCAGATCGACCTAACCTAAAACAGGTACCAGGATTAGTCTCGGGAAGTAAAGACCTCCCGTGCAATACTGATCATATCACCCACCGAGTATCGACAGGTCAATACAAATATGGCTTAGCACCATATGTCAAGTGTACAGTATGGCGTGTAAGAGGTCGTTCTGTCTGTCTGTCTGTCTGTCTGTCTGTCTGTCTGTCTGTCTGTCTGTCTGTCTGTCCGTCTGTCTGTCTGTCCGTCTGTCCGTCTGTCCGTCTGTCTGTCTGTCTGTCTGTCTGTCTGTCTGTCTGTCTGTCTGTCTGTCTGTCTGTCTGTCTGTCCGTCTGTCCGTCTGTCTGTCTGTCCGTCTGTCCGTCTGTCTGTAACACTGTAGACAGATTGATTGGTTGATGAATTCTCAGGAAGACTGTGCTTTAGTTTATTAGGCCAATGCACTGGCATGGCAAAGGTTGCATCTATGAAAGTGAGTGAAGTTAGTTTAGAGACTTGTCCTCCAATCCGGTGTCATGATACAATCTCTACGGGAGCCGTGCTATAGAGCTCTCGAACCTCAGTAACATGCGTGGTGTGCGAGACCGGTACTGCAACTTCACATCTGAGATATATTAGTGTGCAACCAAGACAGTACAAAACAAAACAAAACTCGCTTACACTCAGGAAATAAATGACCGTAGACCCCGAGGTAGACCAAGAAGGCGGTGGAGAGATAATATACATACAGACCTACAAGCACTTGGAATCAACGACTGGCAAGAGAAGGTCCACCAGAGAGACGAATGGAGACAGATTGTATTTGCAGCAAAGAACCTCAATGGCTCGGAATGCTGAAGAAGAAGAAGAACCAAGACAGTACAGCACAGTACGTACCTGTTGGGCACATAGACACATCATGTTGGTGATCTTTTCCGCAGAGATTTTAATGACAACAGACTCCAAGTACTCTATGTAGTCAGGGATTTAATTGACAACAGACTCTAAGTACTCTATGTAGTCAGGGATTTAATTGACAACAGACTCTAAGTACTCTATGCAGTCAGGGATGTCATTGACAGCAGACTCTAAGTACTCTATGTAGTCAGGGATGTCATTGACAGCAGACTCTAAGTACTCTATGTAGTCAGGGATTTAATTGACAACAGACTCTAAGTACTCTATGTAGTCAGGGATGTCATTGAAAGCAGACTCTAAGTACTCTATGTAGTCAGGGATGTCATTGACAACAGACTCTAAGTACTCTATGTAGTCAGGGATTTCATTGACAGTAGATTCTAAGTACTCTATGTAGTCAGGGATTTCATAGACAACAGACTCTAAGTACTCTATGTAGTTAGAGATTTCATTTACAACAGACTCCAAGTACTCTATGTAGACAGGTATTTCATTGACAGCAGACTCCAAGTACTCTATATAGTCAGGGATTTTATTGACAACGGACTCTAAGTACTCTATGTAGTTAGAGATTTCATTTACAACAGACTCTAAGTACTCTATGTAGACAGGGATTTCATTGACAACAGATTCTAAGTACTCTACGTAGTCAGCGATTTCATTGACAACAGACTCCAAGTACTCTATGTAGACAGAGATTATGACAACAGACTCCAAGTACTCTATGTAGTTAGAGATTTTATTGACAACAGACTCCAAGTACTCTATGTAGACAGAGATTATGACAGCAGACTCCAAGTACTCTATGTAGTTAGAGATTTCATTGACAACAGACTCCAAGTACTCTATGTAGACAGAGATTATGACAACAGACTCCAAGTACTCTATGTAGTTAGAGATTTCATTGACAACAGACTCCAAGTACTCTATGTAGACAGAGATTATGACAGCAGACTCCAAGTACTCTATGTAGTTAGAGATTTCATTGACAACAGACTCCAAGTACTCTATGTAGACAGAGATTATGACAGCAGACTCCAAGTACTCTATGTAGTTAGAGATTTCATTTACAACTGACTCCAAGCGAACGCCTAAGGAAGACACAGTAGATAACAGATAAACTACAAACTATAACGTAATAGATAACAGTTAAACTGCAAGCTATAACGCGGTAGATATAATCTAATCGGCAAGCTATAACACCATAGATAACAATTAAACTGCAAGCTATAACACTTCAAATAACAGCTAAACGGCAAGCTACAACACCGTAGATAACAGCTACATTGCAAGCTATAACACAGTAGATAATAACTAAACTGCAAGCTATAACCCCATTAGAATGGAACCTTTCTCCCAGTGGCGGATTGGCCAGGGTGTTATCTTGCCCTTTGACACAGCTTTAAACCTCTTAAACCTTTATGGAATTCTGAGAGAAGTAGCACAATTTGTTTCTTTCATGTTTTCATGTACTTTTTTCATTGTTCTCATTTGTTCATTATTTCCATTCCTTTTATCCCGTTATCATGCCTTTATTTAGTCACCCTTGTGTCTTCCCCGTGTTTATATATTGTTTTGTGCATGTATTTGCTTGCTGATGAAATCTAGTCGCCGCAGTGTCCGATGTTTTCCGTATTTGTGTTTTGTAAACGTGTATTACTTTGTGTTATTTTATATTCCTTAAACCTTAGACAACATGCTAAAAGTGTCAATGACTGTCCAGGTCTGGCAGCTAGTATTGTTAGATCCGGTTCACTACTGCTTTCACCTGCAACTGACGTAGCTACATTAAGCAAGCACGCTTATGTCGGCCTCGTGGTACGTCACATAAAACGTGGAAAATGGAAGCAAAAATCGATAGCAAAGCAATGACAAATAGATACGAGTTTCTGCATCTAAATGTAAAGCACAACGCTCAACTTGATTAAATATTCTAAAAGTGTTTCTGTAATTTCAGCTGTTCTGCTGCGTGTTGAAAATATGCAGTGAGAACGGAAATTAAAATTCTGTAACTATATCAAGATGTCGTAGTGAAGAAACAATAGCATTAGAAGGGATGGCTCTTAGGGGGCAAGGCAGGATCCGACAGTGAAGTGGGAGGACACAGGACCCTAGCTCCAAAGGCTGTGATAGTTAACTATTAGTATGTTACGTTTAACGCTTTTTTTTTTTGGCTTTGAGTTTCATAAAGGGAGCAGCGATAGCGTAGTTGCTAGACGCCCAGCTGCCCACCCAGTGGTCTTAGGTTCGATCTGCATTAGGGCGATTTTGAACTTTCTTGTCGACCCAGCTTAAAATGGGTACCATGACCCAGCTTAAAATGGGTACCATGACCCAGCTTAAAATGGGTACCATGACCCAGCTTAAAATGGGTACCATGGCCCAGCTGAAAATGGGTACCATGACCCAGCTTGTTATGAGAAGAAATGACTTGGAGAACTTGGTGACAACTGGCAGGATCGAAGGGAAGAGACTAAGGGGAAGACCGAGAAGTAAATACCTGGATGGCTTGGCCACGTGGCATGGTCGAGACAGAAACACGGAGCTGATCCACGACTCTGGTGATCGAGTGAAATGGCAAAACATGACAGCTCACGCTTATCGGCATGGCACATGATGGATGAATGGACGGACCCATCTTAAAATGGGTACAATGACCCAGCTTAAAATGGGTACCATGACCCAGCTGAAAATGGGTACCAGGACATTTCTTGGGAAGTTAAAGACACTCTTCGCTTATTAACTTACTTGAGCTTCATGTATGGTTACAGCCTTGTAGAAATCTCGCCATGGCTAAAGTAGACTTTTGCCAAATGTAAAACATACTCACCAATAAAAAGCTGTAAAGTGCAGTGAGAAAAACAATGTTAACTTGCTATATAAAATCTTTATATGCGAAGTTTGGCAATAAGCAGACAAGCGGAGAAATATCTAATGACAGTGAATATGTGTTTTATGAGTAAAATGCAAGGAATACCACGGATGGACAGAAAAACAAATGAGAAAAGTATATTATGACATAAATACATTATGAGGAAAAATAAATTACAAAACTTAGTGTCAGTTGTCAATGGAGATGGAAAGATAAACTACAAAGCTTAGTGGCAGTTGTCAATGGAGATGGAAAGATAAACTACAAAACTTAGTGGCAGTTGTCAATGGAGATGGAAAGATAAACTACAAAACTTAGTGGCAGTTGTCAATGGAGATGGAAAGATAAACTACAAAACTTAGTGGCAGTTGTCAATGGAGATGGAAAGATAAACTACGAAATTTCGTGGCAGTTGTCAATGGAGATGGAAAGATAAACTACATAACTTAGTGGCAGTTGTCAATGGAGATGGAAAGATAAACTACAAAACTTAGTGTCAGTTGTCAATGGAGATGGAAAGATAAACTACAAAACTTAGTGTCAGTTGTCAATGGAGATGGAAAGATAAACTACAAAACTTAGTGTCAGTTGTCAATGGAGATGGAAAGATAAACTACAAAACTTAGTGTCAGTTGTCAATGGAGATGGAAAGATAAACTACAAAACTTAGTGTCAGTTGTCAATGGAGATGGAAAGATAAACTACAAAACTTAGTGGCAGTTGTCAATGGAGATGGAAAGATAAACTACAAAACTTAGTGTCAGTTGTCAATGGAGTTGGAAAGATAAACTACAAAACTTAGTGTCAGTTGTCAATGGAGATGGAAAGATAAACTACAAAACTTAGTGTCAGTTGTCAATGGAGATGGAAAGATAACCTACAAAACTTAGTGGCAGTTGTCAATGGAGATGGAAAGATAAACTACATAACTTAGTGGCAGTTGTCAATGGAGATGGAAAGATAAACTACAAAACTTAGTGGCAGTTGTCAATGGAGATGGAAAGATAATCTACAAAACTTAGTGTCAGTTGTCAATGGAGATGGAAAGATAAACTACGAAATTTCGTGGCAGTTGTCAATGGAGATGGAAAGATAAACTACAAAACTTAGTGGCAGTTGTCAATGGAGATGGAAAGATAAACTACGAAATTTCGTGGCAGTTGTCAATGGAGATGGAAAGATAAACTACATAACTTAGTGGCAGTTGTCAATGGAGATGGAAAGATAAACGACAAAACTTAATGGCAGTTGTCAATGGAGATGGAAAGATAAACTCCAAAACGTAGTGGCAGTTGTCAATGGAGATGGAAAGATAAACTACAAAACTTAGTGTCAGTTGTCAATGGAGAATGGAAAGATAAACTACAAAACTTAGTGTCAGTTGTCAATGGAGAATGGAAAGATAAACTACAAAACTTAGTGGCAGTTGTCAATGAAGATGGAAAGATAAACTACAAAACTTAGTGTCAGTTGTCAATGGAGAATGGAAAGATAAACTACAAAACTTAGTGGCAGTTGTCAATGAAGATGGAAAGATAAACTACAAAACTTAGTGTCAGTTGTCAATGGAAATGGAAAGATAAACTACAAAACTTAATGGCAGTTGTCAATGGAGATGGAAAGATAAACTACAAAACTTAGTGTCAGTTGTCAATGGAAATGGAAAGATAAAATACAAAACTTAATGGCAGTTGTCAATGGAGATGGAAAGATAAACTACAAAACTTAGTGTCAGTTGTCAATGGAGATGGAAAGATAAACTACAAAACTTAATGGCAGTTGTCAATGGAGATGGAAAGATAAACTACACAACTTAATGGCAGTTGTCAATGGAGATGGAAAGATAAACTACAAAACTTAGTGGCAGTTGTCAATGGAGATGGAAAGATAAACTACAAAACTTAGTGGCAGATGTCAATGGAGATGGAAAAATAAACTACAAAACTTAGTGTCAGTTGTCAATGGAGATGGAAAGATAAACTACAAAACTTAGTGGCAGTTGTCAATGGAGTTGGAAAGATAAACTACAAAACTTAGTGTCAGTTGTCAATGGAGATGGAAAGATAAACTACGAAACTTAGTGGCAGTTGTCAATGGAGATGGAAAGATAAACTACAAAACTTAGTGGCAGTTGTCAATGGAGATGGAAAGATAAACTACAAAACTTAGTGTCAGTTGTCAATGGAGAAGGAAAGATAAACTACGAAATTTCGTGGCAGTTGTCAATGGAGATGGACAGATAAACTACAAAACTTAATGGCAGTTGTCAACAGAGATGGAAAAATGTCCTACAAAACTTAGTGGCAGTTGTCAATGTAGTTGGAAAAGAGCAGTGAGAAGACATGAGATAAATAAATATCTGGATGTTTTGGTGGCATGACATAGTCAAATTAAGTACATATACCTGAACAAGAACTTCCGCAATCATGTGACGTGGCTTATCGGCAGGACAAATAATGATGCTGATGTGGTTGAAGCAGGAGGGGAGGGGTATTTGAGTTCGCCCGTTGTATTCTTTACATTTTTAACCAAATAGTCACTGTTATGTCTGTTTATTGCCAAGTTTCGCGTGCATACAACAGCAACAATTCTATCTTGCTGCTCTCTGGCCGAGG
Organism: Cepaea nemoralis; assembly: GCA_014155875.1. Taxonomy (NCBI): domain Eukaryota; kingdom Metazoa; phylum Mollusca; class Gastropoda; order Stylommatophora; family Helicidae; genus Cepaea; species Cepaea nemoralis. Next base: position 1,063,670 of record JACEFZ010006257.1, on the reverse strand, counting down.
GGTTAAACGACTTTCTCCGTAATCCCGTTTATCCACGTAGGGTCTCGCAGCGTGCAAGAATTGGTAGCGGTTCTCGCCGCGTTGGTGACTTGCGGGATAAGGGAGCCGGCCGCTCAGAAATCAATGGCAAACTACTGAGTGTAATCTTGCCAAGAAACCAACAACAGCGGTAAAATGCTGGTGTTGACAGCGATGTCCTGTAAAGGATATGCGGGGGAAAAAAATAACCAGAGCAAAACGAACCGGCTAGTAGACAAAATGACGAGGCCAAAAAATAAAGTCACCATCTCGCGAAAGCTTAGAAGTACAAATACTTGTACCTTGTCATGACAGCTTAGAAGCACAAATACTGGCAACCAAGACAGTACAGCACAGTACGTACCTGTTGGGCACATAGACACATGATGTTGGTGATCTTTTCCTCAGAGAACTAACTATATGCAGGGCGAACTAGATCGAATTTCCTCATGGTGTGCTGATGCCGTTGCCCTTGTCAACCCTGCAAAGGCAACGGTTACATGGTTCTCACTAAACAACCATATTGTGAAAACAGACCTGCCGGCAGTAAGAATGGATGGGAGCATTCTGAGTAGAACCCAGTCAATGACATATCTTGGCGTGAGGCTTGATCGTAGCCTGTCCTTCAGAGATCATGTCGATTATGTCATAACGAAGGCTCGAAAAGGTTTGGCAGCAATGAGAGTCATGGCGACTGCCAATATCGAGCAAAGACTGCTATTACTTCTGTTCCAAGGACTTGTGCTTTCACGCATCGAGTATGCCCTGGCCATCCTCACTGTCAGCCCTACACAGATTGGAAGACTTGAAAAGGTACAAAACGAAGCCATGCGCATCATTTTGGGCTGCATGAGAGACACCAGCTGTGTAGCAATGAGATACCTCCTTGACTTCCCGACAATGGAACACAGGATCAAGATCTGGAGAGCTCGTGCATACTTAAAAATAAGTGCAGATGAGCAGCACCCTCTGCATGACGCTGTATTCAGAGAAAAGGGTGACAGGCTAAAGAGGGGCAAATCATGGATGGGTCGGGCGGAAGATGTCGTCGGACAGGTCTGCAGTCTTACCAGTATCAACCCCGGCAAGGAATGGGTGCCGGTGCCTCCAGCTTTTAAGTGTACCTTCTCCTGCATTATCACACTCGACAGACGGTGCAGAGAGCAGAACCCTGCCGCTGTCAATGCAGAGGTTAACGCGCTCATCTATGATCACTCAGATAGCCCCGAGTGCTCATCTATACAGATGGATCTGTTGTAAAGCAGCAGAGAAGTGCGTGGGCATTTACAGCCCGTTCAGCGGGCCGAACCGTTCAAGAATCCAGTGGTGCCCACTCTATGACCACGAGCAGCATGACGATGGAAGTGATGGCAGTTACACAGGCTTTCATATGGCTGGAATCACAGCATTATACCAACGTGTGTGTACTAAGTGATTCAATGAGCATGATTCAGAAGGTCGAAGCTGGATCTGTACGTAGACAGTGGACTGAGTCGCTGCGGAAGTCTGTTGTCCGCAAAGTCACCTTCATCTTCGTCGGGGACATGCGGGAGTCGAGGGAAATGAACGAGCTGATAAATTGGCTGGCACCCCCTGTAGATGGCCAGCCCATGGATCGTGCGGATGTTATTAACGCCCTTAAAGATATGGCGAGAACAGAGGATTTTGACGCCAGTGATTCCACATCGCTCTCCAGGATGAAAGACCTGGGAGTAAGAATCGGCACAGTCAGACGCGAGAGGTACATCGGGAAAACAAAGCGCCTCGTCAACCAACACAGAACTGGCAATATTAGCCACCGGACGCTGATGCATATGCTGGGGGGAGGATCTGAGCACCTATGGACATGTCCGGAGTGCAACGAAGATACCCCAACTGATAACTAACTAACTAAGCACCTGTCAATATTGGTGTATTGCTTTTTCTTTCGTACTTGTCCCAATTTACGTCGCGATGTTCTGTGTACCCACAAGCGTCATTAGTGCTTGCACAATGTTACAGTTCTGTTTACACATACACGAGTTGTGTATCTCAATTCTCGACCCGTCTCATCGCCTGCACAAACACGATTGATTTGCATTCAAGTTTGTGAGGTGCTTCCTCTGCATGACTCGAACTATGGGCGTGTCGTAACTTGGCTTACTGTGTGGTAGTGCGATAACACACTGCCTTCTAATTCCTGCGCTCGAAGCTCTTTGTGCGGCCACATTGGCCTCTGGTAGGGTGGATCAGAAAAGGATGTGTACATTTGAAGTGTGTGTGTGTATGTGTGTGCGTGTGTGTGTGCATGTGCGTGCGTGCGTGCGTATGTGCGTGCGTTCGCGCAGATGTGCGTGTGTGAGAGAGAGAATGAACGAACGGAACGAACTGACTTTATTCTCAAAGGGTAACAAATTGGGCACGCAGGCCTGTCTTACATTCGGCCCTTCCATCACTCATCTCTCGTTCATCAATAGTGCATAATACATTCACATAGGAAAAAAAAACATTGTCAGAAGGATGTTTTAAACAAAAACAATGCATATTACCATGTGATGAGACACATCCCCCACCCACCCACCTCGCATCCATCCACACCTCCCCCCACACACACACATCCCCCACCCAAATACACATACACCCCCAGGCACACATACATGCTCCCACCCATTCATCTATCTCCCACATCACACACCCACACCCCCCCCCCCCCACACACACATCCCTAAGCACACATACATGCACCAAACCACCCATCACTATCCCACACATCCCCCCACCTTCACACATCTCCCCAACAACACACACGTCATCCACCCAACAACACTCACCCACCCACATATACTCCACCACCCACCCACACACAACCCCAACCACACACCCTACTCCCACATATCCCCGCCAACCCACACATCCCGCACCTACCCACACACAAAACCCTAACCCACCCACATTTCCCCCACTTGCTCACATCCTCACCCGCACAATCTCCCACAACCCACCCACACATCCCGAACCTACCCATCGCCCAATCGCACATCCCTTAACTACACCCCCCTTAACCACACATCCCCCACCTACACACACCTCCACCCACTCCTCCCCACCCTAACACAATCTCTCCACCCATACACGTAACCCCTGCACACACGTCCCCACCCAACAACACATCCCCAATCCACAAACACACACCTCCCACCCACACACCCCACCACCTACATATACCCCCAGACACATCCCCACCCACAAACATCTTCCCACCCACACTCACATCCCACACCCATACACTCATTCCCCACACACATCCATCCACTCACGTACTCATCCCTCAATCACTCACACCCACATATCCCCCCTGCCTCCCATCAACACATACATCTGCCATCTGCACACCCACGCTCACACACTCCAACCATCCACCCAAACACACATCCCCAGCCTCACATACATTCTTTACCCACCCGCACATCCCACACCCAATCACACCTGCTCCACCCACCTCTCACCCACACACATCTCCCCTCTTACACAATAACTCAACCATATAACACCCCACCCCACACATACGTCCCCCACACACATCTCCCAATTACATCTCTATCCATACATCCCTCACCCCACACACACACACATCTCCTCAGCCAACTACTTAAACCACCCACACATACATCCTCCACCCACAAACACCTCCATCTATAAAGACATATCCATCACCCACACTCACATACCCATATCCATCTCGCCACACCCATCCCTCAACCCACATAATCCCCCCACACACACATTCACCCACACATCCGTCATCCACCCATACACTCACCCACCCACATACACATTCCCCACAAACAAGGTCCCCACCCATCAACATCCACACACTTCCAACAATCACCCAAATATCCCCAACCCACACACACACATCCCTCACCCGCACACACATCCCTCACCTACACACACACATCCCCACCCACTACACATCCCCCATCCACCCATACACATTCCCCACTCACAACCCCTCCACACATACACCCCCCCCCCCCACACACACACTTCCCCCATCCACACACAAACACAGACACCCCACATACACACCCACCCACACACATCTTCACATCTAGACACTTACTACAAGCTGCCTCACATAATCACTGAAATTAGTATGAACAAATTCCACAACACACACACACACACACACACACACACACACACACACACACACACACACACACACACACACACACACACACACACACACACACACTGACGATTGTCGTGAGCATTCTCGCAAAAAATGTCAAAAATGGAGAAATATTGTACACATACGCTGAGTAAAGTAAAAATTAGTGATGCAATTTAACCCCCCCCACCCCCCCCCCTCTCTCTCTCTCTCTCTCTCTCTCTCTCTCTCTCTCTATATATATATATATATATATATATATATATATATATATATATATATATATATATATATATATATGTATTCTCTCTCTGTCACACACACACACACACACACACACACACACACACACACACACACTCACTCTCTCTCATTCACACTCACTAACTCTTTCACTCACTCTACAGTAATGTGCATGTGTTCGTATTATACATGATTATATCAAGCGGCATACAGAATGATAATATGAAAGGTGACATTCAAAGTGATAATATGAAAGATGAGAATACACAACAAATATGGATTAGCATGTTATATGACATGCGTGTGCTCAACTCTCTCTCTCTCTCTCTCTTCTTGCACACACACACACACACACACACACACACACACACACACACACACACACACACACACACACTCACACACATTGCGCACCCACACTCAAAAATATTCACTCCCCGTCAACCCCCACATCCCGCAAGTACCAGCGCATCCCCACCCACACATTCTCTCGCCACCCACACACACATCCCGCACCCACCAATACACACACATCCCAACTAAAGCATCTATCCCAACACACATATACATCACCTAATCCCCCAACCCACACACACTCACCCACCCACATCATTCCCCACCCACCCACAAACCTCCAACCACCCATATCCCAACCACAACACCACACCCACACTCATATTCCAAACCCACCCACACACACATCCCGCACCCATTTACACAACCCCCAGCCACTCACACACATTTTCACCTACCCACACATCCCCCAAACATGCAACCACCACCCACACTTCCCACCACCCATCCATCCACACACACATCTCCTATCCATACACCCGTCCACCCTCACATACATCATCCACCCACCCACACACTCCCACCGACACACATCCCCACACACACTCCTATCCCTCACCGCAAACATCCCATCCACCACACACACATATCCCCACACACACAACCCCACTCACACACACTTCTCCCATACTCCCAGACACATCTTCCACCCACACACACATCTCCCACCTACACATCTCCCACCCACACACACCCCTACAATCGACACATACTCTCCCCATTCACACATTCACCACTCACACACACACCCCACTCACACACACCCCACCCACACACACCCCTACCCACACACACATACCCCACCCACACTCACCACCCACATCCATATACACATCAGCCACACCGATCCCCCAACCCATACACACATCCCAACACACCCATCCACATACCCCCACCCACATATCCACACAGCCCACCTACCAATACCCACCCACTCATGCACACATACCTCAGCCACACACACACATCCCCGCCGACCCACACACATACCCACCCAGACATATCCCTATTTACACACATATTCCCCCACCCACCCACACATCTCCCCATCCACCTACACACATCCCCCACACACATACCCATCCCCCGACTAAAACATATTCCTCACATCTAGACACACACATGCTGCCTCGCATTATCACTGAAGCTAATATGAACAAACTCTCACACTTCACACACACATATACACTACCGATTATCGTGTTCATTCTTACAAAAATGTAAAAAAAATGGAGAACAAATTATGCACATACATTATGTAACGTAAAAACATAGTATGCAATTCAATAGGTTGATTCCTAAAACTGACATAAACATGATGGAATAAGCAGTGCACACATTTTTGTCAGTACATGTTAGAAAATAAAGTGGCAGTAAAAATTGTAATATGAATGATAAGCATACAGAAAGAAAAAAAAACAACCAAAAAAACAAAACAAAAACAACAACAACAAAAACCACGGAATAGCACGTAACATGACATACATGCGCTCAGCTCTCTCCATCTCTCTTTCTTTTTTGATTCTTTCACACACACTAACTCTCATCTACCCACCCAAACCCTCCCCCACCAACACTCACCCACCCACTAACATATCCTCCAACACCCACTCACACACTCCGAACCACCCAGCCAAACACACACTTCCCACCCACACACCTCACCCCCACATCTAACCTCCACACATATCCACCACCCACACACATCTCACCCCAACACCCAACCCCTATGCCACCTACACACACACCTCAACACACATACATACACATTTCTACCCACCCACACCCACAAATCACTCTACCAACAACGCACTCAAAAATCATACCCCCACCCACTGGTCCCCACATAAAACACACATCACCCACCCATACGTCCTTCGTCCACACACACATCATCACCCACTCGCACATCCCCCCACACACACATCCCCCACACATCTCCCCATCCACCCATATCTCCCCCCCCCCTCCACACTCACACTCACACACACATCCCCAAATGGAAAAATTGTGAAAATGAAAACAATATGTTATACATTGTGTAGCAAAGAAAATGTTATGCAATTCAATAAAGAATATAATTCCTGGAATGATATAAACATGATGAAATACGCAATGCTCTCTCTCTCTCTCTCTCTCTCTCTCTCTCTCTCTCTCTCTCTCTCTCTCTCTCTCTCTCTCTTTCTCTCTCTCTCTCTCTCTCTGGTGTGGGTGGGTGGGGGATGTGTGGGTGGCTGAGGGATGTGTGGGTGGCTGCGGGGTGTGAGGGTGGATGGGGGATGTGTTTCCGAACACTGTCTATGTTTACAACTTTCATTTGACAATGTCTCCCCCCCCCCCCCATGTGAATGTACCATGCGTAATATGCATTGTTTATGCTTAAAAAATCCATTTGACAATGTCCCCCCCCCCCCCCCCCCCCCCCCCTATGTAAATGTAACATGCACATTTGATGAATGAAAGATGAATGATCGAAAGGACCGAATGTAAGCCTGCGCGCCCAATTTGTTACTCTTTTAAAATAAAGTTTGTTCGTTCGTTCTCTCTCTCTCTCTCTCTCTCTCTCTCTCTCTCTCTCTCTCTCTCTCTCTCTCTCTCTCTCTCTCTCACCCTCTCTTACTCTCTCACATACACATACACACACTCTCTCGCTCTCGTTGTCTCATACTTACTCTCTCACTCACTCACTCTCTTACATCCTTTCTTACTCACTAATTGTACCAAGCTACGTGGAGGGTCCCAAATAGCCCTGTTACAATGTTTCAAAAATATTCTTTCGCCCAGGCTGGGATAGGTCCTTGCTTGCCAACCCTCCTCCGTTCCCTGAACTCACTGTCACTCTCTCTTTCGACCTCGGGGTCTATTTCATGCAGTGTTTTTCTGGCTGACACAAACCCAACATGACAATCGTCTCAGTCACTATAATTAGAATTTAATACCTTAATAAATGACAGCACAGAAAAACATCAAGACAGATGAACCTATAAAAGTCTATAAAGAAACCGAGGAGATAACTCTAGTCCAGACATGAAGCAACATAACTCTGAACATCATAGACCACAGATCTTATTATTGTCCAGTTGGTTCACATCCACCTCACCCGGACAAATCCTTTGGCCTCTCTTTCCAGCGTAGGTTGTTCGAACAACAGGCTTTCAGGTTTCGGTGGCCCACACGATAGAGTCACTCAATTGGTCTGAGAAAGTGCCATGGGATCACTTGGCTCAATTTTGGTTGGGAAATAATATCAGGAGAACAGTTTGTGTATGGGGAATGGGTCAGAGTCTTTCGCTGTCCCGGACAAGGATGGGAATTAGGCGTAGGTCCAATCAGTATCAAAACCAAACACTTGACCTTAAGTCGATGTGAAGACTTGAGTTGTGATATTGTCACTCGTTTAATTTTAGTCCTGAGTCTCCCTCAAAGTTATAAACATTTTACCTGGTATGGCCAATGACTTGACCGGGCCTCATCAGTTGCCCATAGCTTTAGGCATAGAAGTTCTGTCGAGACCTTCAGCTCACTTTACAGTCAAAAGGAGGACCCTTTCATACACCAGCAGTATGCTGCACTTAAAATGTCCGACTCTTCAACTTGACATCTTGACATTATGCAGTGGGTAACGGTAGGTCTAGAAACGGACATGAATTCTCCCCCCGAAGTTGAACCCGTGTGTATTTGGTGCAAGACGCCCTAGCGGGTTTCCCCCCAAGAAAAAACATATATCTAATTATTCTATTACCAAGATCGTGTTGTTAAAGTATCCCAGAGAACTATCTTCCATAGTGATTGAGCGAATAAGAGAACTGAGGGTTCCCGAAAGCTGTTTCTCCCTGTTTACCAAAACCCAAAGAAGGCATGAGGACATGGGCCACTGACGTTTTGTCACATAGGCCCCATCTTAAGAAAGTCGAACCCTACGAACTTTCTACTGCCAGATGTTCTGTTCGAATGGCCCCACCCTCACATTCAACCATAGGATGCCGTGATAGAAAATCCGCTCCCACATTCTCCCTTCCGGGGATGTATTCGACCGTGAACTGATACGGTTGTAGGAGCAATGACCATCTCATTAACCTCGCGTTCAGTTTCTTAGAAGTTGCCAAAAACGTCAGAGGTTGATGGTCGGATTGTACTTTGAACGGTACTCCATACAGATAAGGTTGAAATTTCTGTACCGCCCACACTAGAGCTAGACATTCCCGTTCGACGGTGGAGTAATTCCGTTCCGCGGTTAACAGTTTTCTACTGGCATACGCTACCGGACATAACACCAAAGGATCATCTCGCCCTTCCTGCAACAGAGTTGCCCCAATCCCTATGTTACTCGCGTCGGTTCTTAGAACAAACGTTTTCTCCAAATTTGGGAGTTGCAGGACTGGCCTATCCACCAAAGCCTGTTTCAGCTTCCCATAAGCTTCTTCACAGCTCGGGGTCCATACTATAGGATCTGGCGATCCTTTCTTCAGGGTTTCGGTTAACGGCGCCCCAATTTCGTTGAACCTCGGAATAAATTTCTGGTAAAACCCACACAGAGACAAGAAAGACCTAACATCCTTTTTGGATTTAGGACGGGGTGCGAGTCTGACCTTCTCAATATTCTTTTCTTCCGGTACCATTCCCCCTGGGGTAATAGTATGTCCCAGAAATTCCAAGGATTGATAGCCAATCATGCATTTGGCTGGACGGACGGTTAACCCTTCCTCTTTCAACCTTGTGAAGATCTGTCCCAAGGACTTCAGGTGATCCCTCAGATTTTCAGACGCGATGAGAATATCATCCATAAACGAGACCACAGAGGGATCATTAAAAGGCTCTAATAACATTCTCATCATGCGGGTGAACACACTGGGTGCATTGCTCAGCCCAAATGGCATCACCTTGAATTCGTAATGCCCGCTCGGAGTACTGAAGGCGAGCAAGGGCCGAACCTCGGGCTTCACAGGGATCTGATAATATCCCCGGCTTAGATCAATTTTCGAAAAGTACTTTGCCTTATTTAGTCTGGCAAACAGTTGATTTGTGTTCGGTAACGGTTCAACTTGGAATGTCGTACAACTGTTTAAATGCCTATAATCAATACATAGGCGGTGCTCCCCACTGGACTTCCTCAACAAGACAACCCCGGCATTATAAGGAAAAGTCGAAGGAGTGATGATGTCATCGTCCAGAAGCTTCTGGATTTCGGCTTCCAGGGCCTTCTCTTTCGAAAAGGGCACTGGATATATTTTTTGGCGAACGGGGTCTTGGGTAGTCAGAGTCATATCAAACTCGACCAACCCTGTCCGCCCTGGCCGATCGGTAAGAATCTGCTGATGGGACTCCAACAAACGGATGACCAGGTCTGTTTCTTCAGCCGACAGATCAGGATTTATATGTACATCCCTATAGGCTTCCTTAGGGTGTAAAGGATACTCCCTATCCGCGTCTTCGCCCGATTCAGGTTCCATCGCGACCGCCATAGTCATGAGTGGGAGAGAAGTACCATCAGATCGTTCTTCATACTTTTTGAGGAGGTTAATGTGGAAGATTTTGGATTTCCCCCTGATCCGGATGGCATAGTTGGTGCGGGACACAACCCTTTCCACCGGGAAAGGCCCCTGCCAACCAATCTCGAGTTTATTGGAACCTACTGGAAGTAACAACAGAACCCGATCCCCCACTTTAAGAGACCTATCTTTCGTCCTTCTATTGTAGTAGGCCGCGTGTCTCTTTCTGGCCGCCCTCAGATTCTGAGCTTCCAAAGCCCAACCCGTCTGGAGTTTCTTCTTTAACTCTTCGACGTATTTATATGAGGATACAACTTCTTCGGAAGTTTCTTCCTCTGTCCAACATCTCAATAGGGCTTCTAAGGGACCCTTGATTGGTCTCCCGAATAGTAGAGTGGCTGGTGGCAACCCGGTTGACCCATGGGAAACCTCCAGATAGGCGAACAAGGCGGCTGGGATATACTCATCCCATCTGTCTGGTTTTTCTTGAGCCAGCTTCCGAAGCATGGTCATCAAGGTACCATTAAACCTCTCTACTTGCCCATTCGACTGAGGGTGGTATGGGCTTGTGTGAATGTGGTTAGTCTGGAAGATACGGAAGACTTCCTCCATCAACTTACCACAGAACTGAGACCCATTGTCCGTTAGGATCTGGTTTGGAAATCCCAACCGAGTAAAGGTCTCCATCAGTGCATCAGCCACTCGCTTAGAGTCGATTGTGGCCAACGGTATCGCCTCGCCCCACATGGAACAGCAATCCGCCATCGTCAGAATATACATATTCCTCTTCCTAGTCCGAGGAAGAGGACCAACAAGATCGATGGCAACTCTCTCGAAAGGAGAGTTCATAATGGGCATGTCACCCAAGACTACCGGAACCGTCCAGTGTTATGGTGCCACACGCTGGCACTCTGGGCACGACTTGACGTACCGACGCACGTCTCCAGTCATCCCTGGCCAGTAGTAATGGCAGGAAATGCGCTGAAGTGTTGCCCCGACACCCATATGTCCACTGAATGAAATGGTGTGTCCCATATGAAGAAGTTGTTCCCGATAGGCCTTAGAAACTACCAGCTGTCCATGCTGGCGTTCCTCCACTCCGGCTCTCCTGTACAGTAACCGATTCTTCATATAATACTGACCCCGTCTTGGTGGGTCAGAACTTTTTGGCAACTGGTTAAAGCAATGGTTGCAAAGTAGCATCCTGGCTTTGAGCAGCTTGTAACTCTCCAGGCAAGGGATTCACGATCAAGGCCGGCGTCTGCTCATCTCCCGATTGAGATCTGGTTTGCATTGCCCCTACGTACATGGGTTATGATGGGATCCCTAGAAAGACGTAGCGACAACCCAAGATCATTGGGAAGATTGGATCGAGGATAACGGCTGCCTGTATAGTGCCGGTAACATATTTCGATTTGATGTCAACCTTCGCAATCGGAAGAGACATCGCTACCGCACTCTTGGTCGCCGTTTGAATCTCAATAGACTCCCCGGTTAGCTTCTCTGGGCTCACTAAGTGTGAGGAAATTACGGCCTCAAACTGCAGACCGGTGTCATCGAGACACTCGACTGGTTATCCGTTCACAAGTATCGTCTCTACTACTGGTGGTTTCTCGGAATCTTTGTTCTCAAGACCCCTCCCTTCTACCTCCTTGTTAGACCCTTCCCCGGTTTCTACAAGACAGGCAGCATAGTGAGAGTCTTTCTGTTTGCGCCTGCAATCGACCGTATTGTGTGTGGGAGATTTGCAGTAGGCTCACCACTTTTCACTCCACTTTCTTTTAGGAGATCCAGGTGGACTCTTACCAGAGGGTTTCTTAATTGGAACTTTATCGAAAGGATCCTCCTTCTTGGTGTGGGCTGTTTTAGGGTTCTTCTTCTTTCCAGACCATGTGTCTGGTGGTCGGGGATTGGGTTGTGACAATTCCCCATTATCCCCATGAGCTAGCACATACCTTTCCGCTAATTTGTTTACTACGTCTAACCTTTCTGCCCTATTTTCAAGCAAGAAGGTTTGCAATGGCTTAGGCATCATTCTCTTCATTTGGTCCACGACCACTAAGTCTTCTAAACTTTCATAGTCGTTAGCAAATCCAGCTAATGACATCCACTTCAAAAGGTAAGACTTAAGTCTAACGCTGTAGGCTGCGAACATCTCCCCTGGCCCTCTCTTTGACTTTCTGAACTGCTGTCGGTATGTATGGGCCGTCATCTGGAACCTTTTCAATAATGCTTTTTCCAGGGCCTCATAGTCATTCTCCATACCAGGTGGCAACCTTGAGTAGACCTCGTACGCGGTCCCCCTCAGGCCCTGTGAGAGTTTCAAGTTCCACTTCCCACGTTTCAATCCCATAGCCAAAGCCATCGACTGAAATCTGTGAAGATACTGGTCGATCTTATCTTTGTGTTCATCGAACGGGAGCAATGGGAACTTCATTGCCTGGTATGGACCGCCACTAGAAGTTGTTGAGTCAGGGAGAACTGCGCCTCCAACTGCACCCTCGCTTTCCTTGGCAGTTTGAGCTTTCAGCTCCAACTCCCTCATATGGAACTCATGGTTTCTGACTGCCTGCTCGGCTTCCATCTTCCTAGCCTCAGCCTGAATTTTCTTGGCTTCGCGCACAGCCTGTCTGAAGTCTCTTTCCACTTCCTGAACATATTTCTGTAACTCCGCCCCATCATAACCCATCTCACGCCCTGTAGCCTGTACTTCAGCAACATTAAATTTAGCTGAAGCCATCTTAAACTCAGAGGGTAAGGGAATAGGTAAATGTATATTATATTTCTATCTCAAGTACACAACTGGTTAAATTACACGACCACAACACGTCGTATGTCGGTCAGTCTGTGTCAGGAAGAGTATAGACAATAGCCAGGTACGGTAGGCAGAACCTATTGATAGTAGACAAGAATATCTGTCCCCTATCACTATATCAGCCAGAACGCCACCAGGATTTCAAATATCCCGCGACGTGTCCCCAGAAATTGTACCAAGCTACGTGGAGGGTCCCAAATAGCCCTGTTACAATGTTTCAAAAATATTCTTTCGCCCTGGCTGGGATAGGTCCTTGCTTGCCAACCCTCCTCCGTTCCCTGAACTCACTGTCACTCTCTCTTTCGACCTCGGGGTCTATTTCATGCAGTGTTTTTCTGGCTGACACAAACCCAACATGACAATCGTCTCAGTCACTATAATTAGAATTTAACACCTTAATAAATGACAGCACAGAAAAACATCAAGACAGATGAACCTATAAAAGTCTATAAAGAAACTGAGGAGATAACTCTAGTCCAGACATGAAGCAACATAACTCTGAACATCATAGACCACAGATCTTATTATTGTCCAGTTGGTTCACATCCACCTCACCCGGACAAATCCTTTGGCCTCTCTTTCCAGCGTAGGTTGTTCGAACAACAGGCTTTCAGGTTTCGGTGGCCCACACGATAGAGTCACTCAATTGGTCTGAGAAAGTGCCATGGGATCACTTGGCTCAATTGTGGTTGGGAAATAATATCAGGAGAACAGTTTGTGTATGGGGAATGGGTCAGAGTCTTTCGCTGTCCCGGACAAGGATGGGAATTAGGCGTAGGTCCAATCAGTATCAAAACCAAACACTTGACCTTAAGTCGATGTGAAGACTTGAGTTGTGATATTGTCACTCGTTTAATTTTAGTCCTGAGTCTCCCTCAAAGTTATAAACATTCTACCTGGTATGGCCAATGACTTGACCGGGCCTCATCAGTTGCCCATAGCTTTAGGCATAGAAGTTCTGTCGAGACCTTCAGCTCACTTTACAGTCAAAAGGAGGACCCTTTCATACACCAGCAGTATGCTGCACTTAAAATGTCCGAATCTTCAACTTGACATCTTGACATTATGCAGTGGGTAACGGTAGGTCTAGAAACGGACATGAATTCTCCCCCCGAAGTTGAACCCGTGTGTATTTGGTGCAAGACGCCCTAGCGGGTTTTCCCCCAAGAAAAAACATATATCTAATTATTCTATTACCAAGATCGTGTTGTTAAAGTATCCCAGAGAACTATCTTCCATAGTGATTGAGCGAATAAGAGAACTGAGGGTTCCCGAAAGCTGTTTCCCCCTGTTTACCCAAACCCAAAGAAGGCCTGAGGACATGGGCCACTGACGTTTTGTCACACTAATTCACTTTCAAACTCTCTCACACACACAAACGCATAGTGAAAAATGATACCACTAGGTGACTTATGGAGGCATATAGTCGGCATGGAGTAAGTATTGAAAGAGTTTTCGGTTGAATGTGTAGGGACTCATTGGAGTTTTAAGATTTGTTGGATGGTCATTCCATAAGTGGGCACCAGAATACGCAAAGCAAGTTTTGTATAAGTCCAATCTAGGTTTTGGGACATATAATAAATTTAAACGCTTACTGTTCATTGCATGAGATTGAATCAACGGTTGAAGATACTCTGGGGTATGTTTAGATATTACTTTATACATTAATTTGGCTTTGTTAAAAAGGAATCGCTTTCGAAGTGGTAGAAGCCTTAGATGACTATATAAATTATCACTTTCATTGTATTTTGCGCCAGAAACTAGAGGTATAGCCCGCTTTTGAAGAGAACAAAGTCGTTTCATATTGGATTTAACGCAACCATCTCAGACTGTGGAACAATAATCGAGATGAGATTGATTATAGGATGTATAGAATAATCTTCGCGTGCTTTCGTCCAGGAAGTGCTGAATTTTAGCAAGTTGGTAAACCTTCTGTGCTATTTTCTTGGCAAGGACGTGGACATGGGAGCTCTAATTTAAATGTCTATCAATTAAAAGACCTAATGTCTTATGTTCATTTACATTAACTATAGGTAACGTGTCTATGCGGAGTTCGAGCGCTGCCCCAGTTGTGGCTAGTGTCTGAAATTTTTGTCTGCTCGTTACTAGCATGGATTTGGTTTTGTCGATGTTAATTTGCATGCAGTTTTCATTGCCCCATCTAGTAAGATTATCAAGTTCTTTTTGTAAATAACTTTCTAATTCACTACGGTTCTCCTGACTAGCATATATAGTACAATCGTCTGCAAATAGATTACATGTAGTATTGAGATATAAAGGAAGGTCGTTAATATAAACTGCAAAAAGCAGATGACCTAGTAATCAGCCCAGGGGCACACCAAAATTAAGCTGTGTGGGTCTTGATAGCCGGTTGTTAAAGGTCACCACTTGTTGTCTGTCGGATAAAAATGACGTAATTAGGTTCACCACATTGGCATCGCCGGCTTCGTGGCTTAGAGGTTATGACTTTTCTCCATAATCTCGCATACTCTCGTCGGTAACGTGATGACGGTGAGAATTAGCAGTGGTTCGAATCGCATCGGTAACTTACGGGGTATGTGAGCCGGCCGCTCAGAAAGCAATGGCAAACTACTGAGCGTAATCTTGCCAAGAAATCAACATACAGCTGAAAGATGCTGGTGTTGACAGCGATGTCCTGTAAAGGATATGAAAAAAAAAATATTGGCATCAGTCTTCATTTGTTTCAATTTGCTAATTAAAATTACTGTGATCTACCATATCAAAAGCCTTTGTAAAGTCTACAAACACCCTCTAGTGAGAGAGAGAGAGAGAGAGAGAGAGAGAGAGAGAGAGAGAGAGAGAGAGAGAGAGAGAGAGAGAGAGAGAGAGAGAGAGAGAGAGAGAGAGAGAGAGAGAGAGAGAGAGAGAGAGAGAGAGAGAGAGAGAGAGAGAGAGAGTATGATTGATTATCTAGGATTGAAAGCTGTAAGTAGATTGCTATTTAATTTACTTATAACACAATGTTCCCAGAAGAACTTTCTTCATATTGATTCGGTCTATCTGTACTCAAACTCTTCTACTATGGAAGAATGTGTAAATCCTTTTGTACATTTTGTCACTCACTATTGTTGTTATTAGTTTTTCGTTCGCTCGCATTTGAACTCAAGCGTACTCCACACATATGTTTCTACTTCTATTGCGCTGGGTTGATTTGTGTGTGTTGATTATTATTCCCTATTACCAGCGTCAATCCTACGCGTGTGGATTTGTTTTCCCTATTACCAGTGTCCACTCCAACTTCAGAGGTTCTTGTAATTTACGTCCCCAAGTCAAGGACGAGAAGTCAACATTTTAGTACAACTGACCGGTAGAGTGGTTGAACCAATTTTCGCGGCATCAGCACACCGGAAGTTTAAGAGCGAATACTCATATCAATTCGAACCTACAGTTTCTCAGTTTCTTAACCACATCTTCTTACTATAATCAGATTGCAACGGACACCATTAGCATTGGAACTCTTTGTTGGCTGTTGAAGATGAGGACTGAGCACTTATGGGAATGCTCCGAGTGCTATAATGTCGGTTATTGACTAAACTCAACTCAACTCAACCTTCCTTCTAAACCTTGTAAAAAGCTTTCCTGAGATGTATCCATGCCGCAAGCACTAGACTCTTATCTTGTAATGCATCCTCATTTTCTTGAGAGAATTCATTTTCTAACTTCTAATGACAAGGATTAGCTGCATAAGATTTCCTTCATGCGATAAAATGCAGTGTTTGCTTGCCCTGTTCTGTTCTTTATCTCTGTGATGCATTTTTCATGTGATATTATCCACGTGCCTAGATATCTGAATATCTGCACTTGCCCAAAATTAACACCATTTACTTTAAATGTATCTGTAGGCACGTTCTGTTTCTTTGATGATTCCATGCCGTTTGCCTTCCTATTTTTCAAGCTGTGGCCAATTTTGTTGTTGTTTTTTTAAATTTACTTTCTATAATATCTATCTTTTTTTTTTTTTGCTTTTCCTTCTGACTTATTGCTATCACGACGGTGTCATCGGCATATTGTACGAGTAAATTATATATAGTATGTCCACCAACCATGATCCCTCGCATATGTTTTTTTTTTTTATAGATCTCAATATATGCTGACTGTATAGTGACATACAAAAGGAAACAGTACACATTCACGTCTGACGTCTTCGGTGTGCATTGAATGGTCCTGCCAATATGAGTGAGTGGCACCTTACAGTCTTGACAGACCAAAGTGTGTGAGTTGGAATGTGGCCAATATTCCATCACAATGCCTGGGCAGAGCTTCAGAGAAACATGTGGCGCCCAAACGACATGTTCCCTCACTCGGCCTAGTCTTGTGTATTCCAGAGGAATGGGTAACCAATACGTCTGGCACAAGGTAGGCTGCAGACGCTGGCGGCGCAGCGTCGAATCCACCGAGACCTCGCCACCACGAGCCGGTGGCGAGTTATGGCCAGACCCTGACACCCAAGGGGCCCGGCCTAGAGGCGTTCAGCCAAGTCCCACAGGTGAGGGCCTCGTACGCGTCCGGACCGTAAGGGCGCGCACATCTGTCGATCACAGTTGTCCGGACCTGTGTAAAGCGTGCACTATCATCAGACTCTCCGCCTGACTTATAGCGGACCCCGCGACCAGCGGGAATAGGCCCACTAGAGCTACCGCAGGAGACATTACTTGTCTGTTGCGAGCAATGTCTCCCATCCCTCCGTTGTGCGGCTCTCGCGACCAGCGAGAATAGGCCCGCCGGAGATTACGCTCGTCTGTTGCGAACAAATCTCTACCAACCCGCAATATATATTCTGTATTACTCACAGACCTTCACCATCAATGGTTAATTGTTCTAGTAGTTTCATTATTTCATGTTTCATATTTCGTGTAGTCTATACATTTATGATTTTACTTATATAGCTTTTTCTATTAGTGTCCTAAGAATGTATACTCAATTATTTGTGCCTTTTCCGTCCATTCAAGCCCTATAATGTTAGTTTGAGAAGTATAATTTACCATAGCCAAGACACCATAGAGTAGTGGTCATGGAGTTTGTTTTCTGAGCCAAGACACCGTAGAGTAGTGGCCAGGCAGCTAGTTTGCTGAGCCAAGACACCGTAGAGTAGTGGCCAGGGAGCTTGCTTGCTGAGCCAAAACACCGTAGAGTAGTGGCCAGGGAGCTTGTTTCGCTGAGCCAAGACACCGTAGAGTAGTGGCCATGGAGCTTGTTCGCTGAGCCAAGACACCGTAGAGTAGTGGCCAGGGAGCTTGTTCGCTGAGCCAAAACACCGTAGAGTAGTGGCCAGGGAGCTTGTTCGCTGAGCCAAAACACCGTAGAGTAGTGGCCTGGGAGCTTGCTTGCTGAGCCAAGACACCGTAGAGTAGTGGCCATGGAGCTTGTTCGCTGAGCCAAGACACCGTAGAGTAGTGGCCAGGGAGCTTGTTCGCAGAGCCAAGACACCGTAGAGTAGTGGCCAGGGAGCTTGTTCGCTGAGCCAAGACACCGTAGAGTAGTGGCCTGGGAGCTTGCTTGCTGAGCCAAGACACCATAGAGTAGTGGACAGGGAGCTTGTTCGCTGAGCCAAGACACCGTAGAGTAGTGGCCTGGGAGCTTGCTTGCTGAGCCAAGACACCGTAGAGTAGTGGCCATGGAGCTTGTTCGCTGAGAAAAGACAACGTGGAGTAGTGGCCAGGGAGCTTGTTCGCTGAGCCAAGACACCGTTGAGTAGTGGCCATGGAGCTGGTTTGCTGAGCCAAGACACCGGAGAGTAATGGCCATGGAGCATTTTTGCTGGCCATGTTGTTAGTCAGTCGACAGATTATCCTTATTGAACATCAAACCGCTCAGCTCATAAGTACCCGGATTTGGTCATCTCATCGCAGCTCACCGTATTTCTTTTGTACTTTGCGGTGTCGAGGTGAAGCATACACAGCGTGAGAGTGCCCGTTTATAGGCTTCAAATATAGTTATTCTCATGGATGCTGTTATTCCCTCTGTCCATCTTTTACGTGGCCGGCCTCTTCTTCTGATTCCGTTTGGTCTGTACATCATTGCTTGTTGTGGTATACAGCTAGTTGATAGCCTTGTTATATGGCCAAAACATTTAACTTGCTGTTTTTTTAAATGAAACTTAAAGCTGCTATAACCCCCTCTTTCCTCATTACTCCCCATCATATGTAGCGGGTGACCATACCAATTCTGTGTTGGTTTGTGGCCGGTAGTGAGTGAGTGGCACCCTGTCGCCTTGACAGGCGAAAGTATGTGGATTGGAATTTGGCCAAAATTCCATCGCACAATGCCTGGGCATAGCTTCAGAGAACATGTGTTGCCCATGCAGCATGTTCCCTCTATTAGCCTTGCCTTGTTTACTCCAGAGGAAAGGATAACCAGTAGGTCTGGAACAAGGTAGGCTGCAATGCTGACCGGTACTAGTGGCTTCAAATTCCATGTAAAGGCGGGAAGCCTGCACTGATCAAATAATTTCGGGGTTGATCCAGCCTCGTGGAACAGCGGTAACATAATGGCTAAACGTTAGCCTCCCGGCCGGTGGTCATGAGTTCCAGACGGAGTTGAATTAAAAAAAAAAAAACTGAGCTAAGTTCCCAGGTCGAACCAGCCTAAAATGGGTACCATGAGATACCTTGGGAAGTAAAGGCGATAGGTGTGATACTGAACACATCACACACCGTGTGCCGGTTGGTATATACATATACGGGTCTAGCACCACATGCCCAGTGCCTTTGTATGTGTGTAGAAGAATCCTTTACTGTTTTGTTCCCCGGCCCAGGCTCATCAAATAGGCACCAGGAAATCTGGGAGTTAAGGCAGCCAGAGAAGTACTAACCTCATCACACTAAATGTGTGGTGGTGGTGACAGCGTGCGCACGTACACACACACACACACGTACACACTCACACACAGACAGAAACACACACAGACACCCACAGAGACAGAAACACACACAGACACATACACACAGACACGACACATACATACACACACACATAGACACAAAGACACATACAGACACATAAAGACATACATACAAACGCACACACAGACACAATAAAAGACACACGCATCGACATAAACACACAGACAGAAACACATATACACACATACACAGACAGAAACACACACAGACACACACACACATATACACAAGCACTGACAGAAACATACGGACAGAAACACATAAAGGCACACGCACAGAGACAGAAATACGTGCAGACACACACATATACATAAAGATACATACAGACACAGAGAGACATAAATACACACACACACACATACATACATACACACACACACTCACACACACACACACACACACACACACACCAGTGCTCCAATATGCACGGGAAACAGTTCCTTTAGTGTAGTCTGTCAAGGACATAATACTCAAACCCTGGCTTCTTCAGGACTAACACAAGAAGCCGGTCAAGCCTAAAACAGAAGCACTTACTTGTTCACGTACAGCAGCAGCCTTACAACCAACTCGGTGTGACATCACCTGGGCAAATGAGCTCTCGTATCGAATCATGAGATCATCGTCACGTGTCATAAGACGTGCTGGAGCGGGCGATCAATAGTACAGTTATTTGTACTTTCCCCAGTTTCATTATCAGCTATATTAGATGCCTTCCGTGTCATTACGTGTTTTTCTGTTCCGGCTGTTGTCAGTTCTACTTTTTAAGCTTCATCAATTGAAGCTGTAATTAACGCAATCTAGAGAACCGAGTTTGAGGTTTAAGAACAACGTGGCAAAAGATAATGCAATAAGTGTTTGAAACTGCTCTCTCTCTCTCTCTCTCTCTCTCTCTCTCTCTCTCTCTCTCTCTCTCTCTCTCTCTCTCTCTCCCGCTCTGTCTCCATCTGTCTTTTTCTCTGTGTTTGTCTCTCTCTCTCTCTCTCTGTCTTTCTCTGTCTCTCTCTGCCTCTCTGTGTGTATCTCAATGTCTCTCTCTCTATCTCTTTCCCGCTCTCTCACTGTCTCTTTGTCTCTTTTTGTCTCTCTGTGTCACTCTCTCTGGCTCTCTCTGGCTATCTCACTCTGTTTCTCTGTCTCTTTGTCTCTCTGTCTGTGTGTGTCTGTCTCTCTCTGACTGTCTCTCTGTCTGTCTCCCTCTGTCTGTCTCTGTTTCTCTGTCTGTCTGTGTGTGTCTCTCTCTCTGCCCGTCTCTCTGTCTGTCTCCCTCTGTTTCTGTCTCTCTCCCTCTGTCTCTCTCCCTCTATGTGTGTTTCTATGTCTATCTTTCTCTCTCAGCATCATCACGTACCGTGCCAAACAGCGTAGGCGTTCATGCATCTACACCCACAGATCTCGGTCTTTGATGTTCTGATCAACTCTGTTGATGATATTTCTAATACCACCGCCCTAGACATACACCATCGTTTCCATCGGCCTGCATTTGCCTATTCTTTCAACTATAATTCCAGTTGTCACTGATTTTCAATGCCTCTCTTCTTATTACACGCTCATGAACATTGCTTGTCGTTTACTTATAGTTTGCTTGTCTCTTACTTATAGTTTGCTTGTCTCTTACTTATAGTTTGCCTGTCTCTTACTTATAGTTTGCTTGTCTCTTACTTATAGTTTGCTTGTCTCTTACTTATAGTTTGTTTGTCTCTTACTTATAGTTTGCTTGTCTCTTACTTATTGTCTCTTACTTATAGTTTGCTTGTCTCTTACTTATAGTTTGCTTGTCTCTTACTTATAGTTTGCTTGTCTCTTACTTATTGTCTCTTACTTATAGTTTGCTTGTCTCTTACTTATTGTTTCTTACTTATAGTTTGCTTGTCTCTTACTTATTGTTTCTTACTTATAGTTTGCTTGTCTCTTACTTATAGTTTTCTTGCCTCTTATTTATATAGTTTGCTTGTTTCTTATTTATAGTTTTCTTGTCTCTTACTTATAGTATACGTTTCTCTTACTTATAGTTTGCTTGTCTCTTACTTATAGTTTGCTTGTCTCTTACTTATTGTATCTTACTTATAGTTTGCTTGTCTCTTACTTATAGTTTGCTTGT
This sequence comes from Cepaea nemoralis, assembly GCA_014155875.1. Taxonomy (NCBI): domain Eukaryota; kingdom Metazoa; phylum Mollusca; class Gastropoda; order Stylommatophora; family Helicidae; genus Cepaea; species Cepaea nemoralis. The sequence goes on along the minus strand of JACEFZ010006257.1, from coordinate 1,041,577 downwards.
CTCTTACTTATTGTTTCTTACTTATAGTTTGCTTGTCTCTTACTTATTGTTTCTTACTTATAGTTTGCTTGTCTCTTACTTATAGTTTTCTTGCCTCTTATTTATATAGTTTGCTTGTTTCTTATTTATAGTTTTCTTGTCTCTTACTTATAGTTTGCTTGTCTCTTACTTATAATTTTCTTGCCTCTTATTTATATAGTTTGCTTGTTTCTTATTTATAGTTTTCTTGTCTCTTACTTATAGTATACTTTTCTCTACTTATAGTTTGCTTGTCTCTTATTTATAGTTGTATATAATGGTCTAATCACATTAACCTTGTCCAGGCAATCATTGTTAGCTACTGCGGCGGTCCAGTCAATGCAATTCGTTTTAACTGAGCTCAGAACTAGAACGTCTGTGCAAGCCTGTGTGATATACCTGCTTTCTGGACTCTCTATTTTCTATTACTTCATTGATGTTTGTTGTACACACACACACACGCACACACACACACACACGCACGCACGCACGCACGCACGCACGCACACACACACACACAATCTCTCTCAGACACAGAGACACACTCACACACATTCACACACACTCAAACACACATTTACTCACACACATTCACACACACATACACACACACACACTTCTCTCTCATACACACTCACACACACATTCAGACACACTTAAATACAGTCTCACACACACACACACACGCTATCTCTCTCTCTCTCTGTCTCTCTCTCTCTCTCTCTCTCTCTCTCTCTCTATCTCTCTCTCTCACACACACACACATTCACACACTCTCTCACACACATAAATAGCATACGCCGCCGCCAAAACAATAATTGTATTGAATAAACAACACGTCTAAGTGTTCAATGTGAAAAGTGGAATAGGCAGCAGTCTCGGCAAGCCAACAGCCCGCACAAGTACAATGTGCATAATGCCGCCGCCAGAATGCAAACACAAAAGTCCTCCACGAAAAATACAGTTCATCGTCGATGGAATCGGCAGTCAACAGAAAGACTTCACTGACCAGGGTTTTGTCACATGGCACTGTCTCTATCCTCAGAGCGACCCGCCGAAAGCATCGCATTAAGCACGAACTCCGTAGCTCCAGCACCTACTCCCAGGAGTCTCCTGAAAAAATGCACTCGTGAACCTAAAATGCAAATCAGTCAATTCAGAAACAGCCGGTAGCCATTGTTCCGAACATGCAGGTCACTGTACAAACAAAAGCAGACATGTAAAAGCATTCCACGTGAATATCACATCTCACAGAGTCGCGCCACGCACTCACTCAGTAGAATCACAAAGAAGACATGTAGTCACCGCAGTTATCATACTTTTAATTAGTAGCATGACTCTTCGCTGGCTGCTGAACGAGGGGATGGAGCACATATGGGAATGTCCTAAGTGCAGTGATGTCGGTTCTTAACTCAACTCAACTCAATCATACTTTTACTGGTTAAATATGGAGATCTGATATGAAATAGTATCTTTGTTTAGTTTATATTTATTTTCTAAGATAGCTGATCTTGTCTCATTGCATGACTTTATCCCGCGAAGCTTCCTTTATCTTCTCAACATATTAATTTCAGTCTTAATTTCCAGTCCTTATGTGTTCTTAGGTCTTGCTCTGAATTTCGTCCAGCGAATTCCAGAGCAAAGATATTGCAGTTATAGTATTAACAAGTTTTCTCAATGCATGCCCCATCCAACGTCAGCAATTTTTCTCACCTATTGATTCACTGGGGTTTGTTTAGTTTTCCCCATGAACTCCGCATTAGAGAGAAGATGAAGAAGTATAAGGGAAAGAAGAAGATGATAATGATTGCAATGATAATGATGACGAAAAGAAGAAGAATCGTTCTGACGAACATTATAATAAATAGAATGATTGAGGGCATTAGAGACAGAGGCTGACAAAATGAGAAACGCTGGAAGATTGGCAGAATAGTATGGAAGACGATTAGGAGTCAAGTTTACCAAGAATACCGAAAACAAGTTACTTGCATATCCTTTACAGGACATCGCAGTCAACGCCAAAATTTTTCGACTGGTTGTGATATCTTGGCAAGTTTACGTTCAGTAAATTGTCATTGCTTTCTGAACGACCGGCACTCATACCATTGCATGAAAACCACAGAGCCGGTACACATGTAGCTTTTGAAAAATATCACATGATGATGATTATTATAATATACATCATGCCCGTTGAACAATCGGTGACGATGCAGATGTGTTTCACCCCAGTACACGGGTTAAGTAAGATGAACTAAATGGTAATACAGCTGTGCCTCTCCAAGATCATCACATCGCTCCATTGAGGTTTGCACCGACAGCACTTGCATAATTAGCCTAATCATATCACCGATCTCAGAGACATATGTCTGCGAGAGCCAGGAACAACTGTTGTGCCATCATAAATACTTGCGCAATAACCAGAAGCCTGGCCATGAACTGCAGCTACCAAGCTCGAACTCTCGTTCACTTGTTTGCCTAGACAACAGTAAGGGTTCATTTTACGTGGCTTATTTCGGTTGGCCTACTCCGTTGCCTAGGGGCAACGGACGCATTTCGTAATCCCGCACCACGTTCGAAACACAGCTGCGGGCGATTTGGCAGCAGGCAGGTCTTGCGTTTGATTTTTATGAAAATGGTATGAGTGCCGGTCGTTCAGAAAGTAATGGCAAACTATTGATCGTAAACTTTCCTAGAGATCACAAACGGCAAAAAAAAATAAAAAAATGCTGTAGTTGACTTATACGTCGTCCTGTAAAGGATATGCAACTAATTTAACTATTTCGGTTGCTTAGCGGCAAGACACTAGCTTCCCGTCATAGAGGTCAGGGATGTCATCTGCAGCTGGAACAATTCGGAATTGTCAAAATAAACCTGAGCTCCCAGGTCGAGCCAGTAAAATGGGTGTCAAGAATGCCATCACCCACCGAATGCCGACTGGTCTATAGAAATATAGGTCTAGAACCCTATGCTTATTGTGTCTTAAGGCGTGAACAGGGTCCTTTACTTTAATTATGGCAAATTATGCTAAAGCTCTACTTGTATAGACCAATCATATGTGACAGATAGACAGACAGGCAGATCGAAAAGCATATAGACAGACAGGCAGGCAGATAGACAGGCACGCACACAGATAGACAGACAGACAGGCAGGCAGGCACACAGACCGACATATATAATGAACGAACGAACGAACTTTATTTTCAAAGAGTCACAAATTGGGCACGCAGGCCCATCTTACATCCAGCCTTTCCAATCGCTCATCTTTCGTTCATCAATTACCTATTGTGATGTTACATTCACATAAAAAACAGTGTCAAAAAGAATGTTGTAAACATGAACAATGTATATTACCATGTTATGAGACAGCAGACAGACACACGTACACATGTACATGCATAAACACATACATACCTACCTGCATACATACTTATATCATTTACACAAACTCTCGCAGTTAAGCACACACTTAGAAATACACATATACATATCTCCTCCTGGACCGTGCGAAAGATTTTCTCAGTATCATGCAAGTCTTCGAAATGCCGCCTCTTAAAGCTTTGCATAACAAATTTTAATTAATGAATGACTCAAATTGTATTTTGATTTTGCTGCTTATGCTGCCCTCTTACTGTGCCGCCTGGTGCGGCCACCTCTCTGTATCATAGCACGGCATGACCCTGATCTCTCTCTCTCTCTCTCTCTCTCTCTCTCTCTCTCTCTCTCTCTCTCTCTCTCTCTCTCTCTCTGTGTGTGTGTGTGTGTCTCTGTCTCCCAGACAGGCAGGCAGGCGTGCATATAGACAGGCAGGCATACAAACAGTCAGGCAAACGTGCATACACACATGCAGGCAAGCATATACACATGCATACGCACGCAAGCACATAGGCACGTAATCACGCACGCTCGCACGTGACACACACACACACACACACACACACACACACCCACAACCACACAGACATTCAGACACACACACACACACATGCAAACCTACACAATTACAAACTTACCTACCTACCTACTCCCCTCCTATCTATGCACCCACTTACCTACCCACCAATCCACCAAGTACCTACTTGCATGCTTACCTGCCTAGCTACCAATCTAGCTACCTACTGAAATGGACGAACTAAAGTACGGACAGACAGACACAATCCCTTTCCTCACTAATATTCAGGTGAGTAACTAGTTGTTTCCTTAATCACACGCCCCGATGTTATCACAATCAATACCATTATCATGAAACCACCAACGTTCACCTGTGTCATCACACGCTCATGTCTGTACATGTGTGTGTGTATGTGTGTGTGTGTGTGTGTGTGTGTGTGTATACATGCATGCCTGCCTGCCTACCTGCTTGTCTGTCTGTCTGTGCGTGCACGTGTGTGTGTGTCTGCGTGTCTGCGTCTCTGCGTGCGTGTGTGAATGCGTGCGTGCGTGCGCGGGCGCGCCTGCCTGCGTGCGTCTTGCGTGGGTGTGTTTATGTGGGTCTGTGGGTGGGTGGATAGATGGGTGGATGGGTGGATGAGTGGATAGGTGGATGGATGGATGGATGGGATGTGAGTCTGTCTGTCTGTCTGTCTGTCTGTCTGTCTGTCTGTGTGTGTGTGTGTGTGTGTGTGTGCGTGCGCGTTCATGTGCTCATGAGCGCGTGTGCGTGTGCCGGTGTGTGGGGAGGGTTACTTGATTGATTGTAAATTGAAAAATACACGCCAAAGGAAAGTGAGGATTTAAAGAAAAAGGCACAAACACATGTATATACTTACATCACAAGGACCTCAGGCGAGGTGGACAGATTACATAGATAATATAATTAGCACATCTGAATTGAGAATGAATATTGTAATATATTAAGACAGTGTGTAAAAATTTCAATTATAACAACCAAGAAAAATAATAGTAAATACATGAAAACACGATACACAAGTCCGATGTTACGGATGTAACTACCTTTGTTAATGTAACAGAGCCAAATTGACGCGTCTTGGTTTGGCCTGTGTAATACAAAAATCTGGACAGTTCCGGTACACCACTTGTAACAAAGCAACTTGTGAATTCTTCGTCTGATGTTGGCCTGCTTTGTTGAGAGGAACGAAAAGTGCTCTTCTGTTGTATTGAGATGTGAAAAAAATTCCCTGAGGTGATCTGTGATCAACTGATATCTTTGTTGTTGAAACAGAGTGGCTGGCTAGTCAGTGTCAGCAGGCCAGGGTTCATGGTGGGGTAGTAAATTGTGTCACAACTCTTTGTTTATGTCACATCTTAAGATTTATGTTGTGTAACTTATGTTTTTGTAGTGTCTTATTGTTGTCTGTGTCAAAGTCCTTTATTGTGTCATTCTACTCAGCTACTGCTTGGAGCACCTGTGTTGTGGTACTTGGTGTACCCTGTTGTCTTAAGTTCTGGTGACTGAATAGGGGCCACCCTTAGTTGATGTTTTATATATGCAGTTGTCTGTTGTATTTGTAATTGAACATCTGTTATTGAATACATTATTCAATGTGTTCGAACACAAATTGTCACCGAAATGTGTAGCAGTTGATAAATGAAGAGCTATTTTTGTACTGTTCTTGATTTGTTTGTTAAGTCTCTTTTAGTTTTTACAACCACTATTTCTACCACAGTCTAACACCTTAATTCACTGTCTGGGCCTCTCGTATATTCTTACCTAATTAGTATCATCATTTTTTGTCAGTTGAGGGCGGTGTGAGGTTCTCTCTCTTTTACTACTTGTCTTCTTTGGCCGAAACGAAGACAGCGTTACCCTCTACCTCTTAGCACCGTAGCAAAGGAAACACCAGTCTTTCCCTTGTTATTTCCGCTCGGCTACATTAAGAATACCACATACATCACTAATAAGAACATTATTATAAAGGCAACAAAAAGGTGATATATGAATCCTTAACACAATCAGATCCATCCATCCATCATGTGTCATACCGGAAAGCGCGGGCGGTCATGATTCGCTATTTCACTCGGGTCACCAGAGTTGTGGATCAGCTCAGTGTTTTTGTCTAGACCATGTCACGTGACCAAGCCATTCGAGTATTTACTGCTCTGTCTTCTCCTTGTTCTGTTCTCCACGATCTTGCTAGTTGTCACCAAGTTCTCTAATTTATTTCTTCTCATAACGTGTCCAAAACATTGTGACTGTCTACGTCTAAGTTTCTAATCAGTTTTCAATTTTCATTTGTTTCTTGTAGGACTTGATCGTTGGTGTTTCTTTCTGTCCATGGTATTCTTTGAATTTTCCTCAGAAACCACATTTCCACAGCCATCAGATGTTTTTCAGCCTGACTGCTCATTGTCCACGCTTCACATGCACACAACAATACAGACTCTATGTAGCACTTCAACACTCTTTTTCTGGTAGCAATTGACATCGTTTTATTGATCAGTATATTTTACATCTTGCAAAAGGATACCTTCGCCATGGCGTTTCTTGTTCTAATCTCTTCAATGCATCTCCCATCTGTTCCGAGATAATTGTACCGATTCACTTGTTTAATAATATTTCCATTTACCTGTATATTACATTGTGGTATTTCGTTCTTCCTAGTGACAACCATAATCTGTGTCTTCTTACAATTTAATTCTAACCCCAGTTGTTCACTGCGTGCATCTACTAAATGTTGCAGATCCTGCTCATTGTCTGCAATCAATACTGTATCATATGCATATCTAATGTTATTGATGTTTCTTCCTCCAATGATGATTCCTTTCATATCTTGTACATTTCTGAAAATAGATTCAGGATACAAATGGATGTGTTGAAGAACAAGTGCATGACTTCCGAGTACATTACTAGTGTGCAGTAGTTTCATCATCATCATCATCATCATCATCATCATCATCATCATCATCATCATCATCATCATCATCATCATCATCATCATCATCATCATCATCATCCAGTGCCTTGACGGCTGGCGTGGGCTACCATGCCTCTCCACAAATTGTGATCTCCGGCGGCATGGGTCAATTCGTGTGTTGATACCCTCCCGTGCCATGACACAAGACTGCCAAGAATCTTGTCACACTGTCTTACTCTGTCTCTCTGTCCGCAAATCTTTCTTTATAATCATGTGAAATCAAGACTAAATATGGGCGGCTTCAGATTAAGAAAGTTAAATAAGGTCTCGTCGATGTACATAATACGGGAAAAGTAAACAATATAAACATTGTTAACACTTGGCGTCCTTGACCCATACGATGGAAGCATCCCGAAGCTAGAATGAAGGTTTTTCTCCATTCTCAGTCTGACATAACAGTCCTAATAATATAGCTTCATGGCAGTATCATACACATGTGTATGTTTACATTACTTGTATAATTTCTAATTGGGGGGGGGGGGGGGGGGGTTTATATAAAGTATATTGGACAGACTGGGAAATGTATTCAGGAAACATCTAAGATACATAACATAACGCTCCATCCCCTATTTCTAGTCATTTTAGATTTCCTGAATGTAAGGGATGGATATCTGTGCCCCTGTCATAAATCCATATCATTATTTTGTTTATTAAGATATATCCCTGCTTCTAGGGGATCCGAACACATGACCGCCGATCCGACATGCAAGCCTGCTAGCCACTTCGCAACCACGGCTCTCGACTTGGACAGACATGTCATCTACTGCCTAAAATACTTTGTGGTGTAGGACAGTGGGTTCTTGAGCCTGTTGTTTGTCGAGACTCCTGTATTTTCCACTTTTCACATTGGGCAGTGGGGAGCGTTTTGTGTGATATTCACTGGCACAGGAACGGAGCATAATGGGGACAACCCGTTGCTGTGAAGTTGGAACTGCGACTAACTAACTAACTAACTAACCAACGCGAAAAGATCCGCTGCCGAATCTCGTGCAGCTGTGTTCCTCACGTGAATATACGAGATTACGGAGAAAGTCGTGAACACCTTCGCCAGGGAGACCGGCTGTTCTGCCATGTGCATTAGGCTAGGCCAACCCTAGAGCCCTAGTATTCGGAAACACTAATCCCGTCTCTGCTGGGGATTGAACTCAGACCACTATGTTAGTAATCAAGCGGTTAACCACCTTACCACTACGGCTCCACGTAGAATGCTCTTGGTTTATTTTCAAGCGAGAACACCGGGTTGTTTTTACCTGCCTGTTTTCAATGTTTGTTGCAACTGTTAATGCAAGTCTCTGATTGTTTTTGTTAATCAAATAATAGGTTTGACCTTTTCGCATGCCTAGTGGTAATAGCTAGATCATGTTTCGTGGCCGTTTTATTTCTACCAACTTGTATTCTAGTTGTGTAGAATAGGGACGTTTTGTTGTATCTGCCTAGTTGTATCCCATTTGTGTAGAATCAGGGCGTTTTGCAGTATGTATCCAGTTGTATAGAATCTCCATGGCGAAGGAGTTATGGACGCAGTTCGTAATCCGACATACCACGTTCGAAACATAGCTGCGTTATTATGAAATGGTATGACGGTCGTGCTGGTCTCCCTGGCGTAGGCGTTAACGTCTTTCTCTGTAATCCCGTATATACTTGTGAGTAACGCAGCTGCGCGAGAATCGGCAGCGGTTCGTGCCCCACTGGTAACTTACGAGGTATATTAGCTGGTCGCTCAGAAAGCACTGGCAAATCTACTGAGCATAATCTTGCCTAGTACAGCAACAGCAACTGAAAAATGCTGGTGTTGACTGTAACGTCCTGTAAGGGATATGCAACATAAAAAAAAATGGCGGTCGTTCAGAAAGCAATGGCAAAATATTGAACGTAGTAAACTTCCCCAGGAATCACAAGCCAAAAAATGCCGGGGCAACTGCTACGTCCGTAAAGGATATGCAACTTAACTTTATTCTAGTTGTGTAGATCAGGTCATTTTGTCGCTTCTACCTAGTTGTATCCTAGTTGTGTTAAATCAAGGCGTGTTGTTTATGTGTGTGTTTTGTTTGTAGGCTGCTGTCGGGAGGTTGTAAGAGTAAAGGCAAAGACTCCTTTAATGCGCATTCAGAAGTACTGTGTATATGGTGCTCGCCTCGTATTGTTATGAACAAATGGACAGCCAAGGAGTGATGTAGTCTATACTACACCGGCATCGATTACTATCAAGACATTTCCTGGCACGCATTTTACGCTGGATCGATATGGCAGTCAGGAAACAATAAACAACTCCGCATGCATTGACATTCAAACACACCACTACCGAGCTGGTAGGCGATCGACTAGCTACTGAGCCACAGCAACGCCTAAAGGGTTGTGAGTACGCACAGTTTCTAGTGTTCGTGTTTAGAGATCACGTGCCTTGTTTTACCTTCTCACGAGTGTTGTCTGGATGGAGCCATAAGCAAACAGCGATTTCACCAGTATTATTTATCTCTCTGAATTCAGTCACACTAGAAAGTGAACAGACCAGGAACAGATTTATGAGGCTAGTTGACCAGTCATCTTTCTACTCCCCCAAATCTTTATGCAGATCAAAACAAAAATGGTACAATTTTCCATTTTAAGATCTACATTCAGTAAATTGGACTCCTTTCCATATAATTATTCCTTTGTGTTGTCCGTTTTATATTGTTTGTTACATTTTTGTTGTTATTCCTTGATACATATTTCGACCGAAACATTCGATGTGGAATAGTATCCTATTCGCTACTAAAACGGAAAATTGTTTGGCTAGTAAGTTCTTTTGGTGGAAAGTCTAATTTGACCGCTAGTCGTTGGTGATATCAAAGAAAAACACCCGAGGACTGTGACCGCATGGTCTATAAAGATGCAGCTAGTGGTGTACTCAATCAATCAATCATGTGCCATGCCGGAATGCGTGGGCGGTCATGACTCGCCATTTCACTCGATCACCAGTGTTGTGGATCAACTCAGTGTTCCTGTCTCATCCATGCCATTTGGCCAAGCCATCCAGGTATTTTCCTCTCGGTCTTCAGTCGTTGTTTGGTCTTCAGTGGTGTACTGGAGACACAATATTCGGAAGTGAGGTTCAGCAGTCATATGCAGAACAAGACGATTTTTTGGGTGAGCCCAGTATCAGAGCGTCATGTGTCGGCTCTGCACTTACGAAAGTCTCTTTGGATGCTGGGGGATACCAATGTTTTCCCCTCACCTTTCCTTGAGGAGCAACCAACACTCATGCGGCAGTCCCCGATAGACCAGTTCGTGTGTCACAAATAGAATGAAGGACAAAGATGACGTTAAAACATTTTGATCGTGAAACATTCTTGGAAACAACAGGGTGGGCTAGCGAGGTCCAAAAAAACGCTCGCAGAAATTGGTTGTATCGGCCAAAAGGCATAAATATTCCTGTGCAGCTGTAAACTGACACAACGCAATTACATCAGAAACAAATAATATCTGAGGAACGAAGAAGAAGAATGAATAAAATAGTCGCTTAAAAAAGTCGCTTAAAAGTCGACAGGGTCGACTTTATTGCACCGGGGTTTATCCCATATGACTCCGTCTCATTCCGCAGCACGGAAAGCGTCGCACAAAGCACGAACTCCGTAGCTCTAGCGACGACCCACAGGATTCTCAGAAAAAAATTAACTCGTGAACCGAAGGATGCGGCCCGGAATCGAACCCACAACCTTCGGAGCCCTAGTTAAACGGCTTGACCACTTCGCCACGAAGACTCCCGACGAACAGAATAAAATAGTATTAACTGTTAACTCGAAATGGAAGCCGTAAACAGGAATTAAATATGGCAGGGATAAATTCGGCCACTGATGCGCCAGTGGCCGGAAGTAAGAGATCCATCTATCTGTGAGCTGTACTGGCGTTTGTTCAGCTAATCATCCCGGCCGTTTATTATTCCAAAATGAAAGAATGTAAAGCGTAGAAGGGGAAAGATTATGAATACGTAAATAAGTGATTACTGACTAAATGAATGATTGCGTGAAGGATGAATGCCAGAATGACAGAATGAATGAATGATCGTGTGAAAAGATGTATTAATGGCTGGTTTACACCATCTCCTGTAGCACCATAACGTAACAGTCGGGGTTGGCCTTACTACGACGCACATTTTCACCGCGTGTTGATGTACATAAATAAAATACGGCGGCCACCGATTTTTTTATATCTTGATCGGCTGCTATTACTGCTGCCTTATCCTCCTCCCATCCTCTTTATGCTGCTGCTGCAACTGCTGCCTTCTCATCCTCCTCCCCGCCTCTTCACGCTCCTGCTGCTGCTTCTTCTTCTTCTTCTTCTTCTTCTTCTTCTTCTTCTTCTTCTTCTTCTTCTTCTTCTTCTTCTTCTTCTTCTTCTTCTTCTTCTTCTTCTTCTTCTTCTTCTTCTTCTTCTTCTTCTTCAGAGAACATGTTGTGTCCAAACGACATGTTCCCTCTCTCGGCCTTGCCTTGTTTGATCCAGAGGAATGGATAACCAATACGTCTGGAACAAGGTAGGCTGCAGACGCTGGCGGCTCAGCGTCAAACTTCCGAGACCTCGCCTCCACGAGCAGGAGGCGAGCGATGGCCAGACCCTAAACCTTTGGGATTTGACTTAGAGGCGTTCAGCCAAATCCCGCAGGTAAGGGTCGTATACGCGCCCGGACCACTTGGCACGTACACCTGTCAATCGCAAGTGTCTGGACCTGTGTAAGCGTGTACTACCGTCAGACTCCCGCCTGACTCGTGCGGATTCCGCGACCCACGGAAATAGGCCCGTCGGAGATATTGCTCGTCTGCTGCGAGCGAATCTCCCCTCCTGCTACTGTGCGAATCCCGCGACCAGCGAGAATAGGCCCACCGGAGATACTGCTCATCTATTGACTGAATAAGTAAAGAAACGATTAAAAACCTTCCGTTAAATAAAGTAACTAAAGGACCCATTTACACGCTTTAAGAAGTATTGGCCATATGGTGCTAGACACATATTTTTCGAGATACAAAGATGAAAAGATTGGTCACCTATTCCTCCGTGCAATCAGTCTTACCAGATTTGATGGCTCTATTTATTTAATTAGTTAATTTTTGTTTGCGTTCGCTCGCTTTGAACTCAAGCGTTGTCCATACACACTACTTCTAGTAGTGCTGGACTGAATTTTGCGAGTGGATTTGCTGTCACTATTAACAGTGTCCCTCGCCTTTAGGCTAACCCACTCAAAGATACTTGTCATTTACATCCCCAAATCAAGGACGACAGGTTAACATTTTAGTCCAAATGTCCGGTCTACGGGTTGAACAACATACCTCGGCATCAGCACACCGGACGTCCAAGAACACGCGTTCTGATCGATTCGGCCATGCTGACCTACTGATGTCCCTATCACATCACAGGCCAGTAGCAGCTTCCTGCTTCGGGGTATGCTTTTTTATTTGATTAATCGGCACTCGTCGGTCTCCGTGGCTAAGGTCTTGGGGACGCGATTCGTGAGGCTGCTTACCTGCGTTCGAAACACACACTGACTTGGCAGCAGACCGTGTCGTGCTGGTTTTAACGTGATGGTATGGGAGCCGGTCGTTCAAAAAGCAACGGCAAACTACTGAACCTAAACTTGCCAAGACATCAATAACAGCAGTACTGTTGTTGACAGCGATGTCCTGTATATAGGATATGCAGCAAAAAAAAAAGCCGACACTCTAGGGGTAATATCGCCAGTATCACTCCGGTCGCCTTCATTACCCATTACATTTCCTGGTACTATTTTAGGCCAGGTCGACCTAGCAGCTGAGGTAAACACAATCCTCGTTGGTGCGAATTCGAACCATAACCACCGGACCGGGATACAAGCATCTTGCCAATATTCTACCAACATTTTTAGTTAAAAAGTTTGTTGCACGTCCTTTATAGAACATCGCAGTCAACCACAGCATTCATTGATTGTTTGTGGTCTTCTAGTCAATTTTACATTCAGTAGTTTGCCATTAGCTTTAACCAGTCTACGCTCATACCATGTGAAAATCACCACGAAGTAATCTGCTCCCAACTCGACTGTGGCTGGTATCGAACTGTGTATATCGGGAGTTTGAAATTGCGTTCACTACCCCTATTCCACAGACAGACGACCTTTACAGCAAGCGGATTGCATTTCCTGATCGCCTTTACAAACAAACCCTCCAAGCGGGTATGTGACAATGTGCATCAATTATATTGTGTGGGACCATTTCTCACGTGACGCGGAAAACAACAACTCTCAACTTATCGAACACGAGCTCTGATTAATAGATGGGGTATTGTCCTGGCTTGTCTTATCGGGTCTATCCACTGTCAGTGTGAACGCTGCAGTATAGTCAGTGGTTCTCATCCTTTATATGTGCATGGCTCCCCCTTATCAAACCACATCCTTTCTGCGAATTTTCTTGCGGGTTAACTGGTACAAGCTTGAGTCGATGAGTCGATATTTGGCAAACCTGTAAGAGCTTTGAAAAGGCGTTTTAAAAATGTAATTAAAAAAACCACAACATCATGTCACTAGAAAGACTGTATTTGGACGACAACAAATGGTACATGTCTTTTGTAGGTCGTTGCTATTAACCAAAAAAAGCAGGATGGTTTTATAGGCAAGTTTACGTTACGTGACACAAACTCTTTTGTACCAAACCAAGATTGGTTGTTGTCTAGGGTCTAATGTTTCTACTATCTCACTGCAGAGTTGAAGCTGAGCTTTCCACCTATCTCACACCACAAGTCACCACCGCATGACACATCCACCAGTCAGTGAACAAGAGTTAATTTGCGCACATCAATTCCTTTTAATGACGAATGGACACGGACACACGTAACATATAAATCCAGGAACAATAATTCTCTCAGAATATATCTTTCTCACAATTGAACACTTCGAATAACACTGCCTCTCAAGGCCTACTTAAACTCATCTACCACGACAGTTGTACTACTAGCCGCTCTTCCCGGCCCGAATTCACTCGATCCAACCCACACTGGATCTAAGCCTCCGTTAACTATCCGACCCTCTCTAGGGCTAGGCTTCAATTCACGATGTCTGCTGATAGCCGGGCTCAGTCTTTAATCCTCAGTTTCAGAATTCCCATCACTGAAAACCACAGGGCAGAGTTCTATCACTAACTCCCCTCTCATTCACTTCGCAGACCACCGACCTACCCTTGTCGGCTCTCAACACTCAACTGTCCAAAACGATCCGACCCTCTCTCGGTCTCAACTTCAACTCTCCCCTACACTGTTTGTCACTTTCTTTTTAATCCTTCTTGCAGCCCTCCATAGGCTCCACACAACACTACCTCCCAGCTCAACTGTCTGTCTAAAATCACACTAGCCAGCTGACTTCTCCTCAACTGCCCCTTAAATCACTGTCTTCTCATTTGCCCCCTCCGGGGGACTTACTACCCGGCCCTATTTTACCTCGTGAACTTGTTTATGTGTACCATAATCCTTTGGATTTCGTGTGATTTCCTATGGATTTCCTGTGAATAGTGTTTTCCTGTGGATTATGTGATGTTATTTTGTGTTCCTTTTATTGGAAGTTTTCAAAAGAAGCCACGGAAGGCAGGTGGTGGATGAAATTGTGAGGGCAGCCGACAGATATTGGTTGGTCATGGCCTCGAGCTTCACGACGGCAGGCAGAGGAACTCTTCTTGAGTCAATGGCTGCTGTCTCCGACTAGTAAGGTCACTGCCATAGAGGAAAGCAACAGCAAACTACCTCTTTAAAAGTGCCTAGAATATCATGATTCGCTTAAAGACTGATCATCGCAAGACAAGGACAGAGACGTTTAAATTAGCAACTTGGAACGTTAGGACGTTAAACGACGACGGAAAATTAGAGAACATAAAACAGGAAATTGAAAGTGAAAAAATTAATATTTTAGGTATGTGCGAAACGAGATGGACAAGAGCAGGCATCAAGATAGAAGAAGATTTCAAGATTATTTATTCTGGAGGTGAAGATCGTCATAGAGGAGTGGCAATTATTTTGGACCGGAAAACAGCAAAATCTGTTCAAGGATATTGGGCCGTGTCGGACAGAGTTCTACTAGTTAAATTAAGTGGCAGACCTTTTAGCATAAATATTATTCAAGTATATGCCCCAACAGGAGAATCCAGTGAAGATAGTGTAGAAGAATTTTATAATGACATAGAGTCTGCCTTAAAGAAATGTAAAAATTCAGAAATAAACATCATAATAGGGGACTTCAATGCAAAAGTAGGAAATCAAGGGGATAGATGCACAGTAGGAAACTATGGTTTAGGAGAGAGAAATGAAAGAGGATACAGACTCGTAGAGTAAGCAAAAGAACAGGAAATGATTGTAGGAAACACCTGGTTCAAGCAACACTCTAGAAGATTATGGACATGGAGGAGTCCTGATAGCAGGATTAGAAACCAGACTGACTACATTCTGATTAGCAGAAGATTTAGAAACGCACTAACACTAGCAAAAACAGTTCCCAGTGCTGATTGTTATAGTGACCACAGATTACTCACAGAAACATTGAGGATAAAGTTGAAGAAAGTCAAATATATAACAGGAAACACTAAATATGATTTGTGTACATTGAGTAATGACAAGGAAATACAAAACAAATTCAACATAGAAGTACAGAACAGATTTGAAATTTTGTCTGATCTAGAGATCCTATTCCAGGATGTGGATGATCAATGGGAAACATTGAAGAATTCAATCAATGTGGCTGCAGAAACAACTATTCCAAAATTAAAGAAGGTGGGTCGTAAGAAATGGATGACTGAAGAAATTTTACACCTCATGGAAACAAGAAGACTCAACAAAAATAATTCTGTCAAATATGAAGAAATTCACAGACAAGTCAGAATATTATGTAAGGAGGCAAAAGAAGCATGGCTTGAGGAAAAGTGCTTAGAAATTGAAAACCAACACAACAGTCAAAATACCAAATTAGTGCACAAAAGAATTCAGGAACTTACTAATAAAAGAACAAGTACATCAACAGGGTGTCTAAAAACTGAAGATGGCAAAATCATAATAGAAAAAGACCAGATTCTACATGTATGGACAGATTATGTGAAACACCTTTATGATGATAACAGAGACGAACAGTATGATATTAGATTTAATAATGAAGGACCGCCAATTTTGGAGATGGAGGTTCGAAATGTTCTTAAGCATATGAAAGCTGGCAAGGCCCCGGTGCAGATAACATCACAACAGAAATGATTAAAGCTTTAGAAGAATTTGGACTAGAGCAAGTCACCAGACTGCTGAACACATTATATGATACTGGAGATATACCTCCTGAATTATGTAACTCTGTATTTATTGCAATCCCAAAGAAATCAGGAACCTTGGAATGTGATCAACATAGAACAATTAGTATAATGAGTCACATCACAAAGATTTTGCTAAGAATTATCATGCAAAGAGTGAGGAAGAAGATACAACCTGAAATAGGGGAAGAACAATGCGGGTTTGTAGAAGGAAAGGGTACAGTAAATGCTGTGTATATGCTGCGAACAGTTATTGAACGTGCTATAGAAGTAAACAAGGATATACATCTTTGCTTTATTGACTACACAAAGGCTTTTGATAGAGTTATACATGTCAGCATGGTGGATATGCTTGCAGATCTACAAATTGATGGGAAAGACATTAGACTTATAAAAAACATATATTGGAAACAACAAGCTGCAATAAGGATTGATAATGAAGTGGGACAGTATCAGCCAATTAAGAGAGGTGTTAGGCAGGGATGTGTGATGTCTCCAGATCTTTTTCCCTATACAGTGAAAATATTTTCAGAAATGTAGAGGATATAAATGGAATCAGCATTGGAGGACGAAACATCAATAACATTAGATATGCAGATGATACAGTATTAATTGCAGACAATGCGCAGGACCTGCAACAATTAGTAATGCGGTTGTTGTACACAGTGAGCAACTGGGGTTAGAATTAAATTGTAAAAAGACTCAGGTTATGGTCGTCACTAGGAAGGAAGAAGTGCCACAATGTAATATACAATTAAATGGAAATATTCTTCAACAAGTGAATCGGTACAATTATCTTGGAACAGTCATAACATCTGATGGGAGATGCCTTGAAGAGATTAGAACAAGAATCGCCATGGCGAAAGTAGCCTTTAGCAAGATGAAAAACATTCTGACCAATAAAAAGATGTCAATTGAAACGAGAAAAAGAGTGTTGAGGGGATACATAGAGCCTGTTCTTTTGTATGGATGTGAAACTTGGACAATGAGCAGTCAAGCTGAAAAGCATCTGATGGCTGCAGAAATGTGGTTTCTGAGGAAAATGCAAAGAATACCATGGACAGACAGAAAAACCAATGACCAAGTACTACAGGAGACAAATGAACATCGGAAACTTAATAGAGAAATTAGACGTAGACAGTAAAAATATTTTGGACATGTTATGAGAAGAAATGGATTGGAGAACTTAGTGACAACTGGCAAGATCGAAGGGAACAGACCAAGAGGAAGACCGAGAGGAAAATACCTGGATGGCTTGGCCACATGGCATGGACGAGACAGGAACACTGAGCTGATCCACGACACTGGTGATCGAGTGAAACGGCGAGTCATGACCGCCCACGCTTTCCGGCATGGCACATGATTGATTGACCATTGCTATCCAGGACACTGACCTTACTGATAGTGAACCCAGGCATGTGTCAACGTTTATAACAACCTTTGTCAAGAATACAACTTATATCACTAATTAGAATATTATTATAAGGGAAATATAAAAGGCAAACTGTGAATCCTTAACGTAACCAGATGTTTTTAATAATGTGTCGAATAACATGTGCGGAACTTTCGAGTAAATTACTATTGTAATATCCTTTATAATCACGTCAAATTTGGAAAGATAACTAAATCTGGGGATATATGCTTTCTGAATGGGAAGTCAATTCTGAAGTCCAACTGACCCGTCTCAGAAACGATCTCCTTATGATCCTCCGACAGATAATCTCTTGGCACCTACATGTGCAAAGTAGGAGGCTTTCACATATTCTGATAGACATCTCCCTCAACGCGCGCTCACACACACACACACACACACACACACACACACACACACACACACACACACACACACACGCACGCACGCACGCACGCACGCACGCACGCAAGCACGCACGCACACACATGGACCATGTTACACATCTCGTCACGGGCAGGGTTTAGTATAATTTAAGAGTCTCCTATGTATATAGACCAATCGGCACTCGCTGGGTCGTGTACTCAACGCCACATCGACCGCCTTCACTACTTGGGACACTTTCTGGTACGCATTTTAAGCGTGTCGACTTGGGAATTCGGGTCAAGAATAATAGAAAATGCCGCCCAGATGAAGATTCAAACATGTGATCTCCCCGGTTCTTAGACTCTTCAGTAATATTATAACCCAAAAGCTGTGACTTCTATTTTCACTATTTGTTGTTGTTGTTTAGTTTAGTCGACGGATCAACATCACGGCACACGGGTGTAACCCATAAGTGCTCCATTATAATCCTAACTCAAGCCGGAGTCCGGAGAATCTCAGCTCAGTGCACGAACTCCGTAGCACTGGCGAGGATCCTGAAATACCTTGGGTAGATTTTTAACTCGAAATTTTGCCCGGGCAGCGCGGTTAGGCTATTCTTTTTCGATTTCCAACAGCCAAGAGATGTTTTTTACATGCACAACAATACGGCCGATCTCACGACCCAGATACTAGGGGAAATTTTGTTACTAGAAGTCCACGTGAAAAAATCTCGGCCCTCACCGGGGCTTGAGCCTGGGACCTCCAGCATTCGAGGCAGACACTATACCTCGAGACCACTCAGCCCCCCTCTTTTGTTGATGTTGTTGTTTTGATTGCGCACGCTCCCTTTGAACTCAAGCGTTGTCCATACACACTATTTCTAGTAGTGCTGGACTGAATTTTGCGAGTGGATTTGCTTTCACTATTAACAGTGTCCCTCGCCTTTAGGCGAACCCACTCCGACTTCAAAGATACTTGTCATTTACATCCACAAATCAAGGACGACAGGTCAACATTTTAGTCCAAATGTCATGTGTAGGGGTTGAACCCCTTACCTCGGCATAAACACACCGGATGTTTAAGAACACGCGTTCTTATCCATTCGGCTATGCTGACCTGCGTCTTCACTATTTGTAAAGTGGTACATGATTCACACTCAGACGTCGTCACAGGAAAGATGTGTTTCCTGAAAAACATATCGTAGGTGAAGTCGCAGTTATGAATGGCCTTCCTTGTTGCACCTTTCATCTCGAAGTATAACACTTTAAGATATTTAAAATCGCTCCGCGTAGAGTGACTCCAGTCATAGACATGGTTAGAAAGTTAGTTGTATGTTCTTTGCTGACGTTGCAATCAACCCAGGCATTTGAAGACTGTTTGTGATTTACTAGGTAATTTTACGTACAGTAGTTTGTCAACCCAGTTGAATGGTGAAAATTACAACTTATATCTTAACATAGCAAAAACAAAGATAATGCAATCAGATAAAACTTGTATAGAGAAAGAAATATACGTTAATGAGGAAAAATTGGAGGCGGTGGACAATGTCGAATATTTTGGGTCATTGATTATCAACAATGGTGACACAATGAAAGAAATTTAAAAAGAAAAAAAAAAAGAAAAGAATATCTATTGCTCTTCAATAGCTAAAACAACTGAATAAATTGTGAAGTGGGACAGATAGAACTACAAAAGTTAGATTTTTAAGAGCATACATCTTTCCCATTGTAACATACGCCGGTGAGACCTGAACACTTACTAAACAAACTGAACAGCGCATAAATGCCTTTGAATATAAATGTTATAGACGAGATCTAAGAATATTTTGGATTAAAAAAAAAAAAAAAGAACAACTACATCCATACTTCAAGAGCTGAATATTGAAGACGATTGGCTATTAAAGCCGATGAAACAAAGAAAATTGAAATGTTCTGGAACATCCACCTTACAGCCCCAACTTAGTCCCTAACGATTTCACCTTTTTCGTCCACTGAAAACCCACCTTGGCGGGAGACATTTCGCGAATGACGCCAAAGTTGAATGTGAAGTGAAAACGTGGTTTAGAAAACAGATCACGCAGTTCTATGCAGCCGGTTTGGGAGGACTGATAAAACAATGGGATAAGTTCATCATTGTTGGTGGAAATTAGGTTGAGAAATAAAGGGGCAATGTATGTATAACAATAAACTAGTTTCAAGTTGTTATCATATTTAGTTATTTTTCTACAGCCATGTGTGACTTACTTATTAACTTACCCTTGTGATATAATTCAATAAAAAGAAAGTAAAAAAGTAAAAGAGTCGATGTATGCCACTAGGCTAATGGGTATTTGGTGATAAGCCTATATTTGTATAGACCAATCAGTAAGCGATTTGTAATGTGGCCTGTATCTCGACAGTGGCCTTTGCCTTTACATCCCACAACATTTCCTGGTAGCAGTTCTAGGCCGCGTCGACCTGAGGTAGAACAGTTGCTTGAAAAATATCCCAGGCTGGAAGTTGATTCGATTACATGAAACACCCCCCCCCCCCCCCCCCCCCCCCCCAGTCTGCAGGCAAGCATACTAACCCTTGCGCTACCACGTCTCCTGCGGCATAAGCAATAGTATTTGAACCAGAGACAGGGAGAGTGCTTCCAAGAGACACACACATCCCTTTAGTGTGCCAACAGTCTGATCATTGTATTAGGATGGTATAGTTTCTAGGTTCATGTTCTTCTTCTGTTAATTGTTTGTCGAGACAGAGCTTCTATTGTCTCTGTGCCATTTTTATGCCAGATTCACGTGCTAACTTATGTTCACTGCTAGCTTAGCTTTTGTAATTAGCTGACTGTCCTTTACAATACGTCACAATCAACCCCAGCATATCATGGCTGTTGTGATTAACTAGGCAGTTTTTACGTTCAGTGGCTTGCCGTTGATATCTGAACGACCGACGCCTCAAACAACCGAAATCAGTTCAAAATCGACCTGCTTTCAAATCGTTGGCAGCTGATTTCAAACTGTCAACTCGCGATGTCTGAAAATTGTGATACGCGTTCACTGTCCCCAGGCCGGCAGCTTAGCTGTATACACTCTCTTTTACTGGCGACAGAATGGCTTAGATATAAGGTGCCCGCCTCAAATCAAATTTGAGACATCAGGGTACTAATCCAAGAATACAATACCCTTAACCGAACCTAGGTTAGTTAAATAGATGTCTATTCCCCTCAGTGTATCAACAGTGCGCGATATATATATGTATATATATATATATATATATATATATATATATATATATATATATATATATATATATATATATATATATATATATATTGCATATCATTTACAGGACTTTGCAGTCAATATCAGCATTTTGCAGCTGCTGTTGATATACTAGGCATGATTACGCTCAGTAGTTAGCCATTGCTTTCTGAGCGACTGGCTCACATACCCCGTAAGTTACCAACGCGGCAAGAACCGCTACCGATTCTCGCGCAGGTTACGTTACTCACGAGAATATACGGGATCATGGAGAAAGATGTTATAGTGTGTTTTTTTTTTTTGTTGCCTCAATATAAAATTCAATATCTCAGTAACCAACTGAGGGAAAATGATGAGATTTAGCATATAACCTTATAATTATGTCCACCCAAAATATAATTTTTTGTTCTGGAGATTGTACAGTAGATTTCAATGTTTGTTTATATGCGGTATATATTTTATGGCCCACCGCATTCATTCCATCATTTTAATAGTATTACCGATTCTGCAAGACACTCCCCCGCTATTTTTGAATTTTGTCTGCGCGGTTTTCGCTTTTGGCAGACTGAGGGAATTTATATGGGGTAGTTCAGAGATGTCGTCAAACTGTGGGTTCTTTCATGAAAAATGATTATATAAATAAACAAGCTGGCTCGGCCCGGCTCCTCGCGGGGATCTATCTATCTATCTATCTATCTATCTATCTATCTATCTATCTATCTATCTATCTATCTATCTATCTATCTATCTATCTATCTATCTATCTATCTATCTATCTATCTATCTATCTATCTATCTATCTATCTATCTATCTATCTATCTATCTATCTATCTATCTATCTATCTAATCTTTCTACCTACCTACCTACTTGCCTGCCTGCCTGCCTGCCTGCCTGCCGGCCGACCGACCGACCGACCGATATCTATCTATCTATCTATCTATCTATCTATCTATCTATCTATCTATCTATCTATCTATCTATCTATCTATCTATCTATCTATCTATCTATCTATCTATCTATCTATCTATCTATCTATCTATCTATTTATCTATCTGCCTGCCTGCCTGCCGGCCAACCCACCCACCCACCCACGCACCCACCCACCCACCGACCGACCGACCGACCGACCAACCGACCCTCCCACCGACCCACCCACCCAGTCAGCCAGCCAGCCAGCCATCCACCCACCCACCCACCCACATACCTTTCTGCCTACCTACCTACCTACCTACCTTTCTGTCTGTCTGTCTGTCTGTCTGTCTGTCTGTCTGTCTGTCTGTCTGTCTGTCCGCGCTATTAAATATTGATAAAAGTTACTGGAAAAAACGTCAGGACCATGTGTTGAAAGAGGAAGAGGACTATTGGAGAAAGGATGGATTGTTGAATTTTAAACAACCGAGAGCAATCATCAACCTACTGGAATCGTCCGACACAGATTAAGGTCTGAGCAGATCGCAGACCTTAATCTACGTACACACTTACTGGGATATTTTGCTCCAACTATTCAGACGAATTGCAGGCCCTAAACATTACAGCATCAGCATCAGCTGAAGAAACAAGAAGGAAATGAAAAATAAGGTAAGAAATATATTCCTTCTACTTTCCTGTTAATTTACAAATTAATTACCCTGTGCTTCTGTAAATTCTCTGTCTTTACTAATATTACACATTGCACCCCTCTCGGGATTCTCCGTGGTGAAGTGGTCAGGCCGCCTGACTCGGGCTCCGGAGGTTGTATGTTCGATTCCAGGCCGCGTCCTTCATTTCACGAGTGCATTTTTTCGGAGACTCCCGAGGGTCGTCGCTGGAGCTACGGAGTTCGTGCTTTGTGCGACGCTTACCGCGCTGCGGAAAGTAACTGAGCCATATGGGATAAAAACCCGGTGCAATGCAGCCGACCCTGTCGATTTTCAGCTAGTTCTTTCATTGCACCCACTCCCATACGAATCCGGATACGCCTTTGTGTGTCATCAAAATTGGCAGGTCTCACATTATCGTAAAAATAACTTTGTTAGCGAGAAATCACTAGTTGTTCAGCAAAGCATCAAAAGAATGTCGCCGCTTTCAATGATTTAAGTTGTTTTTGGACCTATCAAAGACATATTCCTTGGGTGGGGGTAAATATAAGACGGCTGGAAAAATTTCATAACGATGCAACAGACAGTTTTCAAATTAATTGATCGTGAATGAAGGCAAACAAATGTGGACATACTATAACTCCTGTGCCAGGGCGACCGGCTATATATATATATATATATATATATATATATATATATATATACACACACACTATCTGACCCGGCCCGGTTTCGCCCAGTCTCTGGCGGGGATCTGTCTGTCTGTCTGTCTGTCTGTCTGTCTGTCTGTCTGTCTGTCTGTCTGTCTGTCTAACCCGGCCCAGCTTCGCCCAGCTCCTGGTGGGGATCATCTCATTTAGTTCATATAAGTAGTCATATAAGCTCCCGTTCCCGTTCCCGACTGCCTGTCTGTCTGTCTGTCCGTCTGTCTGTCTGTCTGTCTGTCTGTCTGTCTGTCGATCGGTCTGTCTGTCTGTCTGTCTGTCTGTCTGTCTGTCTGTCTGTTTGACCCGACCCGGCTTCACCCAGTCCCTGGTGGGGAGCATCTCATTTATTTCATATAAGTAGTCATATAAGCTCCCGTTCCTGACTATCTGTCTGTCTGTCTATCTGTCTGTCTGTCTATTTGTCTGTCTGTCTATCTGTCTGTCCGACCCGGCCCGACTTCGCCCATGCCCTGGTGGGTAGCATCTCATTTAATTCGTATAAGTAGTCATATAAGCTTCCGTTCCCGACTGTCTGTCTGTCTGTCTGTCTGTCTGTCTGTCTGTCTGTCTGTCTGTCTGACCCGGCCCAACTTCGTCCAGCCTCTGGTGGGGAGCATCTCATTTAATTCATATAAGTAGTCATATAAGCTCCCGTTCCCGACTGTCTGTCTATCTATCTGACAAGGCGCAGCTTCGCCCAGCTCCTGGCGGGGAGCGTCTCATTAAATTCATATAACAAAAAAAAAAGTAACTTAAGAATGTCCTTACACACACACCATCTATTATTTTTAATGAAAACTGTTTTTAATCACCTACATGACTGTCGATAACTTCTTTAAACATAAAAAGATGAGTTAGAAAATTTTCACTATTTAAATAGATGCATTATTTTTATGAAAACTTTGAAAATGCCTTAAATATTATATCATTATTTATTATAGCTCATATGCCTGTAAATAACTGTAGACAAAAAGTGTGTGTTGGCACACTGATGGGAACAGACGTTTAATTAACGAACCCAGAGTCGGATGAGGGTATCGCATACTCGGACTACTGGACAGCCCGCTATACGTCGCTTCGGTTTACATCGTTTCGCTATAACATCGTTGTCACAATGTGACATAACTTCACTTTCCGTCGTCACTTGTGTTGCTATGCCGCGCCCGTGCGGAGGAACTTGCTAGCTTGCGGAGGAACTACGTAATGCCGCGTAGTGTTACCGCTGTTTAACGTCTCCTCACTCAGTTGTTGGTTGTTGTCACTTTTGCGTTAAAGTTACCATTTTACATTTTGTGCAATGTGCTTTTCCAGGATTTTATCGTGTAATCCCCCATAATTATGAGTTCGAAGCGCACAGTAAGTGCTGATAGTGTGTCTGGTTGTAAGAGAAACAGAAAACGTGTTACTCTTGAGGCAAATTTAGATGTGTTACGCCTGTTTGAAGCTGGCGATCGGGTTGTTGACATCGGTAAAGTCCACGGTTTACCTTCAACCACAATAAGGACAATTCGTGCAGGTGCTGACAAAATCAAAGAGGGTGCTAAAAAGTAACCCATTTGAGTGCTTCAAAGTTTACTCATACCAGAAGTTTTCTTACGGAGAACATGGAAGCACTATAGGCCGTCTGGATTGAAGACCAGTAACAACGGAATATGCCTGTGAGCAAGATGGTTATCCTAGAGAAAGCAACGTCTCTCTATGAAGATCTAGCTAAGAAAGCGGGTGAGAGCAGCACTAGTAGTGCTGATAGTTTTGGAGCGAGTCGTGGTGTTAATGCCTTTACGTCCTAATAACTCTACCACTCGTCCTCCAACCCACCTCTATGTAGCCAATATATATATATATATATATATATATATATATATATATATATATATATATATATATATATATATATATATATATATAAACAACCATCAAAATAAACATTACATAATACACTGTATTTCATTTAATTCTATGGGAAACAGTGTTTCGCAATATGGCGTTTCGCGATTCCAAGAACGTAACTCCGACGCGACATTATCCGTCGCCTTCCAGTATTTACAATTTTGTCAATATCCACAGCATGATTCGTACCCTGTCGTCTCAAATTTTATATATATATATATATATATATATACATATTTGTGTGTCTGTGTGTGTGTGTGTGTGTGTGTGTGTGCGTGTGCGTGTGTGTGTACTGATCAGCACTCGTAGAAGTAGAGGAAAAAGTAGAATGGTACCAACCATGTTCAAGTGATTACTACAATTCGCTGAGCCGAAATTACAAGCACAGGTGACATATATGTGTAACTGACAATTAGAAGGTACAGCAGTACTGGCAGAATGTACAGTCTACAGATATCTGTAAATAAACATCCGTTTCGACAAAGTAGGTTTCATCGCTGTTAGTTTCTTGTGAATCGCTCGACATGGTTTTTCCGATAACCGAGTGAATGCAGGCGAGAGGCGCATCTGCAGCTTTCCCTACCCTCTCCGTATCACCACTTCCCGTTGGGTTAAGCTCATTTTGACCCGCTTCAAGGAAAACAGGAAATACGCGTTCTTTTTATTCGGTCCACATAACATTTCAGCGGGGGAGCGAAGGTAGCGCAATGGCTGGCTCGGGTGTGGTTGTGTGTTCGAATCTTCACTGAGACAGATGTAAAATCAAATTGACATAGGCTTTTAGGGTGACCTAGCCTAAAATGGGCACCAGGAAATTCTTGGGAAACAAATAAAATTTAAAATGTTTGCATATCCTTTACAGGACATCGCTGTAAACATCAGCATCTTTCAGCTGATTGTTGATTTCTTCGGCAAGATTACGCTCAGTAGCTTGCCATTGCTTTCTGAGCGCCCGGCTCACATACCCCGTAAGTTACCGACGCGATTCGAACCACTCCTGAATCCTCACCGTCGTCACGTTACTAACGAGAGTATACGAGATTACGGAGAAAAGTTGCTAACCTGTCGGCCAGGAAGCCGGCGGGAAACAAACAGGACAGCGTTAAATACAAGCAGCGTTAAATACAAGCAGCGTTAAATTGACCACATCACCAAACGAGTGCTTACTGACCAAAAGGCAACATGTAACATGTATAACATCTACACCCAACAATGAAGCAAAATGAAAAACAAAATGTATATCCTGTGCAACAAACAGAAACTTAAATACAACCGATAAACCAAACACGTCACCAGATATATCTCTCAGGGACGAGGGGTTACATAACAGTGTAGAATGTCTAAATCCAACGCTGGCGAACGATGGAAATGTGATGGCAGGCATGTAAAGATCAATACACATTGCTATGTAAAAATTAAAGCAATTAAATCCTTCCCTGGTTGGAATAGATAAAACAACAAAAGTCACCGTAATGAGAGCTTGCGTATTTCCCGTGGCAACATCCGGCTGTGAAACAGCATTATATAAAGCATATAATTAAACTATATTGCGTGTCCTTTGCGATCAATCCCAAGTCCTTGTTGATTTACTAGGCAATTCACTAGTTTGCTATTGCTTTTAAAACAAGAAGTCGACATAGGAGTCCAAATGACCGCTTCCTACTACCCTATCGTTAGCTACCGGAAGTTTACTCGTTCACGCTTTATGCTTTGCGGTCACTCTGATTCTGTACAGTACATATATATATATAATGTTGAATGTAATGTTACAAAAGATTGCAAACCATTAATTGGACGAAATAGAGAACAAACAGACTATGGAACAAGATCTACATATTAAAGAAGATTGATAATAATGACAAAAATTGAATATTTTTGGGCATCACAAACCAACCAACAGATTATATTTTAAAATACTTTAAAATATAGTTTATATCATCCCAGCATGAGAGCTGATTCTTAACAGAACGTTGCTCTCATCATGGCCCGCCAACCAGACTCTCGATCCTTGGCCAGTTTCCCTGCCTCATTCACTGTCATGCCCATGGAGCCTACAATAGGCTGTGTTCATCTTCGGGCTGGTCGAGCTCTGCCGCTTCATACAGGCCTGACATCACTGTTCTTTCCCAGCCACTATGAGGTTTAATATGACCAAAGTGTTTCAGTTTCTGAGATATGATGCTGGTTATGAGTCAGTGTACTTCAACGTTCGGACCTTGTGCAATGTCAGTATTTTTCGGTTTCTTTTTCCCCGTGTTTCTGAGAATTTCTAACATCGAAGTTCGGAAACATCGATTTTCTTCTTTAGTGATTACAAAATGGCTAATGACTCACATTTTTTGTTGTTGCCCCATTATGCAGTGTGTAACATGCCAAATAGTACATGTGTTCATTTTGTAGCTTCAACCAAATTTATGTATTCCCTAGAAAATGAGGTGTTTTCCCCCATGCCAACCTACAACGGGACATTTTAACAAGGGATTCTTTTAAATATACGGCAGTTGGATTATAGCTAGTGTATTTAAAACGCAAAACACAATATACATAATTGGCACAATAAACACATTTGCAGCTGCACATGGGTTTTCACAGAAGGACAGTGGGAAAAAAAAATCAGAATGAGAGGACGCACTGGCCAATCATTATCAAGTGCCCTGCCGGCTGGCGTGGGCCATCATGCTTCTCCGCAAATCTCCGTCTCCGACGGCATGGATCAATTCATGCGTTGACTTCCTTTCGAGCCAGACACAAGACTGTCCAGCATTTCCCCCTTTCTCTCTTCCCACATATCTTTCTAATTGTCACAACAAGTTACATTTGTAAATACAACCGACAGTTCCAATCTGTCGTCGCCAAGTAACGATAGAGCCTCGTTGAAGGAACAAATGTAGATCGACTGTTAGCCAACTAGACTTGTGCACACATGGCTGTAGTAAGCCTGTTCTTTCAACTTTTGTTGTTTGTAGGTCTGAGTTAATAAATCTAGACGTTCGAACATGTATTCCTCCATCTCTCTTTCCACAAATCCTTGTAGTTGTCACAACATGTTACATTTGTAATACACCCCGGCAGTTCCAATCTGTCGCCGCCAATTTTTTTGTAGCTCTGACTTAATAAGTGTAGACGTTCGAACATTAATCTTGGGATTAGAGTAGTAAGTATACCATTCTTGTATTACTTTATAAAACTCATCGCTTTTGAATTACTGAGACAAACTGTAAACACTGTAACGTTCTGTGCATGACGTAAAAGACGACTAAGGACTGTTGGTGTGGGATTGGTTATTTCATCCATGGAATACTAGCTGCAACATTCAACCAACTATGAGCAAGTCTAATGATGAGCAAAGAAAAATAACTCGGCCAACCAAGGTGGTAGAAGAAATGATGCACTATACGCTTGGCACTGTGTGATTATGCGAAACAAAATGGAACGGACCAGGCAAACAACTTGTAAACAATATAATAAAACATCAGAATGAAACCATAAAAACAGACGGGGGACAGAGTTAGAGACAGAGATTAATAATACCAAACTGTGCAGGTAAGTTATGATTCCATGCCTTTGCTCGTCGCCTGCGAAAATGAGAGAACGGTAGGCCACATATTCCTCAGTACATTCAGGTCTATACAATGTAATGGCATTACAGACTCTATCAGGAAACAGATTCGGGAAACATTTTTATTAATCATAGTTCATCACGTGCCATACCAGTACACGTAGGCGGTCGTTTTGCCATCTCACTCGATCACGGTCAAGATAGCTAACTAACTAACTAACTAACTAACTAACTAACTAACTAACTAACTAACTAACCAACCAACCAACCAACCAACCAACCAACCAACCAACCAACCAACCAACCAACCAACCAACCAACCAACCAAACAACCAACCAACCAACCAACCGGCCAGCCAGCCAGCCAGCCAACCAACCAACCAACCAACTAACTAACTAACTAACTAACTAACTAACCAACCAACCAACCAACCAACCAACCAGCCAGCCAGCCAGCCAGCCAGTCAGCCAACTAACTAACTAACTAACTAACCAACTAACCAACCAACCAACCAACCAACCAACCAACCAACCCAGCCAGCCAGCCAGCCAGCCAGCCAGCCAGCCAGCCAGCCAGCCAACCAACCAACCAACTAACCAACCACCCAACCAACCAACCAACTAACTAACTAACTAACTAACTAACTAACTAACTAACTAACTAACTAACTAACTAAACTAATCGTGGATCGGCTCAGTGTTCTTGTCTCGACCATACAACGTGGCCATGCCATCCAGGTATTTACTTCTCTGTTCTCCCCTTGTTCTCTTCCCCTTAATCTTGCCAGTTGTCATCAAGTTCTCCAATTTATTTCTTCTCAAAACGTGACCAAAAACACTGTGACTGTCTACGTCTAATTTCTCCAATCAATTTACAATTTTCATTTGTTTCTTGTAAGACTTGGTCATTGGTTTTTCTGCCTGTCCATGGTATTCTTTGCATTCTACTCAGAAACCACATTTCCACTGCGATTAGAAGATGTTCAGCTTGTCTGCTCATTGTTTATGCTTCACATCCATACAAAAGCACACACTCTATATAGCACCTCAACACTCCTTTTCTCGTTGCAAATGACATCTTTTATTGGTCAGTGTGTTTTTCATCTTGCTAAAGGCTACCTTCGCCATTGCGATTCTTGTGCTAATCAGTTCAAAGCATCTCCCATCAGATGTTATGACTGTTCCTAGATAATTGTACGGATTCCCTTGTTTGAGAATATTCCAATTTACTTGTATATTAAATTGTGGTATTTCCTTCTTCTTAGTGACGACCATAATCTGTGTCTTCTTACAATTTAATTATAGTCCAAGTTGTTCACTGTGTGCAACAATCGCATCTACTAAATGTTGCACATCCTGCTCATTATCTGCAATCAATACTGTATCATCCGCATATCTAATGTTATTGATGTTATGTTACCCAATGATGATTCTTTTCATATCGTCAACATTTCTGAAAATAATTTGACTGTACAGGGAAAAAAGATCTGGAGACATTACACATCCATGTCTCACAACTCTCTTAATAGGCTGATATTGACCTTCTTCATTATCAATATTTTATAACAGCTTGTCGTTTCAAATATATGTTTTTGATGAGTTTAAGGTCCTTCCCATCAATTTGCAGATCTGCAAGCATCTCCATCATGTTGACATGTCTTACTTTATCAAAAGCTTTTGTGTAGTGGATAAAGCAAAAATGTAAGTCTGTGTTTATTTCTATAGAACGTTCAATTAATGTTCTCAGTATATACACATCATTTACTGCACTCTTGCCTTCTACAGACCCACACTGTTCTTCTCCTGTTTCTGGATGTAATTTATTCCCAACCCTTTGCATGATAATTCTTAGCAAAATATTTGTGATGTTGCTGATTATACTAATTGTTCGAGATTTATCACATTCCAAGGATCCCGATTTCTTCGGGATTGCAATACAAATAGAATTACATAATTCAGGAGGTATATCTGAAGTATCATATATTGGGTTCAGTTAGTTAGTTAGTTAATCGAGATTCCATCTTCACGGCAACGGGTCGTCCCCATTATGCTCCATTCATGTGCCAGTGAATATCACACAAAATGCTCCCCACTGTTCAATGTGAAATGTGGAATAGACAGGCGTCTCGGCAATCCAACAGCCCACCAGAATGCCAACACAAAATTCATCCACGAAATCCACAGTTCATCGTAGATGGACTCGGCAGTCATCAGAAAGACTTCATTGACCAGGGTTTTTCCACATGGCCCGGTCTTTTACCGCAGGGCGACCCACCGAAAGCGTCGCATAAAGCACGAACTCCGCAGCTTTAGCGCCGACTCCCTGGAGTCTTTTGAAAAATGCACCCGTGAACCGAAAAAACAATTCAGTCAATTCAGCAACAGTCGGTAGCCATTGTTCCAAACATGCAGGTCACTGTACAGGGCAGATGTAAAAGCATTCCATGCGAATTTCACAGCTCACAGTGTCGCCCATGCACTCACTCAGTAGCAGGGCGACCGAACCATGTACTACCAGTCCAACATGAGGAAAATGCGATTGCAAACCGTAGCTACAAGCATAAACACGCCGCAAGCCTTAACGGTTCAACGCCTAACCGCCATGTTGGCGACTGTGTTCAGCAGTCTGGTAACTTGATCTATTCCATATTCTTCTAGGGCAGTGATCATTTCTGTTGAGATGTTGTCTGGACCCGGGGTATTGCCAAATGTCATATGGTTACGAGCATTCTGAACTTCTATCGTCAGAATTGATGGTCCTTCATTATTACTCCGAATATCATAATGTTCGTCTCTTGTATTACCATGCAGGTTTTTTGCATAATCTAAAAATGTATGTACAATCTCTTGTTTTTTTTATTATGATTTTTCCATCTTTTGTTTTCAGGTAGCCTGTTGATGTAGGTGTTCCTTTATTAGTAAGCACCTGAATTCTTTTGTGCATTAATTTGCTATTTTTACTGTTGTGTTGCTTTTCAATTTCTATGCAGTTATTTTCAAGCCATGCTTCTTTACATAATTTTCTGACTTTTCTGTGAATCTCTTCATATTTGTCAGGATTATTTTTGTTATGTCTTCTTGTTTAATAATGGAGGATAAGACGAATGACACCAGGTCTGCTGGAGATGGAATCGGACGTCGCACACGCTAACCACTGCAACTTTCCGTTGACATGGTTAAAATATGCTTAGTCAGAACTACATTATTTAAAGTGGTAGTAGTAATAGTTGTTGTTGTTGTAGTAATGGTAGTGTAGTAGATATCTTAGTAGTAGTAGTAGTAGTAGTAGTAGTAGTAGCAGTAGTAGTAGTAGTAGTAGTAGTAGTAGTAGTAGTAGTAGTAGTTATAGTAGTTGTAGTAGTTGGAGTAGATGTAGTATAGTAGTAGTCTTAGTAGTAGTAGTAGTAGTAGTAGTAGTAGTAGTAGTAGTAGTAGTAGTAGTAGTAGTAGTAGCAGCAGCAGCAGCAGCAGTAGTAGTAGTAGTAGTAACTGTTGTGGTGGTGGTGGTAATGGTAGTGGTAGTAGCAGTATTGGTGGTAGTCAGTAGTAGTAGTATTGGTGGTAGTAGGTAGTAGTAGTAGTAGTAGTAGTAGTAGTAGTAGTAGTAGTAGTAGTAGTAGTAAGTAGTAGTAATAGCAGTACTAGTTGTAGTAGGTATTGGTAGTTGTAGTTAGGGTTGGGGTTAGAGTCTAGGCAGCAGCAGTAGTAATAGTACAAGTATCATAAGTGACAATGATTGATCCCGGACCGGCAACCAATTTGTCAGAAGTGGTGGTGTCGCCGTCAAGTTAAATGTACTATCTCCCCCGATGTGTCTCCACCTTGCCGTGGTGGGGGAGCTTACGTGTCCCATTTACCCCATCTGCTTGCCGATGGATGAAAACTACATATCGGACAACTTATGGGTTAGGGGCCAGACTAAGAGAGACACAACCTGCTGCTCTGCAGGTGGGCTGAGGATAGCAGTCAATAGACTAAATCAGGTACACGAAGGCAGAAGACCTTGGTCCGGACAAAACTCTAAGGCTCCCTGTCGAGGGCTGTGGCTGAACGCCTCTAAGCCACAAACCCTCGGATCTGAGAGCCGGGCCGATACCCACCTACCGAAAAATAGAGGCGAGATACTGAGCAAGCTACATGCTCAGGTATGATACATGTTCGAAGGCTCTCAGCTGGGGGATATGAGGAATTCCCGGATGAGAGGGCCTGGCCGTTTCTCGTTCACTGCTGCACGAAGGAAAGGTGCTGAGCCGGCAGCACATGTAGCCTACCTCGTGAGCGAGTACAAAAGTCAGAAAAGTGCCCCAGTCGAAGGAAATGGTTACGACAACTGTCTGTATCTAACTCATAGAGTATAGACAAAAGTGGAAGAACGTCTCAATGACGCGAAATGGAACGCACGGCGAGCGAACCTATTGCGTGGTCCGAAGTCAAAAGAAAAAGCTTACCGAGTGGATGTCGCCCGCAGTCTGACCGCTCCTGGTGTGTGCTTGAGCGACCAGTGGCAAGCGAGATGCCCAACACATGGAAGTGAGGAACTAAAGCAGCCATGAGCAGGACGTGGCAACTCCTCGGGTGAGCCCAGTCTCAGAGCAATATGTGCCGGCTCTGCAATTATGGAAGCCTCCTTGGATAGCGAGGGAATGCCCATGGTCTGCCCCTGCCTTCCCTTGAGGGCAGACCGCGATGTCGTTGATCGTTCTATCTTGACCAGCTGAGATGTGGGCGACATCACAACAGTCTAACGTGCCTCGAAACCAGAGGAAGGCTAACCTCATTAAGAAATGCCCGCCGAAAGTCGGAAGTGTCGTCCTACGGGTGGCAAACTAAACATTGACACTACGCAATTACGTCCGAGTGAAATGTCTCGTCCGAATGTCTCTCGTGCTAGGAACAGCTCTGACTACCTAGTTTCCGAATGCCGCTCTTGTTCGGAACAGCTCTGACTAGGTAGTTTTCCGAATGTCTGTCGTGCCTGGAACAGCTCTGACGGGCGCAACGACAAGCACATGTCCGAAAACTCGCTGAGTGGATACCGTCTGCAAACCTGTCTGGTTTGTGCGGGAATGGTCCGGGACAAACGAAATGACCAATATATTGAAGTGAGGATTTAAAGCAGCCATGAGCAGGACGTGACGATTCCCTCGGTGAGCCCAGTACCAGGGCGCTATGTGTCGGCCCTGCAACTATGGAAGCAACCTTGGATGGTGGAAAATGCTATGGACTGTCCCTGCCTTCCTTTGAGTTATGACCGTTGTCTTCGACCGTTCCAACTTGGCCAGCTGGGTTGTAGATGGCACCACAAAAGTGAGAGTCTCCCAGGAATGCTACCTGGTCAAAAAAGCACGCTATAGTCGGATGTGTTGGCCTACGGGTTTCGGCCTAAGTGCGCATAACAGACACACCACAATCATATCTGAAAAAACACCCCGGATGAACGCAAAGAAGAAGAAGGAGAAATGTACTATCACTGACGGGCAACCCCAATGTGTCAGAAATCGACTCGGGACAAAATCGAATAAGGCTCAAATAAGATTACGCCCCTGGATAACCAAAAAGAACAGCTGCTAATGGCTCGTTAATAATTAGATGGTCCTGGTATCCCCAGGGAGTGGGAAAAAGGAAAGCTAGATGCCTAGATTTATGTATACTGATAGAATACTAGGCAGTGCAGATGTTCCCCCTGACAATACTCCCCTCCCTGGTGTTTATATAATCCCCCCTCAATGTACACACACTCACATGTGTGCACAATTTGTAAATAACAGATAACTATGAATTAAAACAAACTCTATAAACTTGTATTGTTATCATTAATCATTGAACATATGCTGGTTATCAGGATGATGATAGTGAAACTGTAGAGGTTTATGCAATACAACAATCACATATATGTTGTGATGACAAGCATGTACATAACTCTAAAGTTACTTGTAATCTGTCTGGATCTGTGGCCGGGTTACATGATCTGCCTAGCTTCCAACAGGAGTCGCCTATGGTCCACTGCGGACGGCTATGGTCAGATAAACACAGCCGGTCGGTGTTCGGACCAGTATTCGGTCCTGACGCCACCTGGTCCCTCGTTGCCACGGCACGGGAAAAATGGTGCTCTTGTAAAGAGCTTGCAAGAAATAATCAAGAATGTGTATTACGCTAGTTCTACATCAGTGAAATCCTAGATAATACGTATAATTCTACATCAGTACAATCCTAGGCAACACGTATAATCTATCACACCCATATAGACACTCACTTAGAAGAGTCTGGCAGTGTCTCTCTTCCAGCTTTACTGTGTTTACTCTCCTCTTTCTCCCTCTATATCTCTCTCCTACTGTCTAGTCGGGGACGACGTTTCCATTGTCTCACACGCCTGTAGTTACAACTTATGCCATTCATTGCAACGTCCCGTCATGAGGAATGCAATGTCCTAAGTCCACGCCACTGATTCAAACACATGGGTTTTTGCAGCCACTCCGTCACACAAGTTGTTTCATAGACCAACTGGTCAGGAGTGGTATTACAAGAGTACCGGATTGCATTAGTGCCAGTGATCAGTCCCTCCGCTAGGCTTAAGTGAGTTACAATGAAAGCTCGTTCACTACGCACAGAAAGGGCTAAGCGCCACATAACCCGATACCGATTGTGGGTAATGTCTGTACCACTACACCTCTGCTTCAAACACAATCAATAGACAATATACCAATGCGCGCTGCACATAAGAACAAAATGGCACAACACCCTATTCCCTGGCGAGTTACTATATGGCAATTTGCATCTCAAAATACAAAAGAATAAAAAATGAAATAACAACTATGCATGTCTAACTCAAAGTATGCAAATTCAAAATAGGCATATAATGATATTCCTAACAATAGCATAACGAATAAGTCAGTAATACCATTATACACTTACAAAAGGAGACATATAAACGTGTAAAAAATATGCAAGGGTCACAGTCCTAGCATTGTATATTCCTACGTGTATAGCAAGAATAACAAACTTATAGCAATATGCTTTAGACAGTAAACTGAGGAATACTAGTTCACAGATCTGTAAGAAGAGACACTGATAGTCTCAGCGAAATAGCCTACAACAGGTCGACAAATGAAGCTCCCGAATTTACAGGCTAGGAACTAATATTATAACAGCATAAGACTCAGACATATAATTCTTTCATACCTGTTCCTGTTTCTGAAGTATCTGACTTGAGCCTCAGAATCTCCTAGTTTATATACCGTTTCTTATCTCTTTGTCGTCCTTTCCTATCTCACTCTGCGTGTACTTTCCTGAGTGACATATTTCGTGTAGCTTCAATCTTGCCGGTTTCCCTGAGCTGTTTTGGTGGGGAAGTTTCCCTGGGCTGAGGTAATCTTACACTTTCGTGTGTTTGTAATATCCAGCCTCGGGTCAGTCTCATGTCTGCCCGTCTGTTTAGTTTCATTATCAGTCTGATACCTCACACCTTGAATCGCTGGACCCGAACGTTATCAGCGTGAGGGCCCCATTAGTTTGACTGTATTGTTAATCCGGTGTCTTATAAGCTTCCTTATGTATTTTGCTGGTGAAAAGTACTGGCGTCAAATCGAACTTGTTCCCACGTAGAAATCAAACCGTGGTCGTTTTGATTACTTGCCGTCGTCGTGTGCAATCTTACATCACGGCTTGGTAGAGGGTGGCCTTGTACAATGACGCGCGATTTGTTGTCATGTATGGACAGCCGCTGAGAAGAGTGATTTTATTCTTCTAGTTTTTCCTTCCTTTCTTATTGAATACTTTCATGTGGGAGAGGCATTCTGGTGAAACTCGTGGCATTCTGTGAGAAGTAGCAGTAACAGTAGCAGCAGCAGACGTAGTAGTAATAGTAGTGGTAATAGTAGTAGTAGTAGTAGTAGTAGTAGTAGTAGTAGTAGTAGTAGTAGTAGTAGTAGTAGTAGTAGTAGTAGTAGTAGTAGTCTTCATAGAAGTCAGGTCTTAGTCAGATATGACTGAGCTACCGTATGACAGTAGACGGTACTACCTGCTTTCTGTCAGCGCCGAATGTTGGGCGGCGCTTACCAAACCCGACACCCCACATTGTGCCAACCGCTTCGGGCGGAAGAGCGCAATTGGGAGGGTACTAGCCTTATCCTGGTGCGAGGAAATGCAACCCAAAGACAAAATAAGTTATGGCAGGGCAGACCAGGCCCTAAGCCTTGGTTGGCAGCTGGTCTAGGATCGAAGCTCCGACAGGCGGACAGTTAGAGCATTGCTTTGCTGATCCGGCAGCTTCTGCAGCTTGTCTTGTTCCAGATGCATAGGTGTTAACTTTCCTCTAGAGTGAACTAGGCAGGCCGAGAGAGGGATCATACTGCATGGGCAACACATGGTTTCTTTATTTTAGCCCAGGCTTTGTGCTATGGAGAGGCAATAACTCCATCCCTTACGGGTTATAAGTCCTTGTCAGTTGGCGTAGACATGGGGCGCCACGCGTTGCCTCTGACGGTGGGAAACACCTACAGGTGTCACTGATCAGCTACCGCCCGCCTCAAGCTGGGCAGCCCCCGGCCAATTAGGTGCTGATCCGCCACAGCCTGCCTGCTTCAATGGGTGCTTGGGGCTAGGACAAAATCTGAATCGCAGGCTGTAAAACCAATGCACCAGGTACTAATAAAAAGAATAATAGAAACCTCAAGCTACGGCTTGCAACCTGGAACGTGAGAACCATGTGTCCAGGATTTTCCACTGACTTGACAAATATTGACGATGTGAGAAAAACGGCTGTGATTGATGCTGAACTCAATCATCTTAACATTGATATTGCTGGCCTGCAGGAGACTCGCCTCGCTGAGGAAGGGTCACTCAGGGAAAACAATTACACCTTTTTTTTGGAAGGGAAGAGGGCAGGCAGAAAAAAGGCAACACGGTGTGGGCTTTGCAGTGAAGAATTCGCTACTGGGAATGATTGATATCCCAGCTGGAGGTAATGAAAGATTATTATCACTGCGCTTGGCAACCTCTTGTGGATTTGCCACCATTCTCACTGCATATGCACCGACACTCACTTCCTCTGATGATGTGAAAGATACGTTCTATGAGCAGCTAGACTCTGCGATCAAGGCAGTTCCAAAATCCGACTACATTTATATGCTCGGTGATTTCAATGCTCGTGTGGGCAAGGACTCGAGTTCATGGCCAGTGTGCCTTGGAAAATACAACATCGGTCGCATGAATGATAATGGGCAAAGGCTGCTGGAGCATTGCACTAGAAATGACCTATGTATTACAAACTCCTTTTTTAAAACAAAAGAGATGCATAAGGTCACATGGAAACATCCAAGATCCGGCCATTGGCATCAGCTGGACTTCATTATCACACGGAGACAACATCTGAACCATACATCATTAACTCGAAGTTACCACAGTGCTGACTGTGATACAGATCATTCTTTGGTTGTTGCAAGGGTTAGACTGAGACCAAAGATAATCTACACAGCTAAACACAAGTCTAGCCCCAGGATTAATATTATTAACACTCACGATCCTGGAAAGTGCTTTGAATTTCAACAGCAACTTGAGGACGCTTTCAATGATACATCAGAAAATTGTATAGTAAATGATAAATGGAGTAAACTTAAGGAAACTATTTATAAAACAGCGGTAGGGGTTTACGGCACTGTGGATCATAAGAGGCAGGACTGGTTTGCGGCAAACAGCCAGATACTGCAACCCTTGATTGATAAAAAGAAGATAGCTCTCTTAAGAAACAAGGAAAGACCAACGCGTAACACTCTGAGTGAGCTGAAGCAAGCGAGGAAGGATGTACAAAAGGCTGCCAGGCAGTGTGCGAATGACTATTGGATCAAGTTATGTGAGTCCATTCAAATCGCAAGTGATAAGGGAAACATCAGAAGCATGTATGAAGGGATAAAGAAAGCCTGTGGTCCAATGATCAAAAGAAGTGCACCGCTGAAAACCTTGACTGGAGAAATCATCACTGATAAGAAACAGCAGATGGATAGATGGGTCGAGCACTATTTAGAGCTTTACTCAAGTGAGACCAAGCTGGCGGATGATGCCTTCAACGCCATAGAGGCCCTGCCAACTCTTGACCACCTGGACACACTTCCCACTATAACAGAAGTTAAGTGTGCTATAAATGAGCTTGCATCTGGCAAGGCTCCAGGTAAGGATGGGATTCCAATAGAGGTGATCAGGAGTGGGCAAGACACCCTCGCTCTACAGATCCACCAGCTAATAGAGCTATGCTGGCGAGAAGGACAAGTCCCACAGGATTTCAAAGATTCAAACATCATAACGCTGTACAAGAACAAGGGAGATCGGAGCGACTGCAACAACTATAGGGGTATCTCACTTCTGTGTATTGTTGGGAAAGTATTTGCCAGAATTGTCCTGCGCAGACTTCAAGTCCTGGGAGATCAAGTCTACCCCGAATCACAGTGCGGCTTCCGTCAGAACCGGTCTACCATTGATATGATATTCTCATTGCGACAGATGCAAGAAAAATGCCGGGAACAAAATCAGCCACTGTTTATTGCCTTCATCGACCTCACAAAGGCATTCGATTTGGTCAGTCGTGAGGGTCTGTTCAAAGCACTAAAGAAGATTGGCTGTCCACCAACTCTTCTGTCCATTGTGGAATCGTTCCACACAGGCATGAAGGGTATAATCAAGTTTGATGGCTCAACTTCAGAAGAGTTTGAAATCAAGAGTGGAGTTAAGCAAGGTTGTGTACTAGCCCCCACCCTCTTTGGGATATACTTTTCACTTCTACTGAAATATGCCTTTCGTGATCAGGATGACGGTATATACATTCACTCACGCTCAGATGGTGGCCTCTATAATGCTCAGAGATTGAAGGCCAAGACCAAAATTAGCAGGGTACTAATCAGAGAGTTGCTTTTTGCGGATGATGCTGCGATTACGACCCACTCTGAGGAAGAATTACAACATCTACTATCTGCATTCTCCAATGCTTGTTCTGAATTTGGTTTAACAATTAACAAAAAGAAGACACAGATTATGTCACAAGGTGCACATGGTGTACCATCAATCTTTATTGACGACGCCGAACTGGAGATAGTAGACCATTTTACATATCTTGGATCAGAGGTAAATAGCAAATTATCCCTCGATCAGGAAATCAACATCAGGATTGGCAAGGCAGCAACAACAATGAACATGTTAGCAAAAAGAGTCTGGGAGAACAGGAAGCTTACTGCCAAAACAAAAGTCCTCGTCTACCAAGCCTGTGTCCTTAGTACTCTTCTTTATGGCAGTGAAACCTGGACAACTTACTCACGCCAAGAGAAACGTTTAAACAGCTTTCATATGCGGTGTCTGCGAAGAATACTTGGTATTAAGTGGCAAGACAAAATCACAAATACTGAAGTATTGGAAAGATCAGGTTGTGTGACGGTGTATTCCATGCTCAGTCTTCGTAGACTTAGATGGATAGGACACGTTAGGAGGATGGATGATGGTAGAATACCAAAGGACATCTTTTTTGGTGAATTACAGACGGGTAGGAGATCTCAGGGTCGGCCTCTACTACGATACAAAGATGTGTGTAAGCGGGACATGATTGATACAGGCATTGATAATGCACAATGGGAGCACGTCGCCGCTGAACGTGGTGCATGGAGGGCAACTATCAGAAATGGAATAAAGACAAAGGAGAAAATGATTGCAGATAAAGCACACACAGAGCGTGAGAGACGTAAGATGGTGCAAAATGGTGGAAATGACCATGTTTTCACATGCACCTACTGTGGGCAAACATTTGCAGCAAGAATTGGCCTTAACAGCCACACTCGCCACCGCCATGGATCGTAGTTATTGCCATATGACAGTTATTAAGCCTTTTTGAAGCACAATGTACCAAACTATCGTCTGTCAAGACGGAAAGGTGCCAATGAGTAGTAGTCGTAGTAGTAGTAGTAGTAGTAGTAGTAGTAGTAGTAGTAGTAGTAGTAGTAGTAGTAGTAGTAGTAGTAGTAGTAGTAGTAGTAGTAGTAGTATTAAAAGGAAAGCAGTAGTAGTAGCACACAACAGCACAACACAAACACACACACAAATTGAAGAAGAATAGGAAGAGAAAGAGGAAGAAAAGAGGAAGGAGGAAGGAAGAAGAAGTGGTAAGAAGAAAATGAAGAGCTGAATGAAGAGTAAGATGATGATAATGATAATAATAATAATAATAATAATAATAACTAAAAGAAGAAGAAGAAGAAGAAGAAGAAGAAGAAGAAGAACAAGAACAAGAACAAGAAGAAGAAGAAGAAGAAGAAGAAGAAGAGAAAGAAGAAGAAGAAGAAAGAAGAAATATTAACAAATAAGTATTAGAAGTAGAAGAAGAATACTATATGGTTGGCCCACAAGAAGGAACCCACAGAAGTGATAGCGGCACTTTATTTTCTTGGCCTAATGCTCCTCATGAAGAAAGGTTCGCATTAGGGAAATAATCCAATAACACTTAATAGATTGATTCTCACATACGTAGAAACATGGCCATTAATAACGGTCGATCTAGACGTCGTTAACGCGTATGCTTGTCGTGCCACTTTCACGAATGAGACAGATAGTGAACATAGGAACTGGTCGCTACTTTATGAAATAAACCCTGGACGTTTGTTTCTAACCCTTCCCACTCATTTCCCAAATCATCGGCAGTATTGGCTATTAGTTTATAAACCACATTTTCAGTGTGAATTGGGCGTTAGTTGGCTAATCGCTTACAGCTATATCATCATTCAGCTTCATGGCTGAATATACACGCATTATTGTAAACATTATACAATAGATTTACTGCACTCTCTTTAGCAGCCCCACTATAAATCTATTAGACTGATATACTACACTATATTTACAAAGACATATTTCAATTTATTTTGAACGGCATTACTTCACGCCATGTGACATACATACTTCACTATATTTGGACAGATCATACTTCATTTTATGTGACATAAATTCCTCATTATACGTAAGTCACAAATGGCTGTAGAAAAATAACTAATATGATAACAACTTGAAACCAGTTTATTTGTAAACATACATTCCCCCCTTTATTTCTCAAGTAAATTTCCACCAACATTGATGCACTTATCCATCGTTTTATCAGTCCTCCCAAACCGGCTGCATAGAACTGCGTGCTCTGTTTCTAAACCACGTTTTCACTTCACATTAAACTTCCGCGTCACTCGCGAAATGTATCCCGCCAAGGTGGGTTTTCAGTGGACTTAATGATTTTCCGTAAAGCGGTGCAAAGCTGGGTAGAAAAAGTTACGACGGCGAGTCAATAAGTAAGTCATACAGTTCTGTGGGATGGCAGGTAAATGAAAACAGAACACGCATTTT
Organism: Cepaea nemoralis; assembly: GCA_014155875.1. Lineage (NCBI taxonomy): Eukaryota > Metazoa > Mollusca > Gastropoda > Stylommatophora > Helicidae > Cepaea > Cepaea nemoralis. The sequence goes on along the minus strand of JACEFZ010006257.1, from coordinate 999,299 downwards.
TGCAGCCGGTTTGGGAGGACTGATAAAACGATGGGATAAATGCATCAATGTTGGTGGAAATTATGTTGAGAAATAAAGAGACAATGGATGCATAAAAATAAACTAGTTTCAAGTTGTTATCATAGTTAGTTATTTTTCTACAGCCATTTGTGACTTACTTATTAACTTACCCTCGTATGTGACATATATATTTCATTTTATGTGACAGACATTCCTCATTCTATGTGACAGACATGCTTCACGCTATTTGACAGGCCCATTTCCACCCAATTGACAGGCATGTTTCACTCTGTCAGACATACTCACGCTATTTGGCAGGCAAAATTATAAACCTTTAGAGAAAAGGCTGCTCAAAAAGTCAGCCATTGGTTGATTACGTCAGTTACTACCAAAGCTGAGCATGCCGACTAAGAGGGACCAGATAACAGACTAGCAGACAGACAGACAGACAGACACAGACAGACAGGACAGACAGACAGACAGACACTGACAGACAGACAGACACTGACAGACAGACAGGACAGACCGACCGACCGACAGGACAGACAGACAGAGTAAAATACACTAACGAACCCTTCCACCCGCTTTGAGACACATCGGCTATAGGGCCAGCCCCCATATTGTCACAGACCAGTCGATTCCCAGTGGGTGATGTGGTCAATACCCCAGCGGCCATCTTTACTTCCAAGCCATTTCATGGTATCTGTGTTTATGAAGGGTCACCCAGGAAGCCCGGGTCAATTACAAACTTCCGTCAATATTTAGATAGCCTACGATGGGTAGCGTTGTGGTATTCCGGTGTGATAATTTGGCGTGTCCAGTGTGTGCTGCGTGGTTACACACCCGCTTCACACGCGTGATCCGGGGCTTGTTTCCGGATCCGGTCAGGGATATGCACTACTGACGAGCTCAAACGAGGGCGAAACTCGAGTATAGTGCTTCCATGACGTGGATAGGCCTTAGGTTCGTGCCGGAATGCGATCGGCGTTGCCAGTAGTGGGTTGTGCTCAATATTTAGATTCTCGATCGCCTGGCCGGTCGCCATCCTTGCTAGCCACTGCGATCTCGATAGATAGTGTGCCTTCTGTTTTATTTTGGTTCTGTTGTTTTCTACAAATGCATTGGTGTTTTTTTTAGGACATTGTATGGGTGCCGGTCGGTCATAAAGAAATGACAAACTTTTGTTGTTTGTTTTTGTTTTCCTTTTGCATATCCTACAACCAACAACAGCATTCTACTGCTGTTGTTGATGTTTTGGCAAGTTTACGTTCAGTAGTTTGCCATCGCTTTCTGAACGACTAGCTCCCATGCCAACACGTTAAAACCTAACTCGAGGAAGTCGCAGCTTTGTTTCGAACGCGGGTAAGCGGGTTTACGAATCGCGTCCGTAAGCCCTTGGGCGTGGAGCAGGCAATGGCCAACTACTGAACGTAAACTTGCCAAGAGATCACAAACAGCATATAAATGCCGATGTTGACTGCGGCGTCCTGTAAAAGGATATGCAACTAACCGTAACTTTCTTACAAATGCATCATTGAACAATGCAGTAACCACGTGTCTGTAATGGCCTCATGGGTGGCCCAAGCCAAGGAGGTATCCCAACATTCTCCAGACGCGACAGTTTCCGCCATCGTCCCGCCACGACATGTGTGACAGACGTCGGCTTTCTTTTTGCCAGCACTTTCAAACTTGAGCCAGCTGACTACAGCTGCTGCTTGCAGCCTATCATTAGCCTGATCACGCGCCGCCTCTGTAAGGTTACCTTAACCCTGCCGTGTAACATACATGGCATGGGGTTAAAACTGCGGTGAAGCTGTGGACATCTATAGTGTAAAAACACGCAGTGTAGGGCAGATTTACAAACTATAATTACGGAAATAGGGGACGTTGCGGCGGAACGCCTTCATCCGCAAACAACAAGAAGAAAACACAACGTGTAAACCACGCAGAAGGGACTACTCTGATTACATGAAGGCATAACAAGCTGCATTTATATCTTATTCTGCTCATGGAAGTCGCGTGGCCGAATGGATATTAGCTATAGATCTTAAACTTCCGGTGTGCTCATGACGAGGTAGGAGGGTTCTCTCCTTACACCGGTCAGTTGGGTTTAACTGTGACTTCTCGTCTTTGACTTGGGGACGTACATTACTAGTACCTCAGAAATCGGAGTGGGTTCGCCTGATTGGGGGGGGGGGGGGGGGGAGAGAGAGAGAGAGAGAGAGAGAGAGAGAGAGAGAGGAGAGAGAGAGAGAGAGAGAGAGCCAACGGTGGAGCGAACTTTATGGGTGTCACAAATTGGGCACGCACTCCGTCTTACATTCTGCTCTCTCTATCACTCATCTTTCGTGCATCAATGACATTCACATAGGGGGAAACAACATTGTCAAATGGAAGTTATGAACATAAACAATGCATGTAGCCATGTTATGAGACAAGCAGGCAGCAAAGCATACATAAACACGCACATACTTAAACACATACATTCTTGCATACATACTTAGATCATTTACAGAAACTCTCACAGTGACGCACCCACTCAATGAGAGAAGAGATTGGTAATAGGGAATGCTGGCCCGCACGCAAAAATCAGTCCTTCGAAGATTATGCCTGAGTTTGACAGCGTTAATTAACTTGATAGAACCCTATGATGATAATGGGTATAAGCACTGTCGTACGTAGGTTCAACTCCTGCGATCGACGTCCGTCAACAGAGAAAAGACTGACCACCTATTCGACCGTGCCCCAGGTCTACAAAATGTGACGGCCCAATAAAAATAACTGACTAAAAGCAAGTTGTTTGTGTTGATTGTATTGAATTTAGTTACTGTTGTTCTCTTTTACAGACCAGCAATGGTGGTTGTGTTTCTGCTGTTGTCTTTCAGGCTGCCTTTGTGTCTTTGCCTTTTCCCAAAAACATGTCAACTGCGGTTGGCAACTGGTTTGTTTATTTTGTTTTGGCCACTGTTATTTTTTGGTTGTTGTAACTGGTATTACTTGGGTTGTTGTGATCACTGTTATTGTTTGGGTTGTTTGACCACTTTGTTTTTTGGGGTTTGCTGTGGTCACTGGTGTTGTTTTGTAATTTTGTAGCCACGGTGTTATTTTAGTTGTTGTACCCAAAATTGTTGTTCTTATTGTGATAGCTCTGTTTTTGTTGTTTGGCGTAGCCATTGTGTTGGTTTGATTTTGGGGGAAACTGCTTTTGGGTTGTTTTGTTGTGGCTGCTGGTGTTGTTTGGATTGTTGTGTGTTATTTGAGTTTATGTAGCCATGGTGTTGTTTGAGTTATACTGTTAATATTTTGGTTTGTTTAAACTGTTGTTTTTGGGGTTTTTGTACCCTGTTTCTATTTTTGGTTTTGTAGCAAAGTTGTTGTTTGCGTTGTTGTACCCACTGTTTCTATTTTGGTTATTGTAGCAACTGGTGGTGTTCGAGTTGTTAAGCCCCTGATGTTGTTTGTGTTGTTATTACCACTGATGATGTAAGATATCATGCAAAAAGTCAGGAGGAAAAAAACAAACCCGAAATAGGAGAAGAACAATGTGGGTTTGTAGAAGGCAAGGGTACAGTAAGCTGTGTATATTGCAACCGTAATCGAACGTTCTATAGAAGTAAAAAAAAAATCTCACTTTGTTTTATTGACTACACAAAGGCTTTCGATAAAGTGGGCATGTCAACATGATAAGGATGTTTAGGATCTACAGATTGATGGAAAAGACCTTAGACTTGTGCATTTGGGTCTCTAGGTCCTCCAATTATGCTTTTCATTTAATCCTATTGTAGAATAATCTCTCCGTGCCACATTTATGTTTCTACTTGCCAAGAAACTGGACATAACTTGAAGATTTATCTAGCTTCGCTTGAAGAAGTGTAACTCTCTCCACTGTTGTCGCTTTTCCATTGAAATATGAGTGGACTTGGGGCCTCTTTTATGAGTATTTGTTCCATGCAATAAACCATTTTAACTTTTTGAACGAAATATAAGTTCGCAACCGTTTCATAGCAAAAAGGAAATCTCCTTAAAATATGAAAACAGCGGGTCTCCCCCTTTCAAATCAGTCCTAGGGGATACTAAACGGGGTAATTTAACTTCTGCACAGGTGTGGGTTTCTTTGCTTTGAGGCAAAACTATAAAAAGTCCTGGCTGTTTAAAGTCCCCCACATTTATACTGACTAGAATGAGTTACCCCCCAATTTATTCTGGGAAGTTAACTAGCACAGGTGTAGGTTCATTGCTTTGTTGCCAAAACTAAAAAAGCCCTTTCCCGTTTAAAAGTCCATCCGCACTTTTACTGACTAAGAATGAGTTCCCGGCTTTTATTCTGGGAAGTATAACTAGCCGGGTTTGGAGTTCATTTGCTTTGAGGCCAAATTACGAAAAGTCCTGGCTCGTTTATAAGTCCCTCCCACTTTATTTCTGCAGAATGAGTTACCGGCAAATTTTCTCTCCCCTCCAAAACGTATACGTGCTTCCTGGTGAAAATAGCGAGCAATCTGCGTCGATTGTCGTAGATTGATCGTCATCTGCCCCCAAAAAATGTTGTAGACAATTTCCACCCCCAAACACCGTTAAGTAGATGTAATAAAAAAATTTTTTGGCCCCATAGTGTTTTTCACAATTTCAAAAAATTTATTCATTCCCTAGATAAATTTTAAAACCGTAGGTGGTCCCTGTTTTAGTCATCCGAACAAAACCGAGTTGTCGGTACCCCTCCCAGTTTTTTGATGGGGTTTCCTTTCTTGTAAGCAATGAAAGCCCCCCAGGTTTTCAATAATCCCTCTTTTCTGGTGTTTCCTGAGTTAACTTCCTCAAGATAAAAAATCAGGGCACCTTTAAGTTTCTCCCCCAGGTCTGTTCGTAAACCCATCAATACGGAGAACAATGAATCTGTTTTAAACTGGAAGAGTTTGAAAGCTTTTTCCCTTTTGAACCCGAAAAAAAAATTACTAGTTAGACTTCCTAGAAGAACACTAAACTAGTTAAAAAATCAAGCAACTCTCAGCCAATGGCTTCCAAGTGCTTGAAAAGTATAGTCCCCTTTCTATAGCCCCAAACTAGCATGGTCTATGAAAAAAAAAGAATAAGGTCGTCCTACTTTCATCTTCTTGGGGAGGGGCGTCAACAACAACCATAATTTAAAAGTTGTATAAATGGGCTATCTCTGACACCAAATAGTTTGATGTTTTGGAAGGGGGGAAAAACCCTACTTAAGAACATAATGTGACAACTAGCAAGCTGTCCCGGTTTTTTCAAGTCATTTAAAAGCAAATGCAAAAGGGGGTAAGGCCCCGCCCCCCCTGTTACTAAATTTCTGATGAGAATAAAAAATTTGGGGAAATTTGCAGATGGGGACCCAAATTTCCCGTTTTTTGGGCATCAAAAATTTGAGATACTTACCCGGTTTTTTTCCGGTGCTCTTAACTTTCCCATGACATCCCAATAAAAAAAAACAGGGGGTAACCAATTTTTAAAAGGAGAAAATGATTGCAGATAAAGCACACACAGAGCGTGAGAGACGTAAGATGGTGCAAAATGGTGGAAATGACCATGTTTTCACATGCACCTACTGTGGCAAACATTTGCAGCAAGAATTGGCCTTAACAGCCACACTCGCCACCGCCATGGATCGTAGTATTGCCATATGACAGTTATTAAGCCTTTTTGAAGCACAATGTACCAAACTATCGTCTGTCAAGACGGAAAGGTGCCAATGATAGTAGTATCCGAGTAGTAGTAGTAGTAGTAGTAGTAGTAGTAGTAGTAGTAAGTAGTAGTAGTAGTAGTAGTAGTAGTAGTAGTAGTAGTAGTAGTAGTATTAAAAGGAAAGGCAGTAGTATACACACAACAGCACAACACAAACACACACACAAATTGAAGAAGAATAGGAAGAGAAAGAGGAAGAAAAGAGGAAGGAGGAAGGAAGAAGAAGTGGTAAGAAGAAAATGAAGAGCTGAATGAAGAGTAAGATGATGATAATGATACTAATAATAATAATAATAATAATAATAAAAGAAGAAGAAGAAGAAGAAGAAGACAAGAACAAGAACAAGAACAAGAAGAAGAAGAAGAAGAAGAAGAAGAAGAAGAAGAAGAAGAAGAAGAAGAAGACGAAGAAGAAATAATTAACAAAATAAGTATTAGAAGTAGAAGAAGAATACTAATATGTTGCCCAAAGAAGGAACCCACAGAAGTGATAGCGGCACTTTATTTTCTTGGCCTAATGCTCCTCATGAAGAAAGGTCGCATAGGGAAATAATCAATAACACTTATAGATTGATTCTACATACGTAGAAACATGGCCATAATAACGTCGATCTAGACGTCGTTAACGCGTATGCTTGTCGTGCCACTGTCACGAATGAGACAGATAGTGAACATAGGAACTGGTCGCTACTTTATGAAATAAACCCTGGACGTTTGTTTCTAACCCTTCCCACTCATTTCCCAAATCATCGGCAGTATTGGCTATTAGTTTATAAACCACATTTTCAGTGTGAATTGGGCGTTAGTTGGCTAATCGCTTACAGCTATATCATCATTCAGCTTCATGGCTGAATATACACGCATTATTGTAAACATTATACAATAGATTTACTGCACTCTCTTTAGCAGCCCCACTATAAATCTATTAGACTGATATACTACACTATATTTAAAAGACATATTTCAATTTATTTGAACGGCATACTTCACGCCATGTGACATACATACTTCACTATATTTGACAGACATACTTCATTTTATGTGACATAAATTCCTCATTATACGTAAGTCACAAATGGCTGTAGAAAAATAACTAAATATGATAACAACTTGAAACCAGTTTATTTGTAAACATACATTCCCCCTTTATTTCTCAAGTAAATTTCCACCAACATTGATGCACTTATCCCATCGTTTTATCAGTCCTCCCAAACCGGCTGCATAGAACTGCGTGCTCTGTTTTCTAAACCACGTTTTCACTTCACATTAAACTTCCGCGTCTCTCGCGAAATGTATCCCGCCAAGGTGGGTTTTCAGTGGACTTAATGATTTTCCGTAAAGCGGTGCAAAGCTGGGTAGAAAAAGTTACGACGGCGAGTCAATAAGTAAGTCATACAGTTCTGTGGGATGGCAGGTAAATGAAAACAGAACACGCATTTTTTGCAGCCGGTTTGGGAGGACTGATAAAACGATGGGATAAATGCATCAATGTTGGTGGAAATTATGTTGAGAAATAAAGAGACAATGGATGCATAAAAATAAACTAGTTTCAAGTTGTTATCATAGTTAGTTATTTTTCTACAGCCATTTGTGACTTACTTATTAACTTACCCTCGTATGTGACATATATATTTCATTTTATGTGACAGACATTCCTCATTCTATGTGACAGACATGCTTCACGCTATTTGACAGGCCCATTCCACCCAATTTGACAGGCATGTTTCACTCTGTCAGACATACATTCACGCTATTTGGCAGGCAAAATTATAAACCTTTAGAGAAAAGGCTGCTCAAAAAGTCAGCCATTGGTTGATTACGTCAGTTACTACCAAAGCTGAGCATGCCGACTAAAGAGGGACCAGATAACAGACTAGCAGACAGACAGACAGACAGACACAGACAGACAGACAGACAGACAGACAGACAGACACTGACAGACAGACAGACACTGACAGACAGACAGACAGACCGACCGACCGACAGACAGACAGACAGAGTAAAAATACACTAACGAACCCTTCCACCCGCTTTGAGACACATCGGCTATAGGGCCAGCCCCCATATTGTCACAGACCAGTCGATTCCCAGTGGGTGATGTGGTCAATACCCCAGCGGCCATCTTTACTTCCCAAGCCATTTCATGGTATCTGTGTTTATGAAGGGTCACCCAGGAAGCCCGGGTCAATTACAAACTTCCGTCAATATTTAGATAGCCTACGATGGGTAGCGTTGTGGTATTCCGGTGTGATAATTTGGCGTGTCCAGTGTGTGCTGCGTGGTTACACACCCGCTTCACACGCGTGATCCGGGGCTTGTTTCCGGATCCGGTCAGGGATATGCACTACTGACGAGCTCAAACGAGGGCGAAACTCGAGTATAGTGCTTCCATGACGTGGATAGGCCTTAGGTTCGTGCCGGAATGCGATCGGCGTTGCCAGTAGTGGGTTGTGCTCAATATTTAGATTCTCGATCGCCTGGCCGGTCGCCATCTTGCTAGCCACTGCGATCTCGATAGATAGTGTGCCTTCTGTTTTATTTTGGTTCTGTTGTTTTCTACAAATGCATTGGTGTTTTTTTAGGACATGGTATGGGTGCCGGTCGGTCATAAAGAAATGACAAACTTTTGTTGTTTGTTTTTGTTTTCCTTTTGCATATCCTACAACCAACAACAGCATTCTACTGCTGTTGTTGATGTTTTGGCAAGTTTACGTTCAGTAGTTTGCCATCGCTTTCTGAACGACTAGCTCCCATACCAACACGTTAAAACCTAACTCGAGGAAGTCGCAGCTTTGTTTCGAACGCGGGTAAGCGGGTTTACGAATCGCGTCCGTAAGCCCTTGGGCGTGGAGCAGGCAATGGCCAACTACTGAACGTAAACTTGCCAAGAGATCACAAACAGCATATAAATGCCGATGTTGACTGCGGCGTCCTGTAAAAGGATATGCAACTAACCGTAACTTTCTACAAATGCATCATTGAACAATGCAGTAACCACGTGTCTGTAATGGCCTCATGGGTGGCCCAAGCCAAGGAGGTATCCCAACATTCTCCAGACGCGACAGTTTCCGCCATCGTCCCGCCACGACATGTGTGACAGACGTCGGCTTTCTTTTTGCCAGCACTTTCAAACTTGAGCCAGCTGACTACAGCTGCTGCTTGCAGCCTATCATTAGCCTGATCACGCGCCGCCTCTGTAAGGTTACCTTAACCCTGCCGTGTAACATACATGGCATGGGTTAAAACTGCGGTGAAGCTGTGGACATCTATAGTGTAAAAACACGCAGTGTAGGGCAGATTTACAAACTATAATTACGGAAATAGGGGACGTTGCGGCGGAACGCCTTCATCCGCAAACAACAAGAAGAAAACACAACGTGTAAACCACGCAGAAGGGACTACTCTGATTACATGAAGGCATAACAAGCTGCATTTTATATCTTATTCTGCTCATGGAAGTCGCGTGGCCGAATGGATATTAGCTATAGATCTTAAACTTCCGGTGTGCTCATGACGAGGTAGGAGGGTTCTCTCCTTACACCGGTCAGTTGGGTTTAACTGTTGACTTCTCGTCTTTGACTTGGGGACGTACATTACTAGTACCTCAGAAATCGGAGTGGGTTCGCCTGATTGGGGGGGGGGGGGGGGGGGAGAGAGAGAGAGAGAGAGAGAGAGAGAGAGAGAGAGAGAGAGAGAGAGAGAGAGAGAGAGAGCCAACGGTGGAGCGAACTTTATGGGTGTCACAAATTGGGCACGCACTCCGTCTTACATTCTGCTCTTCCTATCACTCATCTTTCGTGCATCAATGACATTCACATAGGGGGAAACAACATTGTCAAATGGAAGTTATGAACATAAACAATGCATGTAGCCATGTTATGAGACAAGCAGGCAGCAAAGCATACATAAACACGCACATACTTAAACACATACATTCTTGCATACATACTTAGATCATTTACAGAAACTCTCACAGTGACGCACCCACTCAATGAGAGAAGAGATTGGTAATAGGGAATGCTGGCCCGCACGCAAAAATCAGTCCTTCGAAGATTATGCCTGAGTTTGACAGCGTTAATTAACTTGATAGAACCCTATGATGATAATGGTATAAGCACTGTCGTACGTAGGTTCAACTCCTGCGATCGACGTCCGTCAACAGAGAAAAAGACTGACCACCTATTCGACCGTGCTCCCAGGTCTACAAAATGTGACGGCCCAATCAAATAACTGACTCAAAGCAAGTTGTTTGTGTTGATTGTATGTGAATTTAGTTACTGTTGTTCTCTTCTTACTAGACCAGCAATGGTGGTTGTGTTTCTGCTGTTGTCTTTCAGGCTGCCTTTGTGTCTTTGCCGTTTCCAAAACATGTCAACTGCGGTGTGGCAACTGGTGTTGTTTAGTTTGTTTTGGCCACTGTTATTGTTTTGGTTGTTGTAGCCACTGGTATTACTTGGGTTGTTGTGATCACTGTTATTGTTTGGGTTGTTGTGACCACTGTTGTTGTTTGGGTTGCTGTGGTCACTGGTGTTGTTTGTAATGTTGTAGCCACTGGTGTTATTTTAGTTGTTGTAGCCAAAATTGTTGTTCTTATTGTGATAGCTACTGTTGTTGTTTGTATTGGCGTAGCCATTGTCGTTGGTTGTGATGTTGTGGCAACTGCTGTTGTTTGTTTTGTTGTGGCTGCTGGTGTTGTTTGGATTGTTGTGTGTTATTTGAGTTGATGTAGCCACTGGTGTTGTTTGAGTTATACTGTTAATATTTTGGTTGTTGTAGCAACTGTTGTTGTTTGGGTTGTTGTACCCACTGTTGCTATTTTGGTTATTGTAGCAACTGTTGTTGTTTGCGTTGTTGTACCCACTGTTGCTATTTTGGTTATTGTAGCAACTGGTGGTGTTCGAGTTGTTGAAGCCACTGATGTTGTTTGTGTTGTTATTACCACTGATGATGTAAGAATCATCATGCAAAAAGTCAGGAGGAAAATACAACCTGAAATAGGAGAAGAACAATGTGGGTTTGTAGAAGGCAAGGGTACAGTAAATGCTGTGTATATACTGAGCAACCGTAATCGAACGTTCTATAGAAGTAAAAAAAAGATCTACACCTTTGTTTTATTGACTACACAAAGGCTTTCGATAAAGTGAGACATGTCAACATGATAAGGATGCTTGAGGATCTACAGATTGATGGAAAAGACCTTAGACTTGTGCATTTGGTCTTCTAGGTCCTCCAATTATGCTTTACATTTAATCACTATTGTAGAATAATCTCTCCGTGCCACATTCATGTTTCTACTTGCCAAGACAACTGGACATAACATTGAAGATTCATCTAGCTTCGCTTGAAGAAGTGTAACTCTCTCCACTGTTGTCAGCATTCCATTGAAATATGAGTGGACGTTGAGATCTCTATATGAGGTATTGGTTCCACTGCAATCGAACCAATTTCTCAACGTTTGAACGAAGATATAAAGCTTCGACAACCGTTTCATTAGCAATAAGAATATCATCCTTAAATATGCTAACAGCAGGATCTCCTCCTTCAAATCAGTCCTAGTGGCATACTGAACTGGGTAAGTATAACTAGCACAAGTGTAGGTTCATTTGCTTTTAGGCCAAATCTACGAAAAGTCCTGGCTCGTTTATAAGTCCATCCGCACTTTATACTGACTAGAATGAGTTACCGGCATTTATTCTCTCCCCTCCAACACGTATACGTTGCTTTCCTGGTGAAAATAGCGAGCAATTCTGCGTCGATTGTCGTAGATTGATCGTCATCTGCCTCCAAATATGTTGTAGACAATTTCCACCCAAGCACCGTTAAGTAGATGTAATAACATTGCACATAGCTGTATCACCATCCACATTATATTCAGTTCATAGATAAATTTAAAGCCGTAGGTGGTCCCTGTAATAGTCATCCGAACAACCGAGTTGTCGGTACACTCCCAGTTTACTGATGGGTTACCTTACTTGTAAGCAATGAAAGCCACAGGTATAAATATATCCCTCTTTTCTGGTGTTTCCTGAGTTAACTTCCTCAAGATAAAAAAATCAGGGCACCTTTAAGTTTCTCTCCAGGTCTGTTCGTAACCGATCAATACGGAGAACAATGAATCTGTTGAAACTGGAAGAGTTTGAAAGCTTTTCCTTCTGAACTGAAATATATTACTAGTTAGACTCCCTAGAAGAAATACTAAACTAGTAAAAAGTCAAGCAACTCTCAGCCAATGGCTTCCAAGTGCTTGAAAAGTATAGTCCTTGCTATAGCCCAATCTAGCATGGTCTATGAATAAAAATAAGAATAAGGCGTCCTACTCTTCATCTGTCGAGAGGTACGTCAACAACAACCATAATTTAATAGTTGTATAAATAGGGCTATCTCCTAGAGCACCAAAATAGTTTGATGTTTTGGAGAAAAATCCTGACTTTAAGAACATAATGTGACAACTAGCAAGCTGTCCCTAGTCTTTCAAGTCAGTACAAGCAACATGCAAAATGGGAGCTAAGGCTGCCCAAGCCTGTTACTAATTCTCTGATGAGAATAAAATTGGGAATGTCGCAGATGAGGACCAATTCCTGTTTTCTGACATCAAAAATTTGAGATACTTACAGGTTTCTTCCGGTAGCTCTTAACTTCCTATGACATCCCAATAAAAAATAACAGGGTAAATTTACGGTCGAAACCATATCCTTCGTTCGCCAGTCACACAACGACGTATGCTTCTCTGTCACTGGTAATGCCAGAGGGACTAGCTTGTAAAAGGGGCCCTGTAATTCAATTGCTTTCACTCACATAGTAAATGGATCCTTGTTCACTACAGAGTTACAACAACCGAATAATAAAATTGACCAGTGCCATTTCTGACACATGGACAATAACAGATCTGTTACGAATACCAGACCCTTAAACTGAAAGCGTTGAATAGGCGTCTTTATGTCCTTATATGAATCATTAGTGTCAATCTATCTACTTTCAGTGTTTCCGAACATGTTATGCATATGGGGTGGAATATAAAAATCCACTGTTTCCCGCTTGGCGGCTACGAATACTGCAATTTAAACAATATTCATACTCCTTCCATTATACATGTCGGATAAAATTGCAGGTGGAGTATTGGCCCTAACATTAAGTCAACTTAATTGGTTATTGTTATTTTCCCCTGATGTTCTAAAATCTCATTTATGCATGTAGTGTCCCACTTAAATAAAGATATCTTTACTGAATTCTTTAAAAAAAATTTTGGGGGTGCTATATCCTATCTGTCTCAGCCATTAAAAATTTTTTTGGATTTCTCTGTTGCTTTGGGTAAGTTTCAATAGTACATGACCCCAACAAACAGAGCATGCACAAAATAAAATGGCAATATATGACAACATAGTTAAACAGCCCAGGATTCATATGTGGGTCTATGCAAAAATGAGGACATATAGTACAGTAATATATTTATCATACTACCAAAATATACTAATCAAGAACATCCCAGAGTAACAATAACATCTAACATCAACATCACACAAAATCAATCAAGAATTCCTGACATCCTACCAGAAATAATCCTATATGGGTTAACCATCCCAGAGACCTTATTTTATGAGGTCCTATACAAGGAAAAGGTCTCCCACCAAAAGGATACAAAATACATGAGTTAACCATTCTCATATACAAACATTAACACAGGTTTCTATTTCTAGAATAAAGACATCACCTGTGAACATTAGTTGAAACACAACAAACAATACTTGTGATTAAGACACCATAGGTTCATAACACTTGTGTCTAAGCCCATACTTGTGAACACCAGCCACCAATTAGTTGTAAAGTCTCAACTTGAGAGGTAGACATGGGTACAAATTTTCTGGGCAACGCCCACACTCATGGCATGGGGTAAGGGTTCAAAATTCCGCGACGAGCCCCACTTGTAGGGTGGTAAATATAATAAATTAGAATAAGGACAAGTTTCGCTAGGGGTATTCAGTATGAATGGGGTCTAAAACCCAAACACGCCCTCTATAGGAATTAATATATTGGCTCGTAACCCCCAAGTATTGAACAAGGCAGAAAAGGGTGCAAGTTCAACACTAACATAGAAGAAATGTTTCCCATAGAAGGCTGGGAGATCCGGGAAGTTCTACCACAGACACCCGAGTACTAATCACTCTACCCAGAGGGTGTGTCTATGTGTAAGTGCCCCGCCCCACATTTAATCTCCCACATATATATAAACAATGACATGTATCCACTGTCATGCACATCCACAGTATTATACAACAGAGGGACAACAACCAATGTTAGACGCAACAACTGGATTACATTGACAGAGGGAAAACAGCCACTGTTAGACAAAAACAGTACAATGACTCACTGTATCACATAATAACTCACTGTATCACAACAGTAATAACTGGACTATAAACATCAATTTTGGAACAACAGGTTAACAATGAAGTAACTGCAAGGCTTGGTTAAACCAAACAAACAAACAATTGTATTGTGGAAACATTTGGGTTCTGGAAAACCCTGTTGGCTACAATATGGTGACATCGGACATGAAAAATTATCATATTTCAGGCAATGCACACAAAGTATACAACCAAAACAGAAGTCCCCAAAAATATTTCCCCAAAAAAGGTTCACATCAAATACATGTGTCAAACACAAAACAAAGTAAATAATCCATACAAAGAAATAGATAAAGAAAATCTATCTAATCTGTCTCTAGAACTATCCTATGGGTCTGATGATGACTCCCTCTCCTTCAATATCCACTAGAAAAAGTCTGGCCATAATCACACTCTCTATAATCCAGGAAAACAGCTGCTTTGCATATATCCACTAGAAAATTGGGGATTGCACACACACACACACACAGAACTTTCACTTCTGGATCATATATCCATCGCGAAAAACATGTAGGAGTAATCCATATGAATCCAATGTGGATATACTGTAATCTCTCAAGTCACAGTTGCTAAGTCACTGGGCTAGGAGCGTTCCAGGGTGATATAACAGACAGGTATAAATAAGTCTGAAGCATTCTGGCGTGGCGTGACACACAGGAGTCCATGTGATTGATTCGATCAGGATCAGGCACAAACACTTTCAGTATCTCTTTGGATGAGGAGTGACATCACATAATCCATTAGAATTTCCTGACAGAACTAACTTGAATGGGGCATGAATATTCCAGCCCCTTTCTCTGGGTTAAGATGTAGGTTATTCTTTCTTCAGCTGAATATACGACTTGATTGACCGGGAGTTGGTATGGTGCTTGATTATCCATGTCTGGGATATGATGGATGAGAAGATTCAAAGGAAGCTGGGAGTTCACAAAATCAGTTGGTAAATCCATACTGGTAAATGATGGTGAATTCCAGACTATCCATGAGCCTCTGGAATATGACAGTTGAACGTGGAATTAGGCGGTGACTTTTAGAAGAGGTTATACTCTGTATCCATCTAGGCCAGGCATGCCTCATGTCTTTGCAGACATTGAAAAGCTTAACACCGTCTGTAAGTTCCCAGAGGTAGGGAATCCACTTCCGCATATTCAAAATCCGTTACGTATCCAGGCATTGACATTCAGGTTCAGGGTGAGTAGCAGTAACCAGCACTCTTTGTAGAATATTAGAGGAGGCTGATATCCCAGTTTCCTGCCTCTAAATCCAAACAAGTTGACCTATAACTTCCAGTGCCAAGCATGGTGACTAGTGCCAATACTCCACCGCCATCTCTAGCGCCTATGTAGAGTGAAGAAGAACAGGGTCGATATAGATTAGTAATACAACCCAAACATTGATAATTGTATCATAATAAAATCTACATTCTT
The DNA here is from genome assembly GCA_014155875.1 of Cepaea nemoralis. NCBI lineage: Eukaryota > Metazoa > Mollusca > Gastropoda > Stylommatophora > Helicidae > Cepaea > Cepaea nemoralis. Next base: position 983,764 of record JACEFZ010006257.1, on the reverse strand, counting down.
ATAACAATGTATCATAATAAAACATACATTCTGATAACAATGGATCATAATAAACCATACATTCTGATACCAATGTATCATAATTAAAATTAGAGGGAACAAAAGGGGAGAAGAAAGAAAGGTGACAATAGTTGCCTAGCACTTGTCGCCTACTGTAGAGTTTTGTCTCACTCCAAATGTGAGTGAGATATCTATTCAATAGGTACATTTTTTCTGGACTGATACTGGAGCTTCCTGAGGGGTTACGCACCACCTAATCCATCCAAACATTTTGATAGTACCGCTGTCACACCATGGAAAAAGTTCATGAGACACTGTCCTCATGTAAACAATTCATAAATCTCCTTTCCATAGTTACAAACAGCATTATGTAAGTACCACTGATAAATGGCCGAAGTTTAGCTACCAGTTCAGTCATCTCCTTTTGCATCATCCTCATCATCATCATTTATGAAAAAGGACTACAAGACAATCCCACCTCTGTATATTTACAACAATGTAAACAACAGATTAACTCCTAGTGCATGAAAAAGTCAAGCGAGAATATATCTCTCTCTCTATCTAACAACCTATTTAAGTTGTACACAAATGTGAGATAGTAATATTTCTCCATCATATGAGCAGAAATACAAAATATGCACTCAGGAAAAAAAACACTTTATAACACAGAGACCAGTTGTGAAAAATAAGCATTTAGGAATAAAGTAAGTTCACAAAATCATCTCAGAAGAATGACTCATAGCAAGATTATATTGTAAGCTTTATGAAGGCTGACTGGACAACATGGCGATGTCCAGGCTGTGTGACGTAAACCAACATTTCAATGAAAGCGATTCTCCTAATTTTCACACACACAACTTCAATCATGATATTAGTTGCCACAAAGCATTTATCCTAATACATAACATGATATGTTGTATATAATATAATGCTCACCTAAAACGCAGAGAATAAGTGGGCTTTAAATTAACCCATTAACAATGGGTCACCCGCTAACATTGGAGAAACATGGCGATTGACCAGACCGCTTTGTCTACCAAGCCTTTGTCTAGATTAAGCCTGTGTTTCCGGGGCGCGGCCAATCAATTGTCTTAAAACGAAACGAAATTTCGTTTCGTTAATTCTCCCTTCGGGCTTTTTAATAGCCTCTACTCTTCAGATAGCGTGTCCTAGCAACGTCTGCTGGAAAAGACTGCGAGATGATGACATATATGTCACAAGTCTCCCACCTAGACAGGTCTATCCCATAGGAAGAGCTGCTACATTCATCCACAGTCTTCCACCTTCTTAATCTGATGCATTTGGTCTTCCAGGTCCTCCAATTATGCTTTACATTTAATCACTATTGTAGAATAATCTCTCCGTGCCACATTCATGTTTCTACTTGCCAAGACAACTGGACATAACATTGAAGATTCATCTAGCTTCGCTTGAAGAAGTGTAACTCTCTCCACTGTTGTCAGCATTCCATTGAAATATGAGTGGACGTTGAGATCTCTATATGAGGTATTGGTTCCACTGCAATCGAACCAATTTCTCGACGTTTGAACGAAGATATAAAGCTTCGACAACCGTTTCATTAGCAATAAGAATATCATCCTTAAAATATGCTAACAGCAGGATCTCCTCCTTCAAATCAGTCATAGTGGCATACTGAACTGGGTAAGTATAACTAGCACAGGTGTAGGTTCATTTGCTTTGAGGCCAAATCTACGAAAAGTCCTGGCTCGTTTATAAGTCCATCCGCACTTTATACTGACTAGAATGAGTTACCGGCATTTATTCTCTCCCCTCCAACACGTATACGTTGCTTTCCTGGTGAAAATAGCGAGCAATTCTGCGTCGATTGTCGTAGATTGATCGTCATCTGCCTCCAAATATGTTGTAGACAATTTCCACCCAAGCACCGTTAAGTAGATGTAATAACATTGCACATAGCTGTATCACCATCCACATTATATTCAGTTCATAGATAAATTTAAAGCCGTAGGTGGTCCCTGTAATAGTCATCCGAACAACCGAGTTGTCGGTACACTCCCAGTTTACTGATGGGTTACCTTACTTGTAAGCAATGAAAGCCACAGGTATAAATATATCCCTCTTTTCTGGTGTTTCCTGAGTTAACTTCCTCAAGATAAAAAAATCAGGGCACCTTTAAGTTTCTCTCCAGGTCTGTTCGTAACCGATCAATACGGAGAACAATGAATCTGTTGAAACTGGAAGAGTTTGAAAGCTTTTCCTTCTGAACTGAAATATATTACTAGTTAGACTCCCTAGAAGAAATACTAAACTAGTAAAAAGTCAAGCAACTCTCAGCCAATGGCTTCCAAGTGCTTGAAAAGTATAGTCCTTGCTATAGCCCAATCTAGCATGGTCTATGAATAAAAATAAGAATAAGGCGTCCTACTCTTCATCTGTCGAGAGGTACGTCAACAACAACCATAATTTAATAGTTGTATAAATAGGGCTATCTCCTAGACCACCAAAATAGTTTGATGTTTTAGAGAAAAATCCTGACTTTAAGAACATAATGTGACAACTAGCAAGCTGTCCCTAGTCTTTCAAGTCAGTACAAGCAACATGCAAAATGAGAGCTAACGCTGCCCGAGCCTGTTACTAATTCTCTGATGAGAATAAAATTGGGAATGTCGCAGATGAGGACCAATTCCTGTTTTCTGACATCAAAAATTTGAGATACTTACAGGTTTCTTCCGGTAGCTCTTAACTTCCTATGACATCCCAATAAAAAATAACAGGGTAAATTTACGGTCGAAACCATATCCTTCGTTCGCCAGTCACACAACGACGTATGCTTCTCTGTCACTGGTAATACCAGAGGGACTAGCTTGTAAAAGGGGCCCTGTAATTCAATTGCTTTCACTCACATAGTAAATGGATCCTTGTTCACTACAGAGTTACAACAACCGAATAATAAAATTGACCAGTGCCATTTCTGACACATGGACAATAACAGATCTGTTACGAATACCAGACCCTTAAACTGAAAGCGTTGAATAGGCGTCTTTATGTCCTTATATGAATCATTAGTGTCAATCTATCTACTTTCAGTGTTTCCGAACATGTTATGCATATGGGGTGGAATATAAAAATCCACTGTTTCCCGCTTGGCGGCTACGAATACTGCAATTTAAACAATATTCATACTCCTTCCATTATACATGTCGGATAAAATTGCAGGTGGAGTATTGGCCCTAACATTAAGTCAACTTAATTGGTTATTGTTATTTTCCCCTGATGTTCCTTAAATCTCATTATGCATATAGTGTCCCACTTAAATAAAGATATCTTTACTGAATTCTCTAAAAAAAAATATAGTGGGGTGCTATATCCTATCTGTCTCAGCCATTAAAAATTTTTTGGATTTCTCTGTTGCTTTGGGTAAGTTTCAATAGTACATGACCCCAACAAACAGAGCATGCACAAAATAAAATGGCAATATATGACAACATAGTTAAACAGCCCAGGATTCATATGTGGGTCTATGCAAAAATGAGGACATATAGTACAGTAATATATTTATCATATTACCATAATATACTAATCAAGAACATCCCAGAGTAACAATAACATCTAACATCAACATCACACAAAATCAATCAAGAATTATTGACATCCTACCAGAAATAATCCTATATGGGTTAACAATCCCAGAGACCTTATTTTATTAGGTCCTATACAAGGAACAGGTCTCCCACCAAAAGGATACAAAATACATGAGTTAACCATTCTCATATACAAACAATTAACACAGGTTTCAATTTCTAGAATAAAGACATCACCTGTGAACATTAGTTGAAACACTAACTAAACATTACTAGTGATTAAGACACCATAGGTTCATAAAAACTTGTGTCTAAGCCCATACTTGTGAACACCAGCCACCAATTAGTTGTAAAGTCTCAACTTGAGAGGTAGACATGGGTACAAATTTTCTGGGCAACGCCCACACTCATGGCATGGGGTAAGGGTTCAAAATTCCGCGACGAGCGCTCACTTGTAGGGGTGGTAAATATAATAAATTAGAATAAGGACAAGTTTCGCTAGGGGTATTCAGTATGAATGGGGTTTAAATCCCAAACACGCCTTCTATAGGATTTAATATACTGGCTCGTAAAACCCCCAAGCATTGAACAAGGCAGAAAAGGGTGCAAGTTCAACACTAACATAGAAGAAATGTTTCCCATAGAAGGCTGGGAGATCCTGGAAGTTCTACCACAGACACCCGAGTACTAATCACTCTACACAGAAGGTGTGTCTATGTGTAAGTGCCCCGCCCCACATTTAATCTCCCATATATATATATATATATATATATATATATATATAAACAATGACAAGTATCCACTGTCATGCACATCCACAGTATTATACAACAGAGGGACAACAACCAATGTAAGACGCAACAACTGGATTACATGACAGAGGAAAACAGCCATTGTTAGACAAAAACAGTACAATAACTCACTGTATCACATAACAGTAACAATAACTGGACTACAAACCCATTTTGGAATAACAGGTTAACAATGAAGTAACTTCAAGGCTTGGTTAAACCAAACAAACAAACAATTGTATTGTGGAAAACATTTGGGTTCTGGACAAACCCTGTTGGTTACAATATGGTCACATGCATGAAAAAGTTATCATATTTCAGGCAATGCACACAAAGTATACAGCCATAACAGAAGTCCCCAAAACTCCCCAAAAAGGTTCCCATCAAATACCTGTGTCAAACACAAAACAAAGTAAATAATCCATACAAAGAACTAGATAAAGAAAATCTACCTAATCTGTCTCTAGAAATATCCTAGGGGTCTGATGAAGACTCCCTCTCCTTCAATATCCACTAGAAAAGTCTGGCCATAATCACACTCTCTATAATCCAAGGAAAACAGCTGCTTTGCATATATCCACCTATTCAGAAAATTGGGGATTGCACACACACACACACACACACACACACACACACACACACACACACACACACACACACACACACACACACACACACACACACACACACACACACACACACACAGAGCTTCCACTTCTGGATCATATATCCATCGCGAAAACGTGGAGTAATTCATATGAATCCATTGTGGATATACTGTAATCTCTCAAGTCACAGCTGCTAAGTAACTAGACGAGGAGCATTCCAGATGTGATATAACCGACAGATATGAGTCGGAAACGTTCTGGCGTGGCGTGACACACAGGAGTCCATGTGATTGATTCGATCAGGATCAGGCACAAACACTTTCAGTACATCTTTGGATAAGGAGTGACATCACATAATCCATTAGCATTTCCTGACAGAACTAACTTGAATTGGGCCTGAATATTTCAGCCCTTTTCTTGGTTAAGATGTAGGTTATTCTTTCTTCAGCTGAATATACGACTTGATTGACCGGGAGTTGGTATAGTGCTTGATTGTCCCTGTCTGGGATATGATGGATGAGAAGATTCAAAGGAAGCTGGGAGTTCACAAAATCAGTTGGTAAATCCATACTGGTAAATGATGGTGAATTCCAGACTATCCATGAGCCTCTGGAATATGACAGTTGAACGTGGAATCAGGCGGTGACTTTTAGAAGAGGGTATACGCTGAAAACCATCTAGGCCAGGCATGCCTCATGTCTTTGCAGACATTGAAAAGATTAACACCATCTGTAAGTTCCCAGAGGTAGGGAATCCACTTCAGCATATTCAAAATCCATGAATTTTCCAGGCATTGACATTCAGGTTCAGGGTGTGTAGCAGTAACCAGCACTCTTTGTAGAATATTAGAGGAGGCTGATATCCCAGTTTCCTGCCTCTAAATCCAAACAAGTTGACCATAATTCCAGTGCCAAGCATGGTGACTAGTGCCAATACTCCACCGCCATATCTAGCGCTGTATAGTGAAGAAGAACAGGGTCGATATAGATTAGTAATAACCCAAACATTGATAAGTGTATCATAATAAAAATACATTCTGATAACAATGTATCATAATACAACATACATTCTGATAACATTGTATAATAATAAAAAATAGAGGAAACAAAAGGGAATAAGAAAAAAAAAGGTGTAGCTAGTTCCCTAGCACTTGTCGCCTACTGTAGAGTTTTGACCCACTCCAAAAGTGAGTAAGATATCTACTCAATAGGTGCATCTCTTCTGGACTGATACTGGAGCTTCCTGGGAGGTTTTCTTCACCTCCTAAATATGCAAACATCTTTTGATAGTACCGCTGTCACATCATGGAAAAAGTTCCTGAGACAATGTCCTCATGTACACAATTCATAAATCTCCTTTCCATAGTTACAAACAGCATTATGTGACTACCACTGACAAATGGCAAAAAGGCTAGCTACCATATCAGTCATCTCCTCTTGCATCATCCTCACCATTACTAACATCATGTGTTTGTCCCCACTGGGGTGAAGTTAAAAGATCTACTCCAGCAATAACCATCATGAGCATAAAAAGGTAAAATACTCATAAAAGAGAAATCATGGGAATCTTTTCCCATACACTTGAGATTATGTATCTCATAATAAATGAAAATCCCATAACATCATTTATGAAAAAAAACTACAAGACAATCACACCTCTGTATATTTACAACAAGGTAAACAAAAGATTAACTCCTAAGTGCATGAAAAAGTCAAGCGAGAATATATATCTCTCTCTCTATCTAACAACCTATTAAAGTTGTACACAAATGTGAGATAGTAATATTTCTCCATCATAAGAGCAGAAATACAAAATATGCACTCAGGAAAAAACCACGTTATAACACAGAGACCAGTTGTGAAAAATAAGCATATAGGAATAAAGTAAGTTCACAAAATCATCTCAGAAGGGTGACTCATAGCAAGATTATATTGTAAGCTTTATGAAGGCTGACTGGACAAAATGGCGATGTCCAGGCTGCGTGACGTAAACCAACCTTTCAATGAAAGCGATTCTCCTAATTTTCACACACACAACTTCAATCATGATATTAGTTGCATCAAAGCATTTATCCTAATACATAACATGATATGTTGTATATAATATAATGCTCACCTAAAACGCAGAGAATAAGTGGGCTTTAAATTAACCCATTAACAATGGGTCACCCGCTAACGTTGGAGAAACATGGCGATTGACCAGACCGCTTTTTCTACCAAGCCTTTGTCTAGATTAAGCCTGTGTTTCCGGGGCGCGGCCAATCAATGCCCTTAATTCAAACCACAGTTCGGTTCGTTAAGTATCCCGTCCGAACTTTTAATAGCGTGTGAAGCCGTCTGCTGGAAAAGACTGAGGGATGATGACATATATGTCACAACGGATAGTTATCCCTCTGCCGTCCCTTTGCTTATATCCCATAAATCTTACCAGATGTCACTAAGATTTACAGTTTATGTGTCATCCTAATGTGCAAATAATTGCCTAATACCAACTAGTTAGTAGTGGTCATACAATTAGATTGAAGATGCGCGACAGAGATTAAGAGCAGATTAAGTTAAGAAACAGACAGATTTTGGAAAATGAAGAATATTTGATGCAATAATCAAATGACCGTAGACCCCGAGGTAGACCAAGAAGACGGTGGAGAGATAATATATATATACAGACCTACAAGCACTTGGAATCAACGACTGGCAAGAGAGGGTCAACCAGAGAGACGAATGGAGACGGATTGTATCTGCAGCAAAGAACCTCAATGGCTCGGAACGCTGAAGAAGAAGAAGAGGAAGAAGAAGAGAAGAAGAAGAAGAAGAAGAAGAAGAAGAAGAAGAAGAAGAAGAAGAAGAAGAAGAAGAAGAAGAAGAAGAAGAAGAAGCAGAAGCAGAAGCAGAAGAAGAATCAACTATCATAGAATGCAAGAAAGATAGTACATAAAAGCTATATAGAATGTGTTCTGCTTTGAAACGTGAAACAACACATTAGGAACAGCGTGCATGCATTACTTTGTTATTATAATACCCTAAATTTATTTTAGTCACGTTAAAAGACATAAAACTGTTACAATAACTACACTTGAAGGTAAGGTTGAAGGCAAGCGAGTAAAAGGTAGACAACGATACAAGTGGTATGTTATCATCAAGAAATGGACGAACAACAGTCATAATGTACAGTCAGCACGAGTGATGGACAGTGTTGGAGATCCATTACAGCCAAACTGCATTGTGCAGATGGCATCTGCTTGACTGGTCACAGCAAGGGAGATGTGGATTCTGAGAAGCATGTTGCATATACCTTGAACTGTCAAAGTAATGAACAATAACTGCTCGAAAGAGGCAATTGAAAGTTGTACATTATATAAGAATATAAGAAGGAGACTGTGCAATGAGAAGAAGTAGTGGCAAACATTGCCATAATGGAAAGATCAAAGCAAGAAGAAGCAGGAGGCAGGCCAAGAGAAATGAAGCTGGGTGGACTGTGACAGTGTTATTGAATGGTATGAATAGAATCCAGAATGCAAAGAATATGTAGAGACGAATGAACGTCTACGCCAGCTGGCAGGGCACATGATGTTGATGGAAGAGCCACTGTAGCATTGCTGCTAGAGTGCTTGCTTATCAAGGCAGCGGTCCCTTTTAAATCCCCAGCTGTTGGTATCATCGATTTGTCCCATAAACTCGATCTTTGAGTTCAAAATCAACGTCGAATGAAGGTCCAGTATGGTGACGCGTGACTCTCAGCCCAGCAAGTGTATGAGTGGAGTAGGAAGTTTCAAAACGGAGTGACTTCTGTCACAGACTGTTCCCGACTGGGTCAGGCACACCAAGTAGTAACCCCTGAGTCGATCGCAGCCTTTGTAGGTCTCGTACTGGAAAAGGACCGACTGACTTAACTCTTTCGCTACCGTGATCCCATCTGTGGGCACGTTGTATTTCCTGAGATGGCAGTCCGCCGTTTTAGTGCCACAAAATGATCAGTGGTTTATTTCACATATTTCTGCTCCGTTTCGGAATTTTAAGTTACAGTAAACTAAAAAGTAGTACAGCCGAAAGATCTCTACGCCATCTCGGAGCGGTCAATCGTTTTCTAATTTTGGATTCTTGTGAATTTTCAGTTTTAAGGTAGTGTTAATTTGTTTGTTTTGGTTTTTCACAATGGAAACGCCCACCAGTTTGCGTCCACGTAGTATGACTTGAGATCAAGCTAGATTATTGTTTATAATAATATGTGAATGTGAATATTTAGAAAGTAGTTTTAGTTGTGTCTAAAGTTTTAGCACGTGGTGATAAAGAAAAACCAGTGAATGTTCGTCAACAGCTGAGTGTTTGACAACGAAGCACGAATGGCTGAAGTTTACGTCTGTCATTATTGCTATGGGACTTGATCCAAGACCATGTATCAAAGACTACCGGTGTACAAGTGCACATTTATATACTCCTTGGTATGTGGCACTGCCACTACGTTTCCCAGTAATCAATTAGAAAATTATAATATATTTATCACACCATGTTTCATGTATGTCAACCTGAGGGTACCCAAAAAAAATAAAAAATTTATCCTCTTGTTGACTCTGAAGAATATCCAGGAAGCATTTTACCCATTTGAAAATGTGTCCATTGATGATATGATTATTTGGTGGAAGGGCTAAACAAAGCTAAAAAAACCATGCATTGTTGTCTCTACCAAGTCTGTAGTTAGAATTGTTGAGAGCGGATTGCGAAAACCGCAAAGCAAGCTGAAGATGGTCTCCATGAAAATAAAACGGCGATGAATGGCTGCGACAGAATGGACCAAATGGTTGGATATTATAATATCCATGATAGGAAAAACCATTACGTGGTGGAAGAATATCTACTACTAGATCTTTGAAATTGCACAGATCAATGCTCACATCCTACATTCCATATGGCAAACAGAGAAAGGAGGAAAAAAAATTGTTACAGAAGGATTTCAAGTAAAGGAAAGTGCTCATCGCGAGTAGCTCAGAGTATTCCTGAAAGTTTGACACTCTGCCTGCCGAAGAATTTCAGTCTGTTGCAGGAAATTATGCCGAAAGATTTACATGAGCCAAGCATTTAATAGAATTTGTCGGTGTCAATAGAGACTGTGTTTTTTGCAGCACTCGAACTAAACGACACATATCATCTTTTGTTTGCTCCGGCTGTACTAATAGACCAGACTTGTGCGCCAAAGTTTGCGTTGCAGCCTATCACAAATAGACTGCCACATATAGTAAATAAAAACAAACAGACATGACAATTAAATGTAAATCTGCCAAGTGTTTTCCCTAATTTTGTCTGAAAAAAAAATACATGATTCAGAATCTGCGGCGAAACTTCTTTTCGGATGGTTGATTGGAAGCAATGGTGTTATAGTTTAGAATAGTGTTGTTTGTTCAGTAAATTCAATTGGATTAGCAGTGATCAGGATATTGGATAACAACGCCCCCTCGGTAAGTACAATGTTTACATTATTTTTACCTCTTTTTAACAAATTATTTTAGAAGTTATATTATTATTTGTATTTTATTTACAACATACAGCAAAAATTCTCCTACCAACATATTCCTTGTGCTATCTCCTTTATTTTGATATATAATACAACATTTCTGCTACAATTTTAACCATTTTCATAACATTATTGCGACATACACCAATTTCCAGATTTCGGCCATTAGTTTTTTTCATTTGTGTGAAAAAGACATGGTTCAGAATATGCACCAAAACTTCCTTTTGGGTGATTTAAATGAGCAATACTGTTTATATTCTTGAAGACAAGTGGTGTTTGTTTGATTATTCAGTAAATTAAACATGATTAGCAGTATAGGAGTGTAGAAAACACATTCTAAGTGCAATGTTTACATTATTTTTACCTACTTTTGTCCAATTATTTTACAAATTATAGTATTATTTTTATTTTATTTACAACCTAAAGCAACATTCTCCTACCAACATATTCCTTGTGCAATCCCCTTTATTTTGATATATAATACAACATTTCTGCTACAATTGTAACCATTTTCATAACTTTACTGTGACAGACCCCACCTTCAAGATTTCAGCCATTATTTTTTGTCATTATTTGTGAAAAATACATGGTTCAGAATATGCACCAAAACTTCTTTTTGGGTTACTTTTATGCGCAATACTGTTTATATTCTTGAAGACAAGTGGTGTTTGTTTGATTATTCAGTAAATTAAACATGATTAGCAGTATAGGAGTGTAGAAAACACCTTATATGTGCAGTTTTTTAAATAATTTTTACCTCTTTAATTTCATTTGTTATTATTAAACCTCTCATTATTGTCATAATATTTGTAACCTATCAATTAATTATTAACACTGTCATGTTCCTTGTGCAATCCTCTTTAATTTGATATGTAATACAATAGGTCTTCTACCACCTTAACCATTTTAAAAGCATTATTGTAACACACCCCTAGTTCCAATTTTCTGCCATAAATGTCTGTTTGGTCACAGCCCAGTTTTTGTTTGGTAGTGAAAGAGTTAAGTGACATTGCCACACATCTTGACATCAGTCAAGGTTCAGAACATTTCAGATGAAGACACAGTGATAGTGAAAGAAATCAAGGCTGTGCTTCGACGATAAAAAAACAGCGCTTCAGGGTCAGATGGCATAAGATATGACGGCATCAATAGATGTACCAACAACGAGCTAGAGAAACTAGCAGACATGTACAACAACATGTATAGGGAGTGCTAGCATCAAGGAAGAGTGGTTACACAGCTTTCTGATTCCCTTGCCGAAGACTGGCAAAGACCACACAAAAATTCAGGGATATCGAGTAATAAATATGCAGAATACAATAGGCAAACTGCTGGAGAGGTTAATTACCAGAAAAATATCAAGCCAGCTAGAGAAGCAAGATGTTTTCCCAAAAGCGAAACCTGGACCAATGCAGCAGTATTTGCTCATGATATTTATGAAGGTTTCCACACATGCATTGACACCTTTGCTGCAGCGATTGACCTGGAGGACGGGCACAACAGAGTACCATTGGATTTTCTAATACTTCAGCTTCTTGAACTCAAGATAAGTCCTTTCCTCCTTAGTTGGATCGCTGCAGCCCTCTTCCAACGGAAAGTAGTTTTTAGATGTGGCAGTTGGACAGTAGGGAAACAAAACTCGCTTACACTCAGGAAATAAATGACCGCAGACCCCGAGGTAGACCAAGAAGACAGAGGAGAGATAATATACATACAGACCTACAAGCACTTGGAATCAACGACTGGCAAGAGAAGGTCAACCATAGAGACGAATGGAGACGGATAGTATCTGCAGCAAAGAACCTCAATGGCTCGGAACGCTGAAGAAGAAGAAGTTGGACTTCGGAACCAACAACAATATATCCTGGCCTACCACAGGGATCACCATTATCTCCAGTGCTGTTCAGCGCCGACGCTGTGAGAATCACCAGCGAGCAGATCACTGGACCGGGGAGGACTTTGTAATATACGGATGATGTTTTAGTGTATCGTCAGGGTAAGGATAGAGATCACGTTGCTGTGGAACTACAAACCGAACTCAAACGCAAAAGTACATGGTGTGCTGAAGCAGTGGCAATGGTCAACCCAGCAAAAGCAAGTGACATGGTTCTCTTTGAATAATCATATTGTCAACACGCCAACACCAACTGTTAATCTGTGTTCAGAGACTGTGGAAAGAACGCAGGCAATGAATTACTTGGGGATACGTTTTGATCGAAACCTTGCTTATAATGAGCGCATAGACCAGGTGATGACAAGGCCAAGCGGGGTTCGGCTGCGATGCGGGAGATGCGGCAGCAAACTGTGAGCAGCTCCATCTATGCCTCCTATTCGAGGGGCTGGTCATGTCTTTTTTTGAGTATGCGATGACGATCCTGACTCTCAGCCGTAAGCAGATAGAAAGGATGGAAAGGATACAAAACGAAGCTATGTGCATTATTCTTGGATGTAAAAGAGATACAGCATGCAAGGCGATGCGCTACCTTCTTGATTTTCCAACCATTGAAGACAGACTACAAATGGCGCCTACCTCAGAGTTAACGCAAACACACAACATCCACTGGATAGTGAAATTAGGAAGGTGAAGGGCAGCAGGTAAAAAGAGGAAGGTCGTGGATGGGTCAAGCGGAAGACATTCTTCAACAGGTGTGTTCACTGGAGGACTTATAACCTGGCGAGGAGTGGGTACAAGTGCCAACAGATTTCTGTACGTCCCTTTCAGTTTGCATCCAACTAGACAGAAAATGCAGACAAGAAAATCCGGCTGCTGTGGAGGCGGAAGTACAAGCGTTGATTTTTGAAAATTCGTGAGACGGTGATGCTGTTATTTACACAGATGGGTCGGTCGTCCGACATCTGAGAAGCTCATGGTCCTTTACTGCGCGGGCCGGAGAATTGTGAAGGAGGACTCTGGTGCTTTTGTTTAGATCACAAGTAGCCTGACTATGGAAGTCATGGCAGTAAGTAAAATAATAACATGGCTCTAAACATTAACTAGGGCATGTGTCCTTAGCGACTCAATGAGCATGCTCAAGAGGATAGAGATGGGGTGGATCCGAAGAGAGTGGTTGCTGTCTTTGGAGCGGTCTCGGCTGTCGAAGGTTAGTTTTATCTTCGTGCCAGGGCATGCGGGAGTACAAGGAAATGAGCGGGCTGACAAGCTCGCAGGTATAGCTAATGTGGAGGGCGGACGCGCCATGGGCCAGGCTGACATTCTGAATGCGCTACGAGAAGTAAGACTTTTGCTACGAGAAGTAAGACTTTTGCGAGAACCAAGTGATGACTGCGAATCAAAAACCATGGTCAGACTGCGAGAACAGCAAATTAAAAGAGGTGTGGCCAAACAAAAACACTACGCAGGAAGCCAAAGAAGAAACCAGCACATAACTGGTGTCGTTAGCTGCTACATGCTGTGGGATTTGCTGAGAAGGAGATCCGAGCCCTTATGGACTGAATGTTTCGATGTGCAGTGAGGATCATCTGTCGACTAACTAACAGACATCAGTCAAGGTTCAGATCACCACATCATCCATGATGCGCTACAGTACCGCAAAGTGTCTGCAAGGTGGGTGCCACGGCAGCTTACTCCAGAATTGAAATAACGACATATTGATGCTTGTCAAGAACTTTTGTAGTGCTTTCAAGCAGAAGGTTGCGGTTTCCTATCAAGAATTGTTACTGGAGGTGAATCCTGGGTTCACTACTACGAGCCGGGAACGAAGAGAGAGAACAAGAAATGGCGCCATCCCTCCTGACCGAAACCAAAGATGTTTCTCACGCAGACATCTGCAGGGAGGATATTGCTGACTCTTTTTGTTTGGTGATGAACGAGACTTTATTTTAGAACACCACTAGCCAAGAGAAAGAATTATCACTGGTGAAACGAGAAAAGTACTGAGGGGATACATAGAATCTGTTCTTTTGTATGGATGAGAAACGTGGACAATATGCAGTCAAGCTGAAAAACATCTGATGGCTGCAGAAATGTGGTTTCTGAGGAAAATGCAAAGAATACCATGGATAGATAGAAAAACCAATGACCAAGTACTACAGGAGACAAATGAAAATCGTAAATTGATTAGATAAATTAGACGTAGACAGTCAAAATATTTTGGACATTGGATTGGAGAACCTAGTGACAACTGGCAAGATCGAACGGAACAGACAAAGAGGACGACCGAGAGGAGAATACCTAGATGGCGTGGCCACATAGCATGGACGAGACAGGAACATTGAGCTGATCCACGACTCTGGTGATCGAGTGAAATGGCGATACATGACCGCCCACGCTTCCCGGCATGGCACATGATTGATTGATTGATACGTTTACAAATCTTCTCAGGAAAAATCTTCGAACCGCAATCAAAACCAGCGTTGTGGATTTCTGAGTAAAGGTGTCCGTTGGCAACGCGACAATGCTCGATTCTTTACGGTCAGTGCAACTGTTGAAACTATCGAAGTCTTCCACTTTCAGTGAGTACCGCATCTCCGTACTCGCCAGTCCTAGCCCCAAGTGATTACCACCAGTTTGGATAATTCAAAGAGTCATTGGGAGAAAGGACTGTTCGGTCCGATGAAAAAGTACAGACGGTGGTGCATGAGTGGTTACACACACGACCAAGATAATATTTTTCTACGGGAATCCAAGCACTTTATCTGCTCCGGAGGTCTTGCATAGACCGCAATGGTAACTACATCGAAATATGATATAATTGTTCTTTACACTTTCAGAATATATTCACCCCCCCCCCCCCCCCCCCCCCCCCCCCCCCCCAACACACACACACATAAACATTTAAGGTGTTCATTTGAAGCCCCATGGTATTAACGTGTGTGTTTATATTCTCATATTTAGTGGGCTCTCTGGCCTTATGGTTAGGGCGTTGGGTTGATGATATTATGAGCGCCGTCTGTGACGAAACGCGTTTATCTGTCTGTTGTCGGCAGGATCCCGCACTATTTTGGCGCGTCATCGGGGGACTTTCCCAGCTATAAATAGACTGAGGGAAGCCGATGGAGGAATTACCGTCTAGAATCTTCTCGGAGCACCTGAATTTGAGTGACCCGTGAGGCTGGGTATAGCACTAAATTCTCGTGCAGAGAGATCTAGAAATTCTAGGCGGGGAATGACTGTTTCCCGAGAAAGTGTCTTTTCCCAAGAAGCACTAGCTCCTCGTGCGCATGAGTTGGCACGAGTGGGGAAATGCGGCTAAACCATTCATTCACTTCATGATGCTCGAAGAGAGCAGACGCAGGCCTGTGTTGAGCCATTTTGTGTTGCGTCTCAACTCAACCATGTTTCGGCTGACTGTTATGGGAAGGAGGCTTGAACAGTTCTGAAAGCTGACTGGAGTCTGGTTCTCAATATTCAGGAGTTTGCCTGTTGAGGAACCAGTCAACTATATTTGTCGTTGGCGGGAAACCACTTCGTGTAACGCAGCGAAGGGTCAAATTCTTTGCTTATCTCGCCAGACTCAACCACACCATGTACACAGTGTGATTCATCATGCGTGAAGGTTTGCATCCAGTGATTCAGGTGCCCTGAAGGTGCACGTGTGGGACATGATGGTTGTGTTGTTTTTCTGCATTAGAAGATACTCTATTTCAGCCAGGAACATTTCAGCAACTTGAGCAATCATGCTCAAAGAAAGGAAACACCTGACAGTATACTATTACGGTGGTTCCGCCTAAACGCGGAAAGAAGTGATTTAGACACTTGAATGGTTCCTATGACAGCTTTAGTGGCAGGTCTTGAGAAGAACTACACCAGCTATTAATAGTAACTTGTGGCAAGTGTTACCAGGTGGAAGGGACAATAGATTATAGTCCAACCTGAATAGTCTTCCTTGGAAGTAGATGTCTGATTCTAATAGTGTACTGAAAGAGTATGAAGACTTTGAACTGTGTTCGTGTAGGACTCAGTGACATATCAGTTGCCTTATCTGATTCTTCAATCAGTGTTACTGTGTTAGAGTACGGGACCATTGAATTGGTCATTGACTTATTCTACAACCAGTGTTACTGTGTTAGAGTACGGGACCATTAGATTGGTCATTGACTTATTCTACAACCAGTGTTACTGTGTTATGAGTGCGGGACCATTGAATTGGTCAAAAGACTTATTATCCAACCACGGGCAATGTACTACTGAGGGACCATTAGATTGGTCAGTGACTACTTAGATTCATTGAAGTCACGAATAACTGGGGTCAAATCCAGGAGGATTGTCTCCCAACCAGTGTTGATAGAGAACTGTATATTAACAGTGACTTAGTAGGAGTGATAAAGATGCAGTTGGTCCAGTTGAGTGAGGTCCAGCGGTGACTCTATTGTTGTGGATCCACGCTCTGGGGACGGAGTGGTCTCCAAGGTTCTAGTCATCTCACTGGAAGGAAACCGGGTGAGTGGCGGACCGACTGGACGGGATATCTGCATCCAATCTACTTCTCAACCTGATGATGACAACCATATCTCTGATTCTGTCTCTACTCTATCCTCTATTTGTGTAAATAGATTATTCTATCAGGATGTTCATTTCAGTTCTATATTCTCAAGGGTAGAATAAACTTGGTGTAAGTTGACTTGCTCTTTGTATAATGATTGAGTGTGGTCTCGGACGATGCCTAAGTGTTCATTGTTCCACAGGTGTAGGTAGTTAGTGGGGGTCTAGAATCTGGAGGGGCTTGTAGACATAACTAACTAATATGAGATCAACCACAGAGTAAAAATGTGTATCTGCCTATCCAACCCCTGGGGTTAGAATACACGGGAGTGCTAGAGACACCTCGGGTGTGGTTCACTCTCACTACCCAAGGCGATCTTGTCACACCGTCAATGAGTAGAATGGGGTGTGAGTGGTCTGGGGGTAAAGTGTCCGCCTCGAGTGCTGGAGGCCTCTGGTTCAAGCCCCGATGAGGACCGGAATTTTTTCACTTGGTCTTCTAGAAACAAAATTTCTCCTGGTCTCTGAGTAGTGATATCGGACGCCCGTGTGCATTGTTGCTTACGTAAAACAATCGCTTAGCAGTTGGAAATAGAAAAAAAAAGTAGTCTAACTGTGCTGCCAGGGCAAAATTTCGAGTTGAAAATCTGCCCAAATTATTTCAGGATCCTCGCCGGTGCTACGGAGTTCGTCCGGACTCAGGCTTGAGTTAGGAGTAGAACAGAGCACTTATGGGTTACACTCGTGTGCTGTGACGTTGATCCGTCGACTAATCTAAACTAAATTACATGATCTTTCTACGGTACTTTTAGTTTTAGTGTTTAATATTAACCCCCCCCCCCCCCCCCCCCCCCCCCCCCCCCCCCCCCCCACGACATGTGGATTACTTATTCTTGATTGTAGTAAAACTGATCAATATTTTGATCGAAACGTTAGTTAGATCTGTGTGTATCTTTACCTTTTTGTCTAGCTTGTCAGCTATATTTTGTATGTTTTTTTGTGTTTTTTTTTTCAGAATCAACACATCAGTCAACTATGTTTTCGATACAGATAGCATTAGCAAGTCGAATGCTTCGAATGTTATTTGTTTGTTCTTGAAGACACTAGCTCGTAGTCAAAAGTATGAATTAATGAACCTGCGTTAAAACTGTCGAAATGTAAACAATCTAATATAACACAAAGCGATGTAGCTTTACAGAACACAATTACGGGGAAAAAAGACTTTGCGGCGTCTAGCCTTCATCAGCAAACAAATACATACACAAAACACAACATATGATCACGGAGAAACTCGAAGTAGTGCTGGATTGGACAGACATGTTTTCGGTTATTATCATAGAAATATATCATGATTTATGGCCGTGACTATTGTCTCCATCACCAGTACAATGACAATTACCATCGTCATCACCATCACCACCACAACTACCACCAACATCACCACCACCACCACCACCACCACCACCACCACCACCACCACCACCACCACCACCACCACCACCACCACCACCACCACCACCACCACCACCACCACCACCACCACCACCACCTTCATCATCATCATCATCATCATCATCATCATCATCATCATCATCATCACACTAAAGCCATCATCATAACCATCACCATTAACAATATCATCATAACAACTACACCACCACCTCAGCTACAACCACAACCATCTTCAAAACACCACCAACACCATCATTATAATGACAACAACAATCATCATCGTTATTATAGTTATCATTACCATCATCGTCACATTATCATCATCACCACCATCATCACAAACATCATCACAAACATCTCTACAGTCATCACTACCACCGCCATCACCACCACCACCACCATCAATGCCATAGATCGATAATAATATAAGATGCTATGGGTCACAATAACACCTGCTCGCGGTACAATAAGTTTGCCGTGGTTAACACCACTAAAGATATCAGAAGTAACTCTTTGGCATTTGAAGTGTCATGGCGCATGATTCTTGGGCTTAAACATATTATTCGTGTTCGTGTTGACATGGCAAGTTAGCAGATCGCCGGGCCCACTAAGTATACATATAAATAGCACAACTCTGAAACAAGTTAAAGAATTCAAATATCTTGGAAGTATGATCACAGAAGATGGCAGATTGGACAGAGAAATCGAAATCAGATGTCTAAAAGCCAGTGCACTTACATATCAACTATCACCCTTACTGAAACATCCAAATATACCAATGTCCGCGAAACCACAGATAATAAACAGCATATTTACACCAACCCTATGCTACCAATCTCAAACTTGGACTTTAACCAAATCACACTTTCGCAAAATCAACACCTGCGAGATGAGATGCCCGAGAAGAGCTGCCAACTTAACAATCCGAGACCGAGTAAGAAATGCTGTTATCGGACAGACAGTGGGATCAAAACCTTGTGCCACATTTATTGAAAGGCAGACGATCAAATGGTTTGGCCATGTCGTTAGAATGCACCACCAACAACTACCATCACTGGCTGTCAAGGTGTTAGATACCACTAGGACAGACTAGGGACAGAAGAGGGGCAAGGACTGAGAGGACAGAGAGACAGGACCTCTATAAAGACAGAGTAGAGACAGCACCCAAGCTAGGACTTAAGAACAGTTATAAGACCAGACTCGTGTGGGGACACTAACGTGTCATGTTTAGAACAACAGAGGGACCAACCCCGAGAATAGGGGATGGGTACATTAGGTCACGGAGAATACCGTGACGACGTAAACAGTAATAGAACTTTAGGGTCAACCAGTACTAAGACGACAGTACTACGTGACAAAAGAAAAACCCCAGCAGGGGGCCCAGAGGCGAGGGGACGAGGAGTGACCACAAGGGCCCCGACGGACTGGTTTTTCAAACCTTTTAAAGTTTAAACGAGGATATTAGGGAGGGGGGTCGTTAAATGTTTTTATATTTAAAAAATTTTAATTTAAAATTTTATTTAAATATAAAATTTATAAATTAATTATTTAGTTATATAAAAAATTTTTATATTAATATATAAAATTTTAACTGTGTGACAAAAGGGGCGACCATTGTATTGATTTGACAGGCAGATAACGCCTTGTCGCAAATGTATGATTGTCAGGCTTGCCTGAAATAAAATCCGTGTATACCATCTGTACAAGCGAAGTTATATTTGAGGTATAGATGAAGTCGCGAGAATGCCTGTGCGGGTCACTCAAGACTGTGACAGGCAGCGAGTTATGGTGTCAGAGTTACGGATTGAACGCACGCCTGAATGTTAGTTTGAGATTGCTAACATGGGAAAAACGCAAAATGAACGCAGTGCGAAAAGGCGGGGAACGAGTTATTGTATTCCCTAAAAATACTTTAAACTTTAAATAATGTGTGAAATTAAACTATTTATTTGGGCTCAATATTGTTTAACACGAGCCCAATTTTATGTCAATACAAAAAAATGTTAAAATTGACAAGGTAGAATGAGTAAACGCAATGAGTATACGGACAAATGAAAAAATTAAAAAATATTAGTAGAACATGGGTTTTTTTTCGCCACACAGTTTTTATGATTTGTCCGCGTCTTCTGGGAAAACCCATGTGAGTGTTTACTTTTATTTTGTCATACTTGCTTGCTTGGGGTTCGTTGGCTTTAGCCCAACGCGAAGTCCTTATGTCGGATAAAGGGACCTTTGTCCAACATCAGTGTGGTGTCAACAGGACCTGATTTTGCGTGAGTATCCGTATGTCCCATGTCTGGCTTATTGGTGTGCAGACTGGTGTTCCTCGCCGTACAGGCAGACACTCTCCCGACTTCGGAGGAATCGGCGATCCTACTGACCTTAGCCAGGACCACCGAAGGGACCTGTTGCCCAGGGACACTCGAACGAGGACGCGTCAATAGGTCTTGGGCCAGTATATAACCCGCCCTGGTGCCTTGGAAACACCTCTGCGTCCCTGTCTAGCACTAATGCATTACAGCAATGTTTTTTTCCAGAATCCCAGACGGCGAAATACGTCATAAATTAAGGCAGAGGCATTACTTTGTGACGTGCATTAACCTACCTGTGATAACGGGAAAACTTAAATACATCGATTTAGACATATATTATGTTTCTAAATTTCAACACATATAAAATATATTTTACACCCATACAAACAGGGAAAACAAACGATAAAAATACAAACAGCAGCTTTTGCAAAGGGAGAGAACACTTGGTCAGGGGACACTACTGACTTATAGTAAGTTGAAGGGCGAGTTGAATGTTTATCCACAAGCGGGAGCGAGATAGGCGAACATCAGCATACACACAACTAAGAAGAGAAGTGAAGGTGCATCATACGGGAGCCATGAATTATATATTCATGTATTGTATCCGTAATAGGAGCAATTTGTTTTGGGATATCGGTTAATCAGTATTTTGAGGGGTAAAAGTTTGTTAAACGGTCCCTGGTTCAACACAGCTCCCAAGAGTGTAATGTAATGACTCTTACTTAGAGTGGAGGTGTGTGAAGCTGATCTGAAACCAGTGGTTAGATACAGCAACTTGTTATCAGACTTGTTTCAGTCAGAAGTTATACCTTATGACAGACCAGTGAACCCCTTGACACATTAGATCAGACTAATTTTATATGCAACGACGACATTGCGTCACACCTACTACATTAATCTGGAGACGCAATACGGGGAGCGACGAGAGAATGTCAAGGTGTTAGATACCACTAGGACAGACTAGGGACAGAAGAGGGGCAAGGACTGAGAGGACAGAGAGACAGGACCTCTATAAAGGTATAGACAGAGTAGAGACAGCACCCAAGCTAGGACTTAAGAACAGTTATAAGACCAGACTCGGGTGGGAACACTAACGTATCATGTTCAGAACAACAGAGGGACCAACCCCGAGAATAGGAGATGGGTACATTAGGTCACGAAGAATACCGTGACGACGTAAACAGTAATAGAACTTTAGGGTCAACCAGTACTAAGTCGACAGTACTACGTGACAAACAGAACAATACGCAGAGTTGCTGACCGCACGAGGGATTTTGACCACGTAGGCGAGCGACGGACTGAGTTGAGTCAGACATCGACAAGACGGCTTCCCGACAGGACATAGTGTTTTTCTGAAGCCATTATCTAATATTGTGAACGCATGTGATATTAGAGAGAGAGAGAGAGAGAGAGAGAGAGAGAGAGAGAGAGAGAGAGAGAGAGAGAGAGAGAGAGAGAGAGAGAGAGAGAGAGAGAAAGAGAGAGAGAGAGAGAGAGAGAGTGATCATGTTTAATGATATATATATACTGTGTGACGAGTGGCGACCATTGTATTGATTTGACAGGCAGATAACGCCTTGTCGCAAATGTATGATTGTCAGGCTTGCCTGAAATAAAATCCGTGTATACCATCTGTACAAACGAAGTTATATTTGAGGTATAGATGAAGTAGCGAGAGTGCCTGTGCGGGCAACGCAAGACTGTGACACTGGCCTTACATCAAAGATAATCTGCGACGAGACCAAGAGGACGTCCAAGAATAAAATATACCGACGACATCAAAGACATTGTACAATCACACGGAATGACACTATCCAGTGCTGCGTATCGGCCACTGGAGCGCACATTATCCTCCCCCCCCCCCCCCCACGACGCTTGACTCAGAAGTGGAAGATGATGATGATGATGATGATTTTGTTTATTCTTCCTATGTAAATGTATCATGCTCCATTGATGAACGATAGATGAGTGATTGGAAGGGCCGAATGTAAGACGGGCCTGCGTGCCCAATTTGTGACCCTTTTAAAATAAAGTTGATTTGATTTGATTATTATTGGTATAGGGTTCGTAGTTGTTTTGAACAACAGTTTGAGTAACTGGTTAAGATGCCATCTGTTAACTTTCTGACATCTTCCGCTTTACAGTCACGAATAACACAACTACACCGATAATTATTGCAACCAAACACCGATGCGGTTTGAAACAGTATATTATCACACTACAGATTTACACATTTCACATGCTTGCTTGTGTTCGTTGGCTTGAGCTCCAACGCGAAGTCCTGTATGTCGGATGAAGGCATCCTGTTGTCCAACATCAGTGTGGTGTCATACAGGACTTGAGGTTTGCATGAGTATCCGTTGTCCCATGTCTGGCTTATTTGTGTGCAGACTGGTCGTCCCTCGCCGTACAGGCAGACACTCTCCGACTTCGCAGGAATCGGCGATCCTACTGACTTTAACCAGGACCCCGAAGGGATCTGTTGCCCATGACGCTCGGCTAGGAAGCGTCAATAGGTCTTGGCCAGTATATAACCGGCCCTGGTACCTTGGAAACACCTCTGCGTCCCATACATTTCACATAAGCACTGCATCCTGCTATCACTCATAAAACACTTAAAAAGTGTAAATAAAATATATGTATAAATGGCGGCAACCTAAACAGTGTCATTGCCTACACTGAGACTGACCCGGTCTAATTTCGACTACGGTCCTCCAAGTGTCGGGTATTTGGAGAGCCCTCTCTCTCCTGGCCAACATCAAAGTGTTCTTCTCCCCGTCAGGCTGTGCAAGTGCTACAATGGCTCCCAAGCTCACATTTGGGCTCGTGACAATCATTAATGCAGTTATCATTACCGTCATTTTCACATCATCATCATCTTCATCACCATTATCATCATCATCATCATCACCACCATTATCATCGCCACTACCACCACCATCATCATCATCACTACCACCACAAAATCACTACCATTCCTATCACTCTTAGACCGAGTATTTTGTCCTCTAGTATTATTTTCACTGTTTCTTCATGTCTTAAAACGTTGGCACACCATGAAAGCTGACGATGAAAATAAAGTTTGTTCGTTCGTTCGTTCGTTCGTTCGTTCGATGTTGTATAAATGTATGTCTCCTTTGCTCTATAATATTTTTCCTAACGTGCACGTTTGTCAATTGTGCTACCTATATAGTTCTTGGCTTTCTTTCAGATTCACACCTTCACATTCAAACTTCATATACTGCTAATACTATTTCAGTAATAACGCACATTATCAAAGTCACACTGATATACTGCGGCTACTATCACAATGATAACCCACGCTATCACATTCACACTGACATACTGCGGTTTTTATAACAACGATAACATATACTGTTACGTTCAGTCAGATATACTGCGGTTTATATAACAATGATAACCCACACTATCACATTAACACTGATATACTACGGTTACTATAACAATGATAACCTACATTATCACATTAACACTAACTAAAAAAGACTGTTAGATTCATACAAGAGACGACATTGCAATTATAGACATATTTCAAGCGAAGAAAAGAATTTGAAGAAGAAGAAGAAGAAGAAGAAGAAGAAGAAGAAGAAGAAGAAGACATTAACACTGATATACTGCGGTTACTATAACAATGATAACCAACACTGGCATACTGCAACACAATCATATACCAATTAAATAACGTCGACTATTGACGAGACAACCTTGGACAGGTGGAATGCGTGCATGCAAGAGGAAGAAAAACCGAGGCGTAAAGAGTGTGTGAAAGTCTCAATACAACCAGCCTTCACAGCGAAAATAATACGTGACGTCATGATTAAAATGACCGCGGACACGAACTGACAATATTCAGCAAATTTGTCATAGTTGCCATTATAAACAGACATGTTGTCACCATTCAAATTATACAATTCTGATATATATAAGAACGCTAGTTTACAAAAGAAATAATATGTATACATTTATTCATTCACTTACATTACCAATGAAATAATAACGGCATTTACGTGAACATAGAAATGGCTGCGACCAAAAATTTAAAATATTCAGAGTTGTCGTAGGTTTTCACGATAAATAGTCATGAGCCTGCTATCCCATTAAAGGGTTGCTGGACCTGAAGGTGGATCAGAAACCACAGTAATTATGCAACTATAGTTTTTAAATGGACACAAGAGAATACTGGCCTAGCGCGAAACTCTGCATTCAAAATTGAAGGGAACATAAGAGGATCTCCAAAACATGTTTGCACTACGAGAAGTCGTCAGTCGGTGTAAACATAAAACAACGAATGCAAGACGAAGAAGAAGACACTTGATGATATAGATGATGTATAAGGGCTGGCTGTTTTCTGCATATCCTTCAGAATTCCTTACTGCACATTTGCATCTGATTCTCAGTTATTTATAGGGAGCAATATTGTTCCAGTCAAGAGACGTTGCGAAAACATGCTCGAAACGGGTCATACATACACTATAAAATGTATATTAACCTTCTTAATACAAGTATGTAAAATACGAAATATGCGTTTAAATAAAGCCCCATCTGTGAAATAAAATCATGAACTCTTTTCTATATCTAGTGCTTACGTTATAATAAACAAAAATATTCACTGTACAATTAATGACAGAAAACTCGAAAACCAAGCTATACAACAATGCATGCAGATTGCAGTGCTGCTGGTCAACGTGTGGTTCTGGAATCAACACTCTTAAAAAAGCGGCAATGAACACAGGTAAATTGCAAACAAAGAATATCATGGCCAGCAATAGTACAACTTTAGTCAGTCTCACGTCTTTGCTTGACATAATCGTGCTTTTAATATGGATTGATTTGAGTTGTGAAGACGAAATGTTTTCCTTGCAATTGAGAGCTCTTCGTGATTTTTCTGGCTGTGTATATGTTTGTCTGAATTTAGTTGACTTGTTGATTCCCTGAAGCATAAACCCTGTACTTACTGCGATAATAATCTGAAATAATGCAGATAATGTCACACCATTGAAAACATCAACAAATATATCAACATCAGGTCGGTTGTGTGACATCCAAAGATCTAAACGGGTTCTGTTAGTCCTAGGATCAAACACCAACTGCATTCCCTGTGTGACCCAGGCTGGACAGAAACAAGCCAAGCCAAAGATAACTAGAGCAACGTTAATCGTAATAACCCGACTGGCAGTAAATATCTCTTTGACCTTGAAAGGAAAGATAATACAAACACACCTCTCAATCGAGATGTAAACGGTGACAAATGAAGTCAGGATATGCGTAAACATTTTTGTGTATACTAGATAAACATACTGAATCGATGCTAAGCTCACATCAGCTACAGGGAAAAAGTTTTCGAAAACCTGAAGTATCTCAGATACTCCGGAGAGAAAGCAAATGTCGAGATTCCACACAGACAGTGAAATAAACGTAATATTCACACTCTGTCCAATCCCTTGCCTCCAGTAGACAATTATATTCAAGATATTTATTGCCATTCCCATAGGACAAAGTAAACAGTTTAATACCGTTGAGACATATGTCATAATGTACATTAATATAACCTCTGGTAGATCCGTTTGTGTTTGAAGATGCACACGTTCTGGACTTCTGTCTATGCTAAGAAAAACAGACGTTATTCTGCTCGTTTTATTCCACGCATCCATTGTATTTGACTTTTCCCTGTAGGTGGCCCCGATTTATTGGACTTTTCGGAGCTGGTGGCGTCGATGTATTTAACTTTTCTCTATCGGTGGTGTCTGTGTATTTGACGTTTGTTTGCTGCTGGTGTCGATGTATTTTGACTGTTCTCTGATGGTGGCTCAATGTATTTGACTTTTCTCCGCCAGTGGCAATGATGTATTTGACTATTCTCTGATAATGGTGTATTTGATCTTATTCTGCAGGTGGCAATGTTGTATTTGACTTTTCTTTGCTCCTGGAGTTGATGTATTTGACTTTTCTATTTTGGTGAAGACAATGCATTTCACCTTTCTCTCATGATGAGGATGCTACATTTGACTTTGCTCTTATGATATCGAACATTTAGCTGAGGCAAATCAACCCTGTTTTAAGTAAATACAGGACATTTGGTTGATGTATCAGAATACCATCATGATTACACAAATGCAATGTTAAAGTATGGTATTGCATGAGTAGTTTGTTTTGTTTTCCGTTAAGAACACGATACAAATATATTGTTTTTTATATTAATTATTACAACATAGAAATCAGCGGTAGCACACGTACGCCTGCAGGTCCTTTAGGTGATGCATTTGAATCCCATGGAGGCGAGGATAATTTAAAAATTGACCTCAATATAGCCTAAAGTGGGTGTCAGAACATATTCTTCCAACTGAAGGTTTTCGAGGTGATATTGACCACAGCACCTACTGGGTGCCGACTGATGCATACGACTATACGATTTGCACCATATATTTTCTTTTATGCTCGCTCGCTTTGGACACAAGTGCAGTCTATACACTACTTCAAGTAGCAACTGGACTGCATTTTGCGTGTGGATTAGCAATGTCCCTCGCGATCAGGTGAACCCACTCGAACTTCAGAGGTACTTGTAATTTACGTGCCGAAGTAAGGACGAGAAGTCAACATTTTAGTCCACCTGACCGATGTAGGCGTTGAACACGCTTTCTCGGCATGAGCACACCGGAGGACTTGCAAGGTATACTCCCTAGGCCTCAAGGCCTTGCAAAGAGTCCTGTACATTACCTATTAATATACCCTGCACATTCCAAAGTTACCAAGCGCCATTTTAAGTCGTTTCAATAGTTGAAAACGTATGACACGTATTCCATTACAATGCTTCTACATTTTGGTACTCCATGCGTTGATAGGCGCTGGAACGTTCAGTTATAAGTGAAAGCAATAAGTTTCACAAGACTCACGACCTAATATCTACTCATAAAATTAGCTTTAATATCTTCTTCTTCATTCCTCTTTCTAGGAAAATGTGTCAGACCACGTTGTATACCTCATAGGTCAATGTGTTCGACTTTTGGCATGCAAGGCGTTTTTCCTCTAAACATATTCCTTCTAATGTAACGGGCTTTATCCATTCCATGGGTAACTTTTACTTCTTACAGCCGCCTCATTCAGTCGCCTTACGGCCTACTATCTGTGATTCCAGATTTGTCATTAAATTTTAATGTGCACTAATTACTTTTTTCGCGCTAATCCTAGAAGGCTGGATATTAGATCTTACAACCCAGGAGATCAGGGCGCGTGTGACATCATTAGATACCAATGATTCTTCGAAAAATGCCCACGGATCGAACCCTTAACTTCTGAGACTGAGGCAGACACCGTAACCACTTAGCTACGCTCAGTGACCCCCCCCCCCCCCATCCCTAAATTTTATTCCCCCAATCTTATCCCTCCAATCTTATTCCCCCAATCTTATCTCTCCCCCACTCCCAAATCAATGTCCCAGCTACGACACAGAAGTTTCCTCAGGGCGCTGGCATGCTGTCTGTTGACAATGCCTAACACAAGTGATGTTAGTCGTGGTTCCAACTTCAAAGCAAAGGGTCGTCTCATATTGCTCCGTTCTTGCGCCAGTGAATATCACATAAGGAGTTTCCATGGCGAAGTGGTCAAGCCGTATGTCTCGGACTCCGAGTTGTGGATTCGATTCAGGGCCGCGCTCTTCAGTCCATGTGTCAATTTTTTCGGAGACTCCTTGCTTAGTGCGACGCTTTCCGCTCTGCGGAAAGAGACTGAGCCATATGGGATAAGAACCCTATCAAGGTCCTAAGGAGAACATAATTGAAGACAGACGACAGACATATGACATGGGAAGAGTACGGGGTAGTAGAACTGTCCAGACGCCTAGGACAGTAGGTAAGAGACATGACTGGGCCCTTGAGTGACGGGACAGGTTCACCTTGGACGGAATGACGCAGTACGCCTGCCTCAACAGGCGAGTGCAAGATAGACGTGACTAGCACGAAATCCCACGGACTTCACGAGGGTCAAGTGCCTCGTGACCACCGGACTGAGTAGGAAACGGACAGACGAGACTCGGACACGGATGAGAGAGGATGTGTGACTGTGTGGAGAGACAGAATGGACTAATGCTTAGACTTCAGTTGCGAGTAATGTGAACGATACTTAACGTGTGTTGGTGTGCTTAGCTATACACGAGTGCGCATTTTCTTGATAGTTGCGCAAGAGTATTTTGAGAACGGTGCGAGAGCAGTATTTTGGAGCGTGTGTATTTTCTGTGATATTTATGAACGTAATATTTATGATATTTCATCATTAAACAATGGCAAATCACATTCATTTTTCACGCCTCATCTGTACTCGCACCATCTGCCTGTCTGAACCCCCTATGTAAACCCCTAGAGACGTTGACAGGCTAACATTGGGGCCGATCCGTTTTGGTGACACCCCAAGACAGTTAAAACATAGTAGACAATCATGAGGGCCGATCCATTTTGACGACACCCTCAAACAGTAAGACAGAAAACAATAATGGCTGTTCTTGGAGTAGCCAAGTAAAAATACACGCATACATACCTTACAACTACGACAATCCAATAGTCTCAACAGTTATTTACTAGCACATTGAACAAACAAATTTCAATCAACACTCAAGGCTAAAACTAATATATTCATCATTCTTTCTCTCATTACAGGACATAAGACCGACATACACGGCGACACTAATGTTTTCCTTTTCCCACTACAGGAAATGTAACTTTGTTTAAAAGCAAGTTTGTATAACAGATGCACGAGACGTCAAGTACAGAGGTCAACAGTGGTGCTGGAGCAACTTCCTCAAAATAAGCTAAGTTATACTTTAATTCATTTGATGTGCGATAAATAGGCACTCCCATTTTTTCACATATGTAAATGTGATAACCATTTTGTCATAATACTAAAAGGAAGATAACCTACTTGTTTACGCAAAATGTATTTGCAAGGGAGATAATTATTGTGTGTATAAATATTATTATTGAAATTGTAAAATGTCTACTTTAGAAAAGTGCATCGAGTTAGGGGAAAAATTAGGGTACACAGATGATAGACTTGCAGAGAAGAAACAAGAAGTGAGAAGAAACATGCAGAGAACTTGCTAAGCGAAGAGAAAGAGCAGGAACGACAGGAAAGTATGCAGGAACGTGAACTGAAGAAGCTACTAAATTAAAAGAAATTGAAGCAGCTAACACAAAGTTAGAAATGGAAGCAGCTAACAAAAAGTTAGGAATTGAAGCAGCTAACAAAAAGGTAGAAATTGAGTTAGCAGCAGCTACAAGACAGAAAGAATTTGACTTAGAGGCTAATAAAATTGAGGCTGAAAGCCAAGTGAGAGTAAAACAATTAGAAATCAACTCTCAAATACAGATTTCAAGTAATAATTTAAAAAGGAAGAAGAACAAAAGTTTTAAAAGTTTCAGCGAATTGTTAAACCCTTTTTTTCTGGAGACAGCCAATCTGCTTGGACAGAGAATTTCGAGACACTAATGCGATATCATGAAATTCCTTAAGAAAACTGGGCCATCATATACATGCATAACTTGGCACTTGAGCCATTAAAAGTTATAGAAACTATACCCCAGGAATTAAGAATAGATTATGAGTACATTAAACATAGAATAATGCAACATTTTCTTCTGGATGCTGCTGGATATCAGGTGCAATTCTCCACATTATGTCCAAAAGCTAATCAAACATTCATAGACTACGTGTCAGTGGTACAAGATATCTTTAGTAAATGGATTAGCGCAGCCAAAGTTGATAAAAGTTTTGATAAACTGAAAGACCTCATGGTCATGAATAAAATTATAACATCAGTACCTAATCCTTTGCAAAGTTTTTACAGCAGCAAAGTGATTGCCAGAATATTCAGCAATTAGAACAGAAAGGGGCTGCATTTTTTACAGCTAACAGAGATATCTTTACGTTAAATGCTAGTCAGAACGATGTGGCAGCTGCTGTGAACGTAAAACAGTCAAAGCCATTCAATTACAAGAAAAGGCCAAAGGCAATGCCTTCACTATTCACATACTACAAATTATCACATGACCAATACGCTATATAGCGATAAAAATCCGAACTATCGATATCACCTTGAAATGATGGTTAAAAAACAGAGAACTAGCGTAATGACTACAAGAGAGCAGTTAAATGTTATTTTCGTCGGGCCTATGGCCATTACTCCGATAACTGTGAAGGTCGCCATATGCTAAAGAACATAAACGCTGCTCTGACTGACACAAGTTCAGCTAGTGGGAATGAAAGCGAGAGTGAAAGTCAACTTCAGTATGTAAATACTTTAGAAGCTATTGACATATTTAATTATGATGATTGTACCACTTGTAGGAAATTTCAAACAGATAATATGTTAAAGGGCGGCCATACCATCCCAGTGGCACATGATAATGTCAATGCCGCCTTATCATCTAAAGGCAAACTTAAATTTTACAATGGGTTCGTTAACAACCAGCCCTGCCGAATCCTTCGCGATAGCGGCGCAACCCTCATTGGGGTGAGAAAAACATTTGTGCAGAAGACCGACTACATGGGAAAATTCATTACATGTCGCACATTCGCAGGCAATGTAGAGAAATACCTCTTGGCAATGGTAGAAATCCATACACCTTTCTTGTCAGGGCGGGTATTTTGTGCGATTTAAGATAACTCCTGTGCATATTTGACTGTGGGAAATCTTCCCGGTGTTAAACACTGTTCAAGAAAGACATTAAAATGTGGGAACAAATTCATTTCAACATTAATGCAGTAACAAAACCGACTGGAAATAAACAAAATGATGAATGTTAAAAAGAAACAGTACAGGGAATAATCCCAAGGGAAACTACCAGTGACAAAGTTAGAAAACAAACAATTGAAACGTATGACGTTTGGTCATCCCAAGGTAGTCAAGATAACTTAATAAATAAAATTGTCATCGACAGTACGGACAAACGTACACAAATTAGGACCATCAAGAAAGTAACATCATAAGACAGCGACCATGCATACAAGCATCATGCAAACAAAACAACTTAAACGGTCTATTTAAGACGAGAATTACATGCCCTACTCCCACATACAGACAAACCGCTTTATCTCAAAAACAATAGCAGAAAACGACTTTCACCAACACTCAACAGCAGAGAAACAAATGACAATGTCAAGACTGAGTTATCAGTTATCAGTTGGAGTACCTTCATTGCACTCCAAACAGTCCATAGGTGCTCGGATCCTCCCCCGAGCATATGCATCAGCGTCCGGTGGCTAATAGTGCCCCTTCTGTGTTAGTTGACGAGGCACCTCGTTTTCCCAATGTACCTCTTGCGCTTGGCCGTACCTTTTCTTACTCCCAAGTCTTTCATCATGGACAGCGATGTGGATTCACTGACGTCAAAGTCCTCTGTTCTCGCCATACCTTTAAGGGTGTTAATAACATCGGCACGATCCATGGGCTGGCCATCTACAGGGGGTGCAGAGCCAGCCAGTTTATCAGCTCGTTCATTTCCCTCGACTCCCGCATGTCCCGGGAAGAAGATGAAGGTGACTTTATGGACAACAGACTTCCGCAGCGACTCAGTCCACTGTCTGCGTACAGATCCAGCTTCGATCCTTCTAGATCATGCTCATTGAGTCACTTAGTACACACACGTTGGTATAATGCTGTGATTCCAGCCATATGAAAGCCTGTGTAACTGCCATCACCTCCATCGTCATGCTGCTCGTGGTCATAAAGTGGGCACCACTGGATTCTTGAACGGGTTGGCCCGCTGAACGGGCTGTAAATGCCCACGCACTTCTCTGCTGCTTTACAACAGATCCATCTGTATAGATGAGCACTTCGGGGCTATCTGAGTGTTCATAGATGAGCGCGGTAACCTCTGCATTGACAGCGGCAGGGTTCTGCTCTCTGCACCGTCTGTCGAGTGTGATAATGCAGGAGAAAGTGCACTTAAAAGCCGGAGGCACATGCACCTATTCCTTGCCGGGGTTGATACTGGTAAGAGTGCAGACCTGTCTGACGACATCTTCCTCCCAACCCATCCATGATTTGCTCCTCTTTAGCATGTTACCCTTTTCTCTGAATATAGCATCATGCAGAGGGTGCTGCTCATCTTTTTTTTTAAGTATGCACGAGCTCTCCAGATCTTGATCCTGTGTTCCATTGTCGGGAAGTCAAGGAGGTATCTCATTGCTACACAGCTGATGTCTCTCGTGCAGCCCAAAATGATGCGCATGGTTTCGTTTTGTACCTTTTCAAGTCTTCCAATCAGTGTAGGGCTGACAGTGAGGATGGCCAGGGCATACTCGATGCGTGACAGCACCAGTCCTTGGAACAGAAGTATTAGCAGTCTTTGTTCGATATTGGCAGTCGCCGTGACTCTCATTGCTGACAAACCTTTTCGAGTCTTCGTTATGACATAGTCGACATGATCTCTGAAGGACAGGCTACGATCAAGCCTCACGCCAAGATATGTCATTGACTGGGTTCTACTCAAAATGCTCCCATCCATTCTTACTGCCGGCAGGTCTGTGTTCACAATATGGTTGTTTAGAGAGAACCATGTAACCGATGCCTTTGCAGGGTTGAATAAGGGCGTCGGCATCAGCACACCATGGGGAAATTCGATCTAGTTCGCCCTGCATATTATTGGCAACCGCTTGTCTATCTCGACCCTGTCGATACACGAGGATGTCGTCAACGAATGACAGAGTCCTACCCCTCCCGTCCAACTGTGGTTCAGTGATCGGCACCGTATACGCGTTGAATAGTACTGGTGACAGTGGTGAACCCTGCGGCAATCCTGGACATATCGTTATTAACCCAGAAGACCAACTCATGCATCTTAGCACCACCCTCCTTTGGAGCAGAACTGCAGCTATCTATCGTATAAGGTGAGGGTGCACTTTCAGTCTGAGCAGTGTTTGTATCAAGTGCTCGAAGGATACTCTATTATATGTGTCCTCTAAGTCTATGTGACTGAGATAAAACTCACCGACTTTACTAAAAGCGATAATAATACTTTCTCTAAGACACACAATGCGACCGACAGATCTAACCACCCAAAGTCACCAATGTATCGAATTGACTTGTTTAGAATACTTCCACTACTGCTGTTAGTGGGTACACTATCACAGCACTGCTTATACATCAGAAGTTAACGTTAACCATAATCCTGTTGACAAATCAATTATCTGTGATATTGACAACCTCACTGATGAATCAGGCAACACCATTTCATACTGAAATCTTAAATACCACCATAATCTCGATCTATTATCACTGACTTAAAATTGTTCATTTATTCACAATGTGTAAAATTTCAGGTATAAATTTTAATCACTTTAGCAAAGAGATTCAATCAACAAGACTATCCTCTCAGATATTGGCAACTGCTGCCGTCGGCCTGGTCGGATCTCTATGCTACACATTGTATGATAGGAATATATGGATTTTCAACTTAATATATCTCTATGGTAAGTCTTATCCACTCTTACTGAGTCCATCAATGTTTTTCTAAATGTAATCATGGAATCTCGAACAAATTTGATTTGTAAGAGTGCCTATTTAGTTGACGCAGTCAAAAGATTGAAATTACTTATTTTCAAATCCACCCATTCCCCGCCTGCCATATACAAATGCTCCTTTTATCTCAAAAATGGATGCCAGCACCACTACCATCGCCAGCGTACTTCTGCAAAGAGACAACGCAGTATATCATCCAGTTACCGACATTAACAGGGAACTAAAACCACCATAACAACGTGACAGTATTGCGGGTCTGCAGTACCTAAGTATAGTATATTGTGTCTATAAATTATCTAAATATCTCACAAGTACTCATCTCCTCCTACAAAACTCTACTGGTGATCCAGCAAGGGACACCCACAAATAATAGAATCGCCCGTTGAGCCTTATTGCTGCAAAATTACTCCTATGACATACAACACATTCAAGAAGCTAATAACATTGTAGCCAATCGCTTGACAAGGATGCCTGAAGCACCAGTCGACTGAGCAACTAACCTCTCCGTCTTATTTCAGAAACTGTGATAAATTTTATCTTTACGCCCGAAATTCTACATTAACAGTTCTAATTCATCAGAACATTGTTAGTAAATTTTTCTAAGACCTTCAAAGATGTAGGACTTAAAATTTCTACTATACATAACACGCGACGAACATTCTACGGTACTCATCATCATTCGAGGACGGAATTATGTATTTACTTTATTAACAGTGTAAATTATTTTTGAAATGTTGTTATGTAAAGAATAATGTATATATCGTTAGTTAAAAACAAAGAGTATGGCTACAGATAAATTGCAAGCCTAAAAATGTTGTTCGCTTTTGTAAAAAAAATCCCCCCCCCCCCCCCCCCCCCATAAATAATTAAACTTTTTCTCTTTGCATTCCTAAAATGTAAAAAACTTAATACTCAACTTCGTTTATATTTTTAACGAGGTAATGGGGACGCAGAGGTGTTTCCAAGGCACCAGGGCCGGGTTATATACTGGCCAAGACCTATTGACGCGTCCTCGTCGAGCGTCCTGGGCAACAGGTCCCTTCGGGGTCCTGGCTAAGGTCAGTAGGATCGCCGATTCCTCCGAAGTCGGAGAGTGTCTGCCTGTACGGCGAGGAACCACCAGTCTGCACACCAATAAGCCAGACATGGGACAACGGATACTCACGCAAACCTCAAGTCCTGTATGACATCACACTGATGTTGGACAACAGGATGCCTTCATCCGACATACAGGACTTCGCGTTGGAGCTCAAGCCAACGAACACAAGCAAGCAAGCAACGAGGTAATGCAGAACGAATCAGTGAACGATGGGTGTGTGAGGGACAGCGTACATGTATTAAAAATATAAGGGAATGTCAGATAGAGTGCAAATTGGGCGCGCAAAGCTTTATTATTGTATACTGTATGCGTCGTTTGCATACAGTAAAGACAGCTGGTGTCAGGTCTTAGTCATATATGACTGAGCTACCGTATAACAGTAGACGGTACTACCTGGTTTCTGTTAGCGCTGAACGTTGGGCGGCGCTTACCAAACCCGACACCCCACATTGTGCCAACGGCTTCGGGCGGAAGAGCGCAATTGGGAGGGTACAAGCCTTACCCTGGTGCGAGGAAATGCAAGCTAAAGACAAAATGTCATGGCAGGGCAGACCAGGCCCTAAGCCTTGGTTGGCGACTGGTCTAGGATCGAAGCTCCGACAGGCGGACAGTTAGAGCATTGCTTTGCTGATCCGGCAGCTTCTGCAGCTTGTCTTGTTCCAGATGTAGGGGTGTTACCTTTCCTCTGGAGTAAACTAGGCAGGCCGAGAGAGGGATCATGCTGCATGGGCAACACATGATCTCTATATTTTAGCCCAGGCTTTGTGCTATGGAGAGGCAATAACTCCATCCCTGGTCTTAACTGGTCTCGGAATCAAAGCGAGAGGCAACTGTTACGGGTTATAAGTCCTTGTCAGTTGGCGTAGACATGGGGCGCCACGCGTTGCCTCTGACGGTGGGAGACACCTATAGGTGTCACTGATCAGCTACCGCCCGCCTCAAGCTGGGCAGCCCCCAGCCAATTGGGTGCTGATCCGCCACAGCCTGCCTGCTTCAATGGGTGCTTGGGGCTAGGACAAAATCTGAATCGCAGGCTGTAAAACCAATGCACCAGGTACAAACAAAAATAAAAATAGAAACCTCAAGCTACGGCTTGCAACCTGGAACGTGAGAACCATGTGTCCAGGATTTTCCACTGACTTGACCAATATTGACGATGTGAGAAAAACGGCTGTGATTGATGCCGAACTCAATCGTCTAAACATTGATATTGCTGGCCTGCAGGAGACTCGCCTCGCTGAGGAAGGGTCACTCAGGGAAAACAACTACACCTTTTTCTGGAAGGGTAGAGGGCAGGCAGAAAAAAGGCAACACGGTGTGGGCTTTGCAGTGAAGAATTCGCTACTGGGAATGATTGAAATTCCAGCAGGAGGAAATGAAAGACTATTATCCCTGCGCTTGGCAACCTCTTGTGGGTTTGCCACCATTATTACTGCATATGCACCGACACTCGATTCCTCTGATGATGTGAAGGATTCGTTCTATGAGGAGTTAGACTCCGTGATCAAGGCAGTTCCAAAATCTGACTACATTTATATGCTCGGTGATTTCAATGCTCGTGTGGGCAAGGACTCGAGTTCATGGCCAGTGTGCCTTGGAAAATACAACATCGGTCGCATGAATGAAAATGGGCAAAGGCTGCTGGAGCATTGCACCAGTAATGACCTATGTATTACAAACTCCTTTTTTAAAACAAAAGAGATGCATAAGGTCACATGGAAACATCCAAGATCCGGCCATTGGCACCAGCTGGACTTCATCATCACACGGAGACAACATCTGAACCATATATCATTGACTCGTAGTTACCACAGTGCTGACTGTGATACGGATCATTCTTTGGTTGTTGCAAGGGTTAGACTGAGACCAAAGAGAATCTACACAGCTAAACACAAATCTAGCCTCAGGATTAATATTATTAACACTCATGATCCTGAAAAGTGCTTTCAGTTTCAACAGCAACTTGAAGACGCTTTCACTGATACACCAGAAAATTGTACAGTAAATGAAAAGTGGGGTCAAATTAAGGAAACTCTTTATAAAACTGCCGTAAGGGTTTACGGCACTGTGGATCATAAGAGGCAGGACTGGTTTGCAGGCCAACAGCGAGACTCTGCAGCCCTTGATTGATAAGAAGAAGAAAGCTCTCTTAAGAAACAAGGAAAGACCAACGCGTAACACTCTGAGTGAGCTTAGGCAAGCTAGGAAGGATGTGCAAAAGGCTGCCAGGCAGTGTGCAAATGATTATTGGATCAAGTTATGTGAGTCCATTCAAATCGCAAGTGATAAGGGAGACATAAGAAGCATGTATGAAGGAATAAAGAAAGCCTGCGGTCCAGTGATCAAAAGAAGTGCACCATTGAAAACCTTGACTGGAGAAATCATCACTGTTAAGAAACAGCAGATGGACAGATGGGTAGAGCACTATTTGGAGCTTTACTCAAGTGAGACCAAACTAGCGGATGATGCCCTCAACGCCATAGAGGCTCTACCAACTCTTGACCACCTGGACACACTTCCCACCATAACAGAAGTTAAGTGTGCTATAAATGAACTTGCATCTGGCAAGGCTCCAGGTAAGGATGGGATTCCAATAGAGGTTATCAGGAGTGGGCAAGACACACTCACTATACAGATCCACCAGCTAATAGAGCTATGCTGGCGTGAAGGACAAGTCCCACAGGATTTCAAAGATTCAAGCATCATAACACTGTACAAGAACAAGGGCGATCGGAGCGACTGCAACAACTATAGGGGTATCTCACTTCTGTGTATTGTTGGAAAAGTATTTGCCAGAATTGTTCTGCGCAGACTTCAAGTCCTAGGAGATCAAGTCTACCCCGAATCACAGTGTGGCTTTCGACAGAACCGGTCTACCACTGATATGATATTCTCATTGCGACAAATGCAAGAAAAATGCCGTGAACAGAATCAACCACTGTTTATTGCCTTCATCGACCTCACAAAGGCATTTGATTTAGTCAGTCGTGAGGGTCTGTTCAAGGCACTAAAGAAGATTGGCTGCCCACCAACTCTTCTGTCCATTGTGGAATCGTTCCACACAGGCATGAAGGGTATAATCAAGTTTGATGGTGCAACTTCTGAAGAATTTGAAATCAAGAGTGGAGTTAAGCAAGGTTGTGTACTAGCTCCCACCCTCTTTGGAATATACTTTTCACTTCTACTGAAATATGCATTTCATGATCAGGATGGTGGTATATACATTCACTCACGCTCAGATGGCGGCCTCTACAATGCTCAGAGATTGAAGGCTAAGACCAAAATTAGGAGGGTACTGATCAGAGAGTTGCTTTTTGCAGATGATGCTGCAGTTACGACCCACTCTGAGGAAGAATTGCAATGTCTACTATCTGCATTCTCCAATGCTTGTTCTGAATTTGGTTTAACAATTAGCAAAAAGAAGACACAGATTATGTCACAAGGTGCACATGGGGTACCATCAATCTTTATTGACTGACGCCGAACTAGAGATAGTAGACCATTTTACATATCTAGGATCAGTGGTAAATAGCAAATTATCCCTAGATCAGGAAATCAACATCCGGATTGGTAAGGCAGCAACAACAATGAACAGGTTAAGAAAAAGAGTCTGGGAGAACAGGAAGCTTACTGCCAAAACAAAAGTCCTTGTCTATCAAGCCTGTGTCCTTAGTACTCTTCTCTATGGCAGTGAAACCTGGACAACTTACTCACACCAAGAGAACAACTTAAACAGCTTTCATATGCGGTGTCTGCGAAGAATTCTTGGTATTAAGTGGCAAGACAAAATCACAAATACTGAAGTATTGGAAAGATCAGGTTGTGTGACAGTTTATTCCATGCTCAGTCTTCGTAGACTTAGATGGATAGGACATCTTAGGAGGATGGATGATGGTAGAATACCAAAGGATATCTTTTTTGGTGAATTACAGATGGGTAAGAGATCTCAGGGTCGGCCTCTACTACGATACAAAGATGTGTGTAAGCGGGACATGATTGATACAGGCATTGATAATGCACATTGGGAGCAAGTCGCCGCTGAACGTGTTGCATGGAGGGCAAATATCAGAAATGGAATAAAGTCAAAGGAGAAAATTATTGCAGAAAAGTCACACACCAAGCGTTTGAGACGTAAGATGGTGCATGATGGTGGAAATGACCACGTGTTCACATGCACCCACTGTGAACGGACATTTACAGCGCAAATTGGCCTTATCAGTCACACTCGCTACCGCCATAGTTAAAAGTTATTATGCCTTTTTAAAGCACAAACTATCGTCTGTCAAGACGGCAAGGTGCCAATGAATGAACGTTTTTTTTTTTTTTTTAGGGTTTGGCGGTCAACCCAGACTAGCTGGTTCCCCGCCTCCCCTGTTTTTGGCGTGGACCCTTAGTCCCACTGTGAGCTATTGCCCACAGTGGTCCACCGGGCCCACATTTAAAGTGATGCTACTAGGCAGCAGTTATCTCTGGGATTTCAGATTCCCATTTCTGTATGTACCAACTGTCCATGAGTCCTGAGATGATTACAATAGAGAGTCCATACCTGCTGTTACCGTTGTTGTTTACGTTGAGGTTGCAGCACATGTGATTTGTGCCAGTTGTGAATGTTTGTATCTATTACACTACACCATTAGAATATGAATCTAAGAATCAGGGCTCGAAGATCCATCTCATGAATTATACATATACTATGGTTCGTGACTTGTGAATTTCCAGCTTATGACACCTAGAGAAATAGTGCAGCTCACACGATAAACATACACAGATAGTGCATATTAATACACAAACCAATGTAAATAAATGACTCAAATCCACACAAAAACAATTAAATTACAGACACTATGTTAGCAGGGCAACGGGAGATTAGTCAAAAAGAACATGACAACAAGGGACACAAGTAACTCCTAGATAGAAACAAGCGATATTTCTTAGATACACTGCCAACGTACGAGAGTAAAAGTGTTATACTGTTAAATGTACACATCTTGGACAATAGGTTGAACGCAATCTTATTGGGTCCAGAGGAATTTTTCCCCTGACGAGCTTCTGTAATAAGAGCCCATTGTCTGTGGCATCATTTTGGATGTCTGAAAAGGATGCAATTGTAGGGAATTTCCCCGCAATGTGAGTCATTTGTTACTTCAGTCCAGATAGTCCCAGTATAATAAGATTAGTGAGAGCGTGAGACTCTTTGGCAACTAGCCAAGATGTTGCCACAGAAATAGCATTAGATGGCTTGTGCTCAAAGTATATCAGACAGTTATTACCTACGGTTACCACCCCTTACCCGGAGATATGACAAAACTATTAGTTCCCTTTGGGCCTTGACATAATTAGTCCAAACTAATGAAATTATTAGAACATTGTGTCACCCATAAGTGTCACAAGGAGGGGAATAAACGAACGAACAAACTTTATTTTCAAAGGATTAAGAATTGGGCACGCAGGCCCGTCTAACATTCTGCCCTTCTATCACTCTCTTTCATACATTATTTCATTCACACATCATTCAAGGCTAACAAAGAACAGCAACAATATAAAAGATATGCATTATAAAGGCATGGGAAAAATGCGAACATCAAAACTACACGACACAATAATATTAGATAATGGTCTGACACTTGTTATTAGCCATGTGGAATATACTGGCCTACAAAAAGGGGACTGGCTGTTATACTAGGGTTTTGTTATTATTATTATTATTATTTCTATTATTCAGGGGGAAGGTAATCCGTATTGAGATAGTGTTCGAATAATTTGCGATTATATGAATAGGGATTGGTGATGTCTTTGATTTCTTGTGGAAGATTGTTCCACAGCTGAGCTGCAGAGTACGTTAAGCTTGTTTTGTATAAGTCAATCCTAGGCTTCGGAATGTGTAGTATATTTAAACGTTTACTGTGTATAGCATTATATTTAAACAATGGCCAAAGGTAATTTGGGGCATTCCGATGCAGGATTTTGTGAATTAGTTTAGCTTTATTGAAAAGCAGGCGTTTGCGGAATGGTAGTAACTGAAGGCGTTTATACAGGCTAGGGGAGGAAGGGAAGCATGTCAAGGTCCTAGGGAGAGCATAACTGAGGACAGATGACAGACATAGGGCATGGGAAGAGTACGGGGGTAGTAGAAGTGTCCAGACGCCTAGGACAGTAGGTTAGAGACAGGACTGGGCCCTTTAGTGACGGGACAGGTTCACCTTGGACGGAATGACGCAGTACGCCTCCCTCAACAGGCGAGTGCAAGACAGACTTGACAGCACGACATCCACGGACTTCACGAGGGTCAAGTGCCTCGTGACCACCGGACTGAGTAGGAAACGACAGACGAGACTCGGACACGGATGAGAGAGGATGTGTGACTGTGTTGAGAGACAGCATGGCTGTCTGAACCCATTATGTAAACACCTAGAGACGTTGACAAACTCGAGGCAATGAAGTCGACCAATGTCGACTTTTAAGCGAATTTTTAAAATATCACATAAAATGTTCCTCACTGCCTTATGTGATAACAGGTGAAAGAATTATGACCAGCCTAAGCCTGATCTACACGTCAAAAGGAATGGAACCAATCTGAAACAAGACACTGCATTTCAGTTTGTGGGTACATTGATAACGGCAGATGGAAAACCATTGCATGTGTTATTTAGCTTCGTATCATTTGCAGGACGTTGCGATCAACCCCACATTGATAGTCTGTAGTCTGCCATTGCTTTCTGAACGAGAAGACAACGTTTGAGTCCAACTTAATGATGGTGAAGGGAATCGACCTCTTACCCTATCATCAGCGCACCAGTTGTTTCAGAGCGATCGCTGTTTTTCTTTCGCCTACGTTAACATCTGGAAGATATATTAAGGAAGTTAAATATAGCATATCCCAGAGAAATGGCAGCATGACACAGGATGAAGAATATTCTTTGCATTTTATCTTTGCCAATCGAGCTGAGGAAAAGATTAAGGGCTATATTGACCCAATCCTCATATACGTAAGCATATCATGGATATTTAGCAGACAAGTAAAGAATTATGTGCTGTGGAGATATGGTTTCATAGAAGACTAATAAGAGCACAGTGGAAAGATAGAAAGAGCAATGAAGAGTTTCTGGAAGAAGATAGCTCACAAAGATAACTCGTTACTCGCATGAGAAGATGACAACCCACGTTCTGAGGTTATGTCATGAGAAGGGGAATGTTGCAGTAAGTTGTCAAAATGGGAAAGAGGGAAGAAAAGCAGAGAGGAGGTGGGCGGGGTTGGGGGGTGGGGAGAAGATTCTGGACAGTTTGAAATCATGACATGGAGGAACA
Organism: Cepaea nemoralis; assembly: GCA_014155875.1. Classification (NCBI taxonomy): domain Eukaryota; kingdom Metazoa; phylum Mollusca; class Gastropoda; order Stylommatophora; family Helicidae; genus Cepaea; species Cepaea nemoralis. Next base: position 941,159 of record JACEFZ010006257.1, on the reverse strand, counting down.
TTGTATCAGAAACGACTGGCCGCACAAGAGACAGAAGTCTGTAGAGAAATACTGTAGAGAAAAATCACCAACGCCACACGGCATGGGCTATCAGAAGATTGGTGGTGAGTGGTGAGTGAAGTGGCACCTTACAGTCTTGACAGACCAAAGTATGTGAGTTGGAATTTTACCAAAATTCCATCATAATGCTTGGGCAGAGCTTCAGAGAACATGTGGTGCCCAAGCTAAAGATTGGCAGTACACTAGACAGAAACCTGTGGACAGACATGATCACCAGCCATTCGCGGTATGGACTATAAGAAGATTGGCAGTACAATAGACAGAAGCCTGTCACCGACAAACATGATCACCAACGCCTAGACTATAATAGGAAGAAGATGAAGGCCTAATCTGAGCTAGTCCTTCTGTGTTGTGCTGTAATCACGGCCTAGTTACACTGTTATGTGCCTCTCTGTACATGTGACGTTCAGTACCAGGACTCTCACGCACTGCTGGCTTCCCAGCTTGGAGTTGAGTCAACTGCCGACATCACAACACTCTGGGCATTCTCATTCGTACTCCGTCCTCATCTTCAACAGCAAGTTAAGAATCTCAATACTAATGGTCCTAACCGAAATTTGATTATGTGTCCGTCTGACCTTTCTGCGGAGTACTGTATGCTGGCCAGATCAACTGGTCATTCCATGTCTCACCTTTCTCTCCAGGCTATGATGATTTATTTGTTCTTCCACAATATACACTTGACCATTAAGAGACGTAACCACATCTGCTTTATCGTGTGCCATTACGTTACCTAACCATGCAGTCCCAGCTAATCTGTCGTACTGCTCGTTTCCCACAAGACCAGCATGTCCTGGGGAAAAGATTCAATAGATGCTCCCTATCTTTGATTTTTGAATTGCCACTCTAAACGAAGCATTCCTGTCTTCACCTTTCTCAGCACGTTTTGAGTCCGTTACAGTTACGACATGTGTTTATTGTTTGTGCTCAAGGTGGCGCTGTGACTGCCTCCACCTCCATTCTCAGAATAGATGTTGTGGTAGTATATATCAGCCTCTCCTGCTCTAAAAACCGTCAATAAACCCTCACTAAGAACCCCCAGGCAATTCTTGTGTCTCTCAGCACAGAATGATCCATATAAATGATTACAACACCTAGGCGCGAATTGTCGTGAATAGTGATTGTACCCCCCAGTTAGCGCAGCCTGCCGACCAATCCTTTCACTGCCAGACCAGAGTAAACATGACCTTGCACATGTCTAAAATTCCACTTCTCTCCAAGTGTTCTCAAGTTTGCACATTTCTCTGATTGTGACCTCTGCCTGAGCCATTCATAATTTCCCTCTTATCAGTCTGTAGCACTTAGCTGTGTCCAGGGATTCATGTAGTCACTCGAATATATGATTTAGGCAGCAGCACCCTGAGCCTGTCCGCAAAGGGCAAGCGAACAAACGAACTTTATTTTCAAAAGGTCACAAATTGAGCACGCAGGCCCGTCTTAAATTCGGCATTTTCAACCACGGTACTATTAGCTGAGATTCATCCATCCATCATCTGCCATGCCGAAAAGCGTGGGCGGTCATGACTCGCCATTTCACTCGATCATCAGAGTCGTGGATCAGCTCATAGTTCCTGTCCGACCATGCCATGTGGCCAAGCCATCCAGGTATTTACTTCTCGGTCCTCCTCTTGGTCTGTTCCCTTTGATCTTGCCAGTTGTCACCAAGTTCTCTAATTTATTTCTTCTCATAACATGTCCACAACAATTTTGACTGTCTGCGTCTAATTTCTCTAATCAATTTACGATTTTCATTTATTTCCTATAGTACTTGGCCATTAGTTTTTCTGTCTGTCCATGGTATTCTTTGCATTCTCCTCAGAAACCACATTTCTACAGCCATCAGATGTTTTTCAGCCTGACTGCTCATTGTCCAAGTTTCACATCAACACATAAGCACCTGCTCTATGTAGCACAACAATACTTTTTTTCTCGTTTCAATTGACACCTTGTTATTGGTCAGGGTGTTTTTCATCTTTCTAAAGGCTACTTTCGCCATGGCGATACTTGTTCTAATCTCTTCAAGGCATCTCCCATCAGATGTTATGTCTTGTTGAAGAATATTCCCATTTACTTGTATATTACATTGTGGTATTTCTTTTTTCCTAGTGACGACCATAAACTGTGTCTTTTTACAATTTAATTGTAACCCCAGTTGTCCACTTTGATCAACAATCGCATCTATTAATTGTTGCAGATTGTTCTATGTTGATAAGTTCCAAGGCTCCTGATTTCTTAGGGATTGCAATAATTACAGAATTACATAATTCAGAAGGTATATCTCCATGTAGCTGAGATATCGCAAGTAAATTACCGGAGTTTCCCTTGAGCATCCTGGGATCATCCACACAATTTCACCCTATATGGGTTCCATTTTCACTAGCTGAATCTGACATCTGCCATAACATAGGATGTTCTTAAAGTGTTCAAATTCTGATTTAGAGCAATGTGAATACAGAACATCCGCTTTCATAACAAAGTCTACAGATATTAGCTTTATTTCTACATATCTAGATGGTTGTGTTGTAGTTGGGTGAGTGTGTGTGTTTCTGTGTGTGTGTGTGTGTGTTTCTCTGTGTGTGTGTGTGTGTGTGTGTGTGTGTGTGTGTGTGCAGATGTGCACACGTAAGTGCAGTTATGTAACCTGGGCATTAAACCTAAAACCAAGACTCGAAATGTAATAACCTGGGCATTAAACTTAAAACCAAGACTCGAAATGTAATAACCTGGGCATTAAACTTAAAACCTAGACTCGAAATGTAAATGCGATAGCAACACTCGAGGTATCGTAAAGTATTATTTCATTATGCATGAAATAGTTACTACTGTGTTTTACTATTCGGAGTGTTGTGGTTAGTTGTAAAGATTCTGTTTCTTATATTTCTTTACATTTGTAAATATTTAGTGAAAGGATGATCTGCGAGATCAGAATTATCCCAAATCCACTTTCTATCAGACGTTTCCTTTCTCACTTTATGGACAAAAGCCATATCATTATTTAAATAGCTTCCACATGTTATGACGTTTACATTTTCGCTCTATGAAAATACCACATTACTTTGAACTGTCCTAATAGGTCTTAATCAATTCAAATGACACCATTCACGTGTCAGCAAAATACTAACCTATATCGGTGCATTGTCACGAAAAGCAAGCGTACTTTCCTACTAAATATCCCAATTTTGAAATCTATACTGATAATACTTCCACAATTTCCCGTGTTAGAGGACAGGAAAGTAAAACTAAATGCTCAACATCTAAGCTAATTTTAATATAGCAACAGATGTGAATTTACTCAGCAAGCACGATTTGAACATGCACGTAATATAACTACATCATATAGTGGGACTGGCAATCTGTGTTAACTATTGATCAATGGAATCGGTCAGGCATTATCTGATCAATACATGCAGCCATAAAGAGGACATTAACTGCGCCCTAGTGCATTTCTCTACTTCTGTTAATTGTTATAATTATGCCCAGAAAAAAGGGGGAATCGCACTGAGGTTATTACAGTTATTAAGAAACGGATTATTATTACTCACTATAGTAAATGAATTAGCAAAGCTATATATTGATTCAGTAGCCGTGATAGTGCAATAGCCTTCCGGTTTTCCTCTCGTCTCAGTGGTCAGAGGTTCGAATTCACAGCGTAGATTCATTAACACATTTTTACAGTCGACGTTATCTCTCAGCTCCACAGCTTAAAATGGGTATCAGAAAATGTCTTGGAAAGTAAAAGCCTCTAGCGTGATACTATCCAAATGTATGGAGTGTCAATTGGTCGATAAAATAATGGGGCTATGTCGATATAAGTATGGGGATATGTCGATGAAAAATATGGGACTACCACCATATGACTAATACATGTACGAACAAATTCTGGAAGATATTTAATTTTCGTCGATTGTATTTAAAAACCAACCTTCATCTATACTGAGTTCGTGTTCCATAGATCTATTTTGTTCTCTTTTCCGTCCTGTGAATTTATAGTAATCTTCTCTAACACTTGTATTCGCATGTTCATGTGTGCTTTTCGGCTGATTTGTTACACGTCCAGATTTCACACTCGTATGTTGCCACTTCGTCTCAGAATTCTGAACATTTGTTGTTCTATCTGTTACAATCCATTTAGAAACTTAAGAGACTTCTGGTTCAATATAGCGGATAGGCTGTTGAGATATTAAGGCCGCTGGAGTGATTGTGTTTTAGGTTCCTGTCTGATTACGCATTTTCCTAATGTTGAACTGGTTGTACATGGTTCCGTCGCCGAGCTACTGTGTTAGTTAGTTAGTTAGTTAGTTAGTTAATTAGTTAGTTAGTTAGTCGACAGATCATCCTCATTGCACATCGAACCATTCAGTACATAAGTGCTCGGATCCCCTCCTCAGCAAATCCCGCAGCGTGTAGCGGCTAACGACGCCAGTTCTGTGTTGGTTTATCAATCTTCTTTGGCTTCCTGCGTATTGTTCTTGTTTGGCCACAAATCTTTTAATTTGCTGTTCTTGCAGTCTGACCATGGTTGTAGATTCACAGTCATCACTTGGTTCTCGCAAAAGTCATACTTCTCGTAGAGCATTCAGAATGTCAGCCTGGTCCATGGTGCGTCCGCCCTCCACAGTAGCCTTACCTGCGAGCTTGTCAGTGTAACAAGCTACGTGGACGGTCCCAAATAACTATGTCACAATGTTTCAAAACTATTCTTTCGCTCTGGCTGGGATAGGTCTTTGCTTGCCAACCCTCCTCCGTTCCCCGGACTCACTGTCACTCTCTCTTTCGACCTCGGGACCTATTCCCTGACGTGTCTTTCTGGCTGACGCATAGATAACATGGCGATCGTCAGAATAACTTGAAAGTAATTTTATTAACCTAATAAAGAACAGCACAGGAAAACATTAAGGCAGTTAAAACAGATAGTTCTAAACAGACACAACAAGGATAAAGTTCAGGCACAGAGCCTCATGGCTTTTCCTCATAGACCGAAGAGTACTACAAAGTCCCGTCAGTCGACATCTGCCTCACCGATTAGGTCCTTCGGTAGTATCCTCCTTCCCGATCGGTTGTAGGAACATCAGACCGCTGTAGAATCAAGCTTCCAAGTTTCCATGGACCACAGTCTATAGTAATCAAATGTTCTAGGGAAGTGCCATGAATCACTTGGCATAATGTCGGGTAGGAAATAATATCATGGAGAATAGTTCTTATATAATAATGGGTGTGTCTGAGTGATTGGCGGGGTCCAGCCAATAATACAAAAGGACTCGATCCTAGCGTATCGAGATGACTTGTGATGTGTCAGAACGGCTGATGGTCATTCTTTCAAGGTCAGCAGTGGCTCTATCTTGTAGAGATCATAACCTTAGACCTGGCATGAACCAAAACTTGACATGGCCTCGTCTTCAACATACTTTCTGCGTAGAGCACTGTCGAGACCTTCAGCTCTGTTCAGTTCCAAAAGAAGGACCCTGGAAAGGACAAACATTTGTGAGAGTCTCCAGCCTAAACTTCTGGTACAGCCGACATGGAGACTCCTAATGGTCTCAGCACATCAGTTGCCCTAAACAAAATATATAATAGTAATTGATATATAACTCTTTACTAGACCTGCGTGAATTCGCCTGACCTGACAAGAGGTCCTGGATTGGCGGCGTCTTTCCTAGACCTGGTCTTCAGCTTGACGAAGTCTTGTCGTTTGACCCTAGGTATCCTTACCCATTTTCCTCATACCAGATTCACTCTCCACTCTCATATAATGCCTTTATTATTATTGGGCACATTCGTTTCCCGGCTTCTCTCTCACTGACAAACCCTCTCTTTCACACGACAAAGCTCTTGTTGTGTTTTGTTAGTAATTATGTGGGTTTCCACTCTTAACTAATATTATAGTAATGGGTTTGTATGGAAAGAAGTGTCGTTCTCCATTCCTAGCAAGAATAGGAAAGAAGATACTACCCCTTCCGGCCGCTGCTCTTGTCTGAGCTGTCGCCGCAATGTACCGGCAGTGCCTCACATAACACGTAGATTCAGATGAGTTCAGGTTCTCTCAATGAGATAGAGAAGTCTATTTATATCCCCAACATCATCCTATCGACCAGTAACCATTCAGTCCACCTGGCCACCCCATCGGCTAAAAGACGAAAGAGATAGCACCGTGGATAGCCTCTTCCGGCTCAAGAAGATAGATGGGTGGAATCCGTCCCCACGGAGCCCTCCCCCTTTCCGGCATACTGTATATATGTTGTGTTTATATTTAAATGAGAGATGCTACTATGCCGAGTTCAGGCCGTAGGAAGAAAGATAGCCCATCTGCCGCCAAGAACAAGCGAAATCATCTGGGGAGCTATATTGCTCAGATTCGTTCCCAGGCAATGCCAAGAACAAGACGCTTAGCTAGATTGGCCAACGGTCAACCCACTACCAATATGGCAAGACTGCCGTTTAGCCAATTCGTCTCACCAGACGAGACAACCAGTTAGCTTTATAGACCTAGGTCTAGCAGTACTAAATAAAACCCATTGTTACCTTTCAATCAACCATCAGCATGCTGCGCTTCATCTGTCGCACTATTTGAAGTGTCAAATAGACATGAGGCAGTCTACAAATCGTAGTTGATTAAACCGACATTGATGGCCCAAGAATTTACATTAGTCCGTATTTGGCGCAAGGGGCCTTATCGGGTTTCCCCCCAAGACAAGACATATATCTAATCGTTCTATTAAAAAGATCGTGTTGTTAAAGTAACCCAGAGAACTATCTTCCATGGTGATTGAGCGAATAAGAGAACTGAGGGTTCCCGAAAGCTGTTTCCCCCTGTTTACCCAAACCCAAATAAGGCCTGAGGACATGGGCCACTGGCGTTTTGTCACAGTCAGCCCGCTCATTTCCTTGTACTCCTGCATGCCCTGGCACGAAGATGAAACTAATCTTTGCCAGCCGAGACCGCTCCAGAGACAGCAACCACTCACTCTCTTCGATCCACCCCATCTCTATCCTCTTGAACATGCTCATTGAGTCGCTAAGGAAACATGCCCTATTGAATGTCGATGTCTCGAGCCATGTTATTGCTTTACTTACTGCCATGACTTCCATAGTCAGGCTGCTTGTGGTCTCAACAAAAGCACCGGAGTCCTCCTTCACAATTCTCCCTCCGGCCTGAGCCGTAAAGGCCCATGAGCTTCTCACATGTCGGACGACCGACCCATCTGTGTAAATGACAGCATCACCGTTTACCGACTTCTCGAAAATCAACGCTTGTACTTCCGCCTCCACAGCAGCAGGATTTTCTTGTCTGCATTTTCTGTCTAGTTGGATGCAAACTGAAAAGGACGTACAGAAATATGTTGGCACTTGTAACCACTCCTCGCCAGGTTCTAAGTCCTCAAGTGAACACACCTGTTGAAGAATGTCTTCGGCTTGACCCATCCACGACCTTCCTCTTTTTAACCTGCTGCCCTTCGCCTTCCTAATCTCACAATGCAGTGGATGTTGTGTGTTTGCGTTAATTCTGAGGTAGGTACGTGCTCTGCAAATTTGTATTCTGTCTTCAATGATTGGAAAATCAAGAAGGTAGCGCATCGCCTTGCATGCTGTATCTCTTGTACATCCAAGAATAATGCGCATAGCTTCATTCTGTATCCTTTCCATCCTTTCTATCTGCTTACGGATGAGAGTCAGGATCCCCATCGCATACTCCAAAACAGACATGACCGGCCCCCTCGTATAGAAGACATAGATGGTGCCGCTCATAGTTTACTGCCGCCATCACCCGCATCGCAGTCAAACCCCGCTTGGCCTTTGCTATCACCTGGTCTATGTGCTCATTATAAGCCAGACTTCGATCAAAACGTATCCCCAGGTAGTTCATTGCCTGCATTCTTTCCACAGTCTCTGAACACAGATTTACAGTAGGTGTTGGAGTGTTGCTAATATGATTATTCAACGAGAACAATGTCACTGTTGCCTTTGTTGGGTTGACCATTGTCCCAGCTTCAACATACCAAGTACTTATGCGATTGAGTTCGGTTTGTAGTTCCACAGCAACCTGATCTCTGTCCTTGCCCTGACAATACACTAAAACATCGTCGACAAATGACAATATCCTCCCTGGTCCATTGATCTGCTCGCTGGTGATCCTCACAGTGTAGGCGTTGCACAGCACCGGAGATAATGGTGATCCCTGTGGTAGGCCAGGATATATTGTTGGTGGTTCCGAAGTCCAAATGCTACATCTAAAAACTACTTTCCGTTGGAAGAGGGCTGCAGCGATCTAACTAAGAAGGAAAGGACTTATCTTGAGTTCAAGAAGCTGAAGCATTAGAAAATCCAATGGTACTCTGTTGTACGCGTCCTCAAGATCAATCGCTGCAGCAAAGGTTTCAATGCTTGAGTGGAAACTTTCATAGACATCATGGCCAAAAACTGCTGCATTGGTCCAGGTTTCTCTGTTTGGACAGTACCCTCTCAGGGTAGGTGGGAAAACATCTTGCTTCTCTAGCTGGCTTGATAAATTTCTGGCAATTAACTTCTCCAGCAGCTTGCCCATTGTATTCTGCATGGTTATTACTCGATATCCTTGAATTTTTGTGTGGTCTTTGCCAGGCTTCGGCAAGGGAATCAGTTAGCTGTGTAACAAGTCCTCCTTGATGCTAGCTCTCCCTATACTGTTGTTGTACATGTCTGCTAGTTTCTCTAGCTCGTTGTCGGTACACCTATTGATATCGTCGTATCTTATTCCATCTGGCCCTGGAGCGCTGTTTTTTATTATCGTCGAAGCACAGCCTTGATTTCTTCCACAGTCACCGTGTCTTCATCCGAAATATTCTGGGCCTTGCACCTGTCTGAGGTGACATCCTTGGCAAGATTTCAGCCTCTCGTATCTGTCTGGTTGCTCTGCTCTAAATAGCGTTCGAAGAGGGCTTTGCCCTTGTCATCGTCAGTCGGAAATTCTCTTATTCTTGGCTACCCCACTCATGCTTTTATGTAGTCGCCAGAACAATTTCAGTGACTTGTCTGTGCTTACTCTTTGACATACCCAATTGCGTGCAAAAGGGGGGGGGGGGGGTGCAGGGGATGCGATGGCCTCCTGGGAGGGGGCATCCAATTAGGCTTTTGGCGTTGGCCCAGTCACATCTCTTGAGCTTGTATTGACGGACTAATTTCGTATTATACGAATCGTATGCCGTAGTTTAAGTACTAACAATAGTATCTAGTGCATTGCGAACCCTTTTAGCAGGAAAAAAACAATTTAGGGGCATCCAATCATGGGGTTGGCCCCGGGCATCAAAGAACCTCTGCATGCCACTGGACATACCTCTGCCCATTTTTCACTTTTAACCACCTTAACTGAGTTAAATGCACGGAGCCACACAGTTAGCTGTGGATTTCGTGTGAAATGCTTTCACATATGTCCGCGGTTATTTGTATTATGAACTGCTTGTTCATAAAAATGGCGAACGGCCGGATGCTGAATCATATGGTTTTGTCTTATGCAGTGTGAAACTGCTGCTTTTCTAGGGACTGCCAGTTTCATCGACGATGAATTTAATTTTCGTGACGGACTATTGTGTTGGAATTCTGGCAGCAGCCTTATGAATGTATACCTGTGCGTGCTATTGGTTTGTAAGGAGTGCTATCTATCCCACTTTTCACAAGGTAGCGTCATGGGGTGGCCCTTTGCCATGAAACTGGAACCACGACTAAATACTAATGACTAACTAAGAACTAAAGAACTCGTCAGTAATTGGAAATCTAACATATATGGTTCTGCCCAGACTAAAGTTCAAATTCGGAACAAACACGCAAAATATTGTTACACGTATAGAGAGGCACTTCTCCTTGTTACACGATGGGCAGGGGTACAAGTGAATGAAAAGAATGCAATACTGAATGCATGCGGGTGAACAGCATCAAGGGATGGACTGGAAGACGCATGCGGTGTTTGTCCATCAAGTATGATGATGACCATTCGTTTCATCCAGTGGCCGTGAAAGTTTGGATCCGTAAGCTCTAAGATGGCTGGTAAGGTCTATTTTGGCTCGAAATATTCTTTGACAATGTGGCAAAGATTGCTTGATGATCCAGGTGGAGGATGTCCTGCGGTGGTTTTTTTTTCTGTCCAGCCTTTGTTTTACAGCTCTTGCAGGCCTGTTTGCTTTACAAGTCACTGCATACTTGCGTAATGATGTACGCCATAAATTTCTGTCTTTGGCAGCAATCTCCTATGTGTCGTGATTAATTTCAAAAGATTTGAGCGATATCATCAGAATGTTTTTAAATCGGCTCCTCTGGTTGCCTTGGGAGCGTTTATCGCAACGCAACTCCCCGTAAAATATACGTTTAGGGAGCCTGTGATCTGGTATGCGAGTCAGGTGTCCAGACCAGCGAAACTGTATAAATGCATTGTTCTAAGACATACCAGATGATCTGGAGGCTCATCAAAGCCGACGTGCAGTGAGGAAGTGATACTTGACGATGACTAGTTAGTTAGTTAGTTAGTTAGTTAGTTAATTTAGTTAGTTAGTTAGTTAGTTAGTTAGTTAGTCGAGGTTCCAACTTCACGGCAACGGGTCGTCCCCATTATGCTCCGTTCCTGTGCCAGTGAATATCACACAAAATGCTCCCCACTGTCCAACTGGGAAAAGTGGAACAGACAGGAGTTTCCGCAATCCAACAGCCCGCACAGGTACACTGTGCATAATGCCGCCGCCAGAATGCCAACACAAAAGTCCTCCACGAAAACGACAGTTCATCGTTGATGGAATCGGCAGTCACCAGAAAGACCTCATTGACCCGGGTTTTCTCACATGGCTGTATCTCTATCCGCAGGGCGACCCGCCGAAAGCTTCGCAGTAAGCACGAACTCCGTAGCTCCAGCGCCGACTCCCAGAAGTCTCCTGAAAAATGCACTCGTGAACCGAAAAGGCAAACGATGACTAGTAAAGGAATAGGTGAAACATTCTTAATGTAATTTAGGGAAAAAGATTTGAGTACTTTATGGATTAGCCTGTAGCCATAAACATTCTCTCTTTGTAGAGACACTCTCACGATAGATGGTGGTGGATTGAAAAAGAAAGCAGTCGGTTGAGAGTTGTTGCTTATGGTGTCAAGTTTTAGAAAGTGGACAGAGGAACTCTTTAAAGGCAAGAACTACGGTCACAAACTAGTATGGTTACTGCCATAAAAGAAAGTAATGACAGACTAGTGTCTGTACAATAGTGGCTGGCCGAGTGGCTAAGAACGCCGGGTTCTCCTTTGGGAGACCTGGGTTCGAAACCTCGGTAAGGTGTGGGTATTTTTTCTCTGTCGGGGGCAAACAGAAAATCCTAACCTGCACAGTTCTCTGCGACTGCACTAGTCAGGCGGCCTTAATTCCTCAGGCTAAAGACCACCCTGCCCTACACTGTAAGGTACTTTAATCAGTAGATGACATATTTTTGACAGTGTCTTTACAATTGACCATGTGGCTGTTTCGGGATTTGAAATTTAAATATTGAGTACAACCCACTACTGGCAACGCGGATCGCATTCTGGTATGAACCTAAGGCCTATCCACGTCAATATGGAAGCACTATACTCGAGTTTCGCCCTCGTTTGAGCTCGTCAGTAGTGCATATCCCTGACCGGATCCGGAAACAGTCCCGGATCACGCGTGTGAAGCGGGTGTGTAACCACGCGGCACACACTGGACACACCAAATTATCACAACAGAACATCACAACGCTACCCATCGTAGGCTATGCTCAAGATTGCCCAATCGCCGCGACCGACGTCCGATGCTATCGATGGAGCATAGCCAACGATGGTAGCGTTGTGATGTTCTGTTGTGATAATTTGGTGTGTCCAGTGTGTGCCGCGTGGTTACACACCCGCTTCACACTCGTGATCCGGGACTGTTTCCGGATCCGGTCAGGGATATGCACTACTGACGAGCTCAAACGAGGGCGAAACTCGAGTATAGTGCTTCCATATTGACGTGGATAGGCCTTAGGTTCATACCAGAATGCGATCCGCGTTGCCAGTAGTGGGTTGTGCTCAATATTTACATTTCAAATCCCGAAACAGCCACATGGTCAGTTTGTTGTTGCTCACTGGATTTCGGAGGGCTGGTGTTCCTTGCCAGTGAGAAGTCCTGGTCTTTACAATTGCCTAGAAAATCATGATGCAACAACTCACAGGATTCCCAATAAACGGCGTAAAAAGCTCATCCATTGGAGTCGCCTCGCCGGGTAGGGCAATTGACATGCACAAGAAGACTCCATACAGTTAGCATACGACTGTGTACAGCTGATTAAATAAACTTAAGATAAAGAGATATTCGCGCCATGAGAACAGATGGGAGAGTAGACATTATCAAGCAAGTTATTAACAGACAGAACATGTGCATCACTGGAATGCGTGAGACCAGGTGAAACGGAACGGGAATTATGAAACCAGACGACTATAAAATGGTCCTTTATGAGGAAGAGAAGCAATACAACAGTGTAGCACTTATAGTTGATCTCAATAAATTACAGCATGTACCGAAGTAATGTCCTGTTGTGGGCCTGTGATGTGATATGGCCATCTTATTTTGTAGACCAGAATAAATGAAAGGATAAATAGGTGGCCAATATTTCCTTCTCTTAGCAGGCGACGATTCCATTCGTCAAACCTCAGTCCGTACCTTTTCATTACATTATCAACGCAGTTCCCAGTCAACTTCGCTACCGTGCACACTATGATCGATCTGCAAGAATAGAAATCTTTTAAAAAATACCGGGCAGTGCCAGATAGACTATTATTGCTAAAATTAAGTGGAGGTATGTTGGTGTCAACATCATTCAAGCAATTGCCCCGATAAAGGAAAGCGGTGTTGATAGTATGTTAGTTGCATTTCGTATAAAAGAACGTCGTAATCAACCGTGACATTTTTTGACTGTTTGTGATTTACTAGACAAGTTTACGTTAAGTAGTTTGCTATAAGGGCTTGCGAACGCGGTTTGTGAGCCCGTATACCCGGGTTCGAAACACGGCGGTGCTGGTTTTTTCGAAAAAGGTATAGGGGCCGGTCGTTCAGAAAGCAATGGCAAACTACTGAACATAACACTTGCCTAGTAAATCAACAGCAGCTGAAAATGCTGGTGTTGACTGCAACGTCCCGTAAGGGATACGCAACATAATTTTTATTATTTTCTACACCACCACACCCATACCATTGTTAAAAATCAACACAAGGCGGTCTGCGTCCAAATCATATACGGCTGATTTAGAACGTGGTATGTGGGATGGCTACCCCTTCGTCGGTGATGATTCTATAGATCAGTTGTTCTCAACTGGTTGGGAATTCCCAGCTTAGGGGGAATTTTAGGGTTTCCCGGGGTGGGGAGGGGGAATTAAGATTATTTCAAGATCGCGTTAATACAAGAACTGATTACTTGATATTGTTTTTCCCTCCATACTTTACGGATTTGTACTTCTCCCACTGCTGAAATTCGTTTTATAACGCAGTAGACCCGCAAATCACGTTTTGTGTATGAAACGAGCGTGATTCTACGCTAAGGTAGGGATAGGTAGAGGCTAAGAATATAATAGAACAATAGAGGTTACAGGGGTCATATAGGAGGAATGTAGATGTAGGGTCAGATAGGGTGAGGAGAAATCCCAAGACAATGGTTATCTCTAAACACAATGGATGGTTATATCACGGAGATGTCAGTCTGTCACCAGGGGGCAGAGAAGAACGTGCTAGAGAGAAGATTCAATAAAGGGAAACCCAGAATGGCATTTGCAGGGGAAGTGGTGATTGGGAGTAGAGGTTGAATGGTGTCTCTTGGGAGGTCCCGGGAAGAGTGAATAAATAGAGAAGTCTGGGCAAATTGAGGAGAGTTGACTTCTCAGGCTAAGTGAGGAAGAATTAGCCAGACAGGTGATTTTCTGGATCTCAGTTAGGGAAACTCAGCCAGGAGATTTAAGTGCTGGACAAGTGAGGGGATTCAGCGACAGTTGAGTCTGAAGCTAAGTGAAGGAGACATGGCCAGACAGTGGAGTTCTGAAAACCTCGCCAGGAGAATTAAGTTCTGGACCAGTGATGAGAGCTGAGTCCAGAGAGAAGATACTCAGAGGAGTTGATTAGATTCACGGACGGAGAAGAGTCCGTAACAGGGTATTGTGCAAGGCCAGTAGACGGCAATAGTGTGGTCGCAGGAACTTATTGTGTTAAATTATACTCTGAGTGTTCTGCAACTATGCATATGCAATATATATATATATATATATATATATATATATATATATATATATATATATATATATATATATATATATATATATATATATATATATATATATATTCATTAGCAATATAGTGTTGTGTGCGACGAACAGTGTTATCTAATGCCTATAACTGTTCATAAATATACATGCAGAGTATTCATACAGACATACCTCTGAACATAACCATAGCCAATTTCTGTCAATAACATTGTGACAGAGAATATTATCTGATGGATCGTCACTAAAGAACAGAGAGCAAAATCACAATTAAACAACATCACGATAAATCATTTTCATAAGCGTGAATACCAGACAGTCACAGCTAGCAGATGACTCGTTCGAAGTGTCATAGAATTAACGAAGTCAACTTGAACAGTTGTAGGTCAGCGCAAGAAAAATAAGAGATGCGAACACATCACCCAAGATGAATTGTTGTCCGCAACACACCGACAGTGTATTGGCGATCCAGACAGAAGACGCTGAAAAGTTGGAGAGATATTTCAGAACACAGCCGAATACTGTGTGTTGGAGACCCCAACGGGATTGAGGGTGGTAAACAGCAGAACTATTTCTTACAAGACAATTGTGTGGGGGTTGTGATTGGCTGATCTAGAGTTCAGTCGTGTTGGGAAAAAAGACGATTAGATTACTGGGGTGTACTGAGACTGAAGTGACCTTCAGAGTCCTGATTTTACACAGCGGAAGTTTACATCGTGACGTGTGTGTGCAGCAGATATCGAGATGTCGGTTGCAAATAGAACGTTATTAAGAACAGCTGTGAAGAAGTCCATGTCAGAGGGACAAGAAACATCTACGGTTTTTTGTGTTATTCGTTGCCGAAAGTTTGTGTTCGTTCGTCGTCATCAATCATTCACCTGGCAACAAACAGTCAACAGCAAACAATCAGGTGGCGTCTCCACAAGGGAGATTGCTAAATGTACTTGCTATGCAGAGACAAACTGTCTGATAGTCAACAACATCGTTAACGTGGCCGGCAGATTGGAATTCTTACTAACGATTCAAGGAGAAAGCAGCCACTCAGAAAAACACTTGTTTCCCCTCAGGGTTTCGCGTCGGCACACCAAAACATTATATATGACTGACGTGTGTGTCTTTGTACCAGAAGTTTGTTCACCATCTGAGGCAGTCCAATCCTATCAGTCCTTGTTTTGGAAACACATTATACTAAAACAGCTAAGTATTTTTGTAGTTGTTACACTGCACTGTTGTTCATAACTGCTTTGTCTGGTTTGCCATTCTTTGGTCTAAGTATTGTTATCGTGTGTGATCTATTTATTCGTATGTGGTCCCGTATTCGTCTTATGTTGTTTTTGTGATGGTGCACAGAATTCGTGAAACAAGGCAAAAGTGGTTCCCTTTGTACATATTATATTATTCTAGGAAAGATTCGATAGAATGGCTTAGTCTAGGCATTGTGTGTCCTAAAGAAACATCCTACACCAGTGTTGTTTCTCGTCAGAAATATGTTTATTATTGGCTTTGGGTGCTTCTTTTCGTTTTTTAAAAATATTTTATTATGAAATGTGTTTACCATGCATATACGGTATTATTGTAAACCTTGCGAGACATCTTCTTTATAGCTGGTCTTGTTGTTTTGTATGATGCGCACTGTTTTGTATTACACAGACATGTATTAATGTGATGTTAATTTAATTTCTCTGTAATCACATGTCTTCGTGTCGTCAGCCTGTATGTCTCGCGTCAAGTAGATCATCTTTTTTGATTTATCATCCACTTATATATATATATATATATATATATAATATATATATATATATATATATATATATATATATATATATATATATATATATATATATATATATATATATATATATATCTTATATATAAATTAGGATCTCCGTCTGTCTGTCTGTCTGTCTGTATGTATGTATGTTAGTATGTCCTTTATGCGCTCGCGAACGGCCCATCCGATTGAGATGCAATTTTCTACACGCCTTCCTTTCATTTTTCTTCTTCCTCCTCCTCCCTCCTCCCATTCCCAAAATACGTACGTAAATATATGATGATGATGATGAAAGAATCCCCGAACCAAAACGCTAGGGAAAGGGAAGAAAATGACGTGACTACACAGAATCGTCACACGGCAATCATCATCATCATCAAGTGCCGTGCCGGCTGGCGTAGGCGTTCAACTCTGCTGCTGATATATATGCCTCCATGCCACGGCAATATCAATAACAATTCATCTTTTTATGTGTAAGGAAGTTATCTACAGTCGTGTAGAAGGGAAGAACAATCAATGGAAGGACCGAAATCACAGAACCTAGACGAGTATGAATTCGGAATGGCGAACTCCCTCCTCCTCTCTTCTCCTCCTGCCTCTACCTCCTCCCCTCCTCCTCCCTCTACCTCCTCCCTCCACCCTCCTCCTCTTCCTCCTCCCTCTACCTCCTCCCCCTCCTCCCTCTCCCTCCTCCCTCCTCCTTCTCCCTCTTCCTTCTCCCTCTTCCTCTCCCCTCCTCCTCCATCCTCCTCCCTCCTACTCCCTCCGCCTCCCCCTCCTCCTCCCTCTACCTCCTCCCTCCTCCTCCCTCTACCTCCTCCCTCCCCTCTCCTCCTCTTCCTCCTCCCCCTCCTCCATATCCCTCCCTTCTCCCTCCTACTCCCTCTGCCTCCCCCCTCCTCCTCATCCCTCCTACTCCCTTCTCCTCCTCCCTCTTCCTCTCTCCTCCTCCCTCCTCCCTTTTCCTCCCTCTACCTCCTCCCTCTACCTCCTCCCTCCTCCTCCTTCCTCCACATCCCTCTTCCTCCTCCTCCCTCCTCATCATTCCTCCTCCTCCTCCTCCCCCTCCTCCTCCCCCTCCTCCTTCTCCCTCCTCCTTCTACCTCTTGCTCCCTCCTCCTTCTGCCTCCACCTCCTCCCTCCTCTCTCCTCCTCCTCCTCCCTCTCCCTCCTCCTCCTCCCCCACCTGCGTTCTCCTCCTCCCTCCTCCCTCCTCCTCCTTTCCTCCCTCCTCCCTCCTCCCCCTCCTCCCTCTTCTTCCTCCTCCTCCTCCTCCTCTCCTCCTCCTCCTTCACCCTCCTCCCTCCTCCTCCCGTCCTCCTCCGCCTCCCTCCTCCTTCCTCCTCCCTCCTCCTCCCTCCTCATCCCTCTTCCTCCTCCTCCTCCTCCTCCCTCCTCTTTCTCCCCTTTCCCCCCTCCTTCTCTTAATCCCTCCTCCTCCCTCCTATTTCACCCTACTCCTCCTCCTCCCTCATCCTCCTCTCTCCGCCTATCTCTTCCTCCCTCCTCCTCCCTCCTCCTCCCTCTTCCTCCTCCTCCTCCCTCCTCCTACCTCCTCGCCCTCCTCTTCCTTCCTCCTTCGCCCTCCTCCTCCCTTCTCCTCCCGTCTCCTCCTCCCCCTCCTACCCCTCCCTCCTCCCCCTCCTCCCTCCTCCTTCTTCCTCCCTCCTCCTCCCCCTCCTCCCCCTCCTCCTTCCTCCTCCTCCATCTCCTCCTCATCCCTCCTCCTCCATTCTCCTCCTCCCTCCTCCCTCTACCTCCTCCCTCCTCCTCCCTTCACATTCCTGCTCCTCCCTCTTCCTCCTCATCCCTCCTCCCCCTCCCTCCTCCTCCTCCTCCTCCATACTCCTCCTCCCTCTACCTCCTCCTCCTCCTCCCTTCACATTCCTCCTCCTCCCTCTTCCTCCTCCTCCCCCTCATCCTCTTCCTCCTTCTCCTCCTTCCTCCTTCTCCCTCTTCTTCCTCCCTCTTCCTCCTTCTTCCTTCTCCCTCCGCCTCCTCCCTCCTCTTTCTCTCTCCTCCTCCTCCCTTTCCCTCCTCCTCCATCTCCTCCTCCTGCGTTCTCCTCCTCCCTCCTTCTCCCTCCTCCTCCCTCTTCCTCCCCCCTCCTCCTTCTCCTCCCTCCTCCTTCTCCCTCTTCCTCCTCCCTCTTCCTCCCTCTTCCTGCTCCCTGCGCCTCCTCTCTCCTCCTACTCTCTCCTCCTCCTCCCTCCTCCTCCCTCTCCCTCCTCCTCCCTCTCCTCCTCCTCCTGCGTTCTCCTCCTCCCTCCTTCTCCCTCTTCCTCCTCCCTCCTCCTCCCCTCCTCCTCCACCCTACTCCTCCCTCCTCTTCCTAATCCCTCCTCCTCCCTCCTATTCCTCCCTATTCCTCCTGTCTCCTGTCTCCTCCTCCCTCCTCCTCCCTCCTATTCCGTCCTCCACCTCCCTCTTCCTCCTCCCTCCTCCATTTACCCAAGACAGACAGACAGACAGATAGTCTGGAACGGGATCTTATATGACTACTTATATGATTTAAATGAGATGCTCTCCACCATGGGCTGGGCCGGGTCAGACAGACAGATAGATAGACAGACAGACAGACAGACAGACAGACAGTCGGGAACGGGAACTTATATGACTACTTATATGAATTAAATGAGATGCTCCCCACCAGGAGTTGGGCGATGCCGGGACCGGGTCAGACAGACAGACAGATAGATAGTCGGGAACGGGAACTTATATGACTACTTATATGAATTAAATGAGATGCTCCCCATCAGGGTCTGGGCGAAGCCGGGCCGGGTCAGACAGACAGACAGACAGATAGACAGACAGACAGACAGATTGTCGGTAACGGGAACGAGAACTTATATGACTACTTATATGAATTAAATGAGATGCTCCCCACCAGGGTACTGGGCGAAGCCGGGCCGGGTCAGCTAGTCTTATATATAAAAGGCAATGTGTGTGGATATGTATGTCCTTTATGCGTTCGCGAACGGCCCATCCGATTGAGATGAAATTTTCTACACGCCTTCCTCTCATTCCAGCGCTGCCAACTGTCATATTTTTGTTTCTTCTTCCTCCTCCTCCCTCCTCCCCCTCCCTAAATACGTACGTAAATATATGATGATGATGATGAAAGAATCCCCGAACCAAAACGCTAGGACAAGCGAAGAAAATGACGTGACTACACAGAATCGTCACACGGCAATCATCATCATCATCAAGTGCCGTGCCGGCTGGCGTAGGCGTTCATGGTTCTCCATAGATCTCAGTCTTTGGTTTTCTGGATCAACTCTGCTGCTGATATATATGCCTCCATGCCACGGCAATATCAATAACAATTCATCTTTTTATGTGTAAGGAAGTTATCTACAGTCGTGTAGAAGGGAAGAACAATCAATGGAAGGACCGAAATCACAGAACCTAGACGAGTATGAATTCGGAATGGCGAACTCCCTCCTCCTCTCTTCTCCTCCTCCCTCCTCCTCCCTCTACCTCCTCCCTCCTCCTCCTCCCTCTCCCTCCTCCTTCTCCCTCTTCCTCTCCCTTCCTCCTCCATCCTCCTCCCTCCTACTCCTTCCTCCTTCTCCCTCCGCCTCCTCCCTCCTCCTCCCTCTCCCTCCTCCTCCTCCTGCCTCCTTCTCCCTCATCCTCCTCCCTCCTCCTCCTCCCTCCTTCTCCCTCTTCCTCCTCCATCCTACTCCCTCCTCCTCCTCCACTACCTCCTCCTCCTCCCTCCACCCTCCTCCTCCTCCCTTCTCCTCTTCCTCCTCCCTTTCCTTCCTCCTCCTCCCTCTACCTCCTCCTCCTCCCTCTACCCTCCTCCTCCTCCTCCTCCTCCACCTCCCTTTCCTTCCTCCCTCCTCATTCTCTCTCCTCCTCCCTCCTCCCTCTCCCTCCTCCTCCTCCTCCTCCTCCTCCTCCCTCCTTCCCTCCTCCCTCCCCTCCCTCTCCTACCCCCTCCTCCTCCTCCTCCTCTCCCTCCTCCAATTCCTACCGTCTTCCTCTTCCCCTCCCCTCCTCCTCTCCCTCCTCTTCCTCCTCCATCCTCTTCTCCCTCTTCCTCCTCCTCCTCCCCTTCCTCCTCCTTCCTCCTCCTCCCTCCTCCTCCTCTCCTCCTCCCTCATCCCTTTTCCTCCCTCCTTCTCCTCCCTCTACCTAATCCCTCCTCCTCCCTCCTCCTCCTTCCTCCACATCCTCCTCCTCCTCTCCCCTCCTCCTCCTACCCTCTTCCTCTTGCCCTCCCCCTCTCCCTCCTCTTCCTCCTCCATCCTCCTCCTCCCTCTTCCTCCTCCTCCTCCTCTCCTCCTCCTCCTCCTTCCTTTCCTCCTCCTCCTACCTCCTCCCTCCTCCTCTCTCCTCCCTTTTCCTCCCCCTCCCTCTATCTCCTCCTCTCCTCCCTCCCCTCCCTCTTCCTCCTTCTCCCTCCTCATCATTCCTCCTCCTCCTCCTCCCCCTCCTTCTCCCTCTTCCTCCTCCTCCTCCTCCCTCCTCCTCTCTTCTCCTCCCTCTCTCATCCCTCTCCCTCCTCCTCCTCCTGCGTTCTCCTCCTCCCTCCTCCTCCCCTCCTCCCTCTCCCTCCTCCATCCTCCTCCCTCCTTCTCCCTCCTCCTCCCTCTTCCTCCTCCTCCCTCATCCTCCTTCTCCTCTTTCCCCCTCCTCCTCCCTCTTATTCCTCCCTACTCCTCCTCCTCCCTCCTCCTCCTCTCTCCGCCTATCTCTTCCTCCCTCCTCCTCCCTCCTCCTCCCTCTTCCTCCTCCTCCTCCCTCCTCCTACCTCCTCGCCCTCCTCTTCCTTCCTCCTTCGCCCTCCTCCTCCCTTCTCCTCCCGTCTTCTCCTCCCCCTCCTACCCCTCCCTCCTCCCCCTCCTCCCTCCTCCTTCTTCCTCCCTCCTCCTCCCCTCCTCCCTCCTCCTCCTCCTCCTCCTCTCTCCTCCTCCTCTCTCCTCCTCCTCCTCCTCCTCCTCCTCCTCCTCCTCCTCCTCCTCCTCCTTCTCCTCCTCTCCTCCTCCTCCTCCCTCTTCCTCCTCCTCCTCCTCCTCCTCCTTCCTCCTCCTCCTCCTTCTCCCTCCTCCTCCTCTCTACTCCTCCTCCTCCCTCCTCCTCCTCCTCCCTCCTCCTCCTTCTCCTCTTTCCCCCCTCTTCCTCCTAATCCCTCCTCCTCCCTCCTATTCCTCCCTACTCCTCCTCCTCCCTCCTCCTACTCTCTCTGCCTATCTCTTCCTCCTCCCTATTTCTCCCTCCTCCACCCTCTTCCTCCTCCTTCCTCCTACTCCTCCTTTTTCTTCTTCTTCTGCTGCTGCTGCCGCCGCTCCATTTACCCAAGTTAATTGTTGGGGGAATATGTAAAGATCTTTCAAGTGCTCTTTCTAATGCTTTTTGTCCGTTTATCTAAGGTTGTTCTAACCGCAACCAATAAATGATTAGACAGACAGACAGACAGACAGACAGACAGAGAGGGAGGGAGGGACAGACAGATAGACAGACAGATAGATAGTCGGGAACGGGAACGGGAGCTTATATGACTACTTATATGAATTAAATGAGATGCTCCACACCAGGAGCCAGGCGATGCCGGGCAGGGTCAGACAGACAGACAGACAGATAGACATTCAGACAGACAGACAGACAGACAGATAGTCGGTAACGGGAACGGGAGCTTATATGACTACTTATATGAATTAAATGAGATGCTCCACACCAGGAGCCAGGCGATGCCGGGCAGGGTCAGACAGACAGACAGACAGACAGACAGTCAGGAACGGGAACGGGAGCTTATATGACTACTTATATTAATTAAATGAGATGCTCCCCACCAGCTAGTATATATATATATATATATATATATATATATATATATAGTGTGTGTGTGTGTGTGTGTGTGCGTGTGTGCGTGCGCGCGTGCGCGCGCGTGTAAGACTGCTTCCAGGAACTTTCTACAACTACCTTGTTGCATATTCGAGTTGGTATAGGTAATATCTTCACCCCACACTAGCTACTAGAAAAAGGAATTAGAGCTCAAAACTATAACACTACTGCCATGTGTCGCAGGACTGATGATACAGTAATCGGGAAGTAGAAAAGGATAGTGCACATTGAACGCACAAAAGCTGACTTGGTGATGAAAAGCGTCACAAAGAAACAGACGGGGACCAGCGATGATGGAAAGAAGACACTGTTATGATCAGGACAAGATCTAGTGAAGCGAAGGAAGAGAATGTCTATAATCCAGAGAACTTAAGGAGAGGAAGAAGGAAAGAAGGAGAAGAGACGGATTGTAATATGAATATGATTCAGCACTGAGTATAGACAGACGTGAGTAATCAAGTCTAGAGGTTTTAGGAGATTTAATAATAGATAGGAATGTTGTTACGAATTGTCAACACTTATTAATGATTATAAGATGGACAAGCGACATGTCTGTATTAATTGTAGTCTTGGTGCGGTAGTGTGAGTAGGGATGACAGACTGTGTGATGGTATAAGTATGCCTGCAGGTCATCTGTTTCACGAGATGCTGCCAGAAATAAATCCTCAGGCTAAAGATTAAGACATTCTGTCAGTGTTATATATATCATAAGTTGAACAAGTTATGTTACAGAGTTCCAGTTCTTGTATGTTTGAGAAGGATACTAGACAATTGAAGCCAAACTTGCCAATGGAGAACAATAAAGATATAGAAGAATAGTGTAGTTACTCCGTGGCAACCATGGGGGATCTTTCCGGTAGATACTAGACCCAGAGGATAATATGAATACCCGTTCAGGCAGAGACTAAGTCCCGAAAGATAAATAGTGAAGCTTGTGACAGTGTACGAAAATTACAGTCGTTCCATAGGAAAACTTACTCAGAGCTACAAGAAATATGATATGTACATCACGCTGAATAAAAATATTTCCCATCTTTGGAAGATTTTTATGGGCCTCATTGGACTACATTGTTTTGGATGAATAATTATACAACATTTTAATCTGTACATCATGTTCGTAATAGACACACACAGCGGTCATTTTTAATTCTGAGGACACGAGACATTTGATAGGCAGGCATTAATACGTGGATGTAACCTACAGTCGCCAGTACACAACGTCAATTTACGGCGACCATTGATAAAGTAACGCTGTAACGAACACTATTTATAGGGTGTCAGACATTTTTTATTGCAGTAAGCAGGTTGCAGCAGTGAGCGGTGGATTCCTGTATCGCAGACGAGTGAGGCAGAAAACAGCCAAGACCCGAAGAGGCGTATCACCCTGTCTGAAGAACGACATCAAGGTGACAGAGGACAGTAGCTGAAAGAGCAAGTACTGACATCTGCAGATCACTACGAACAAGGACAGGAGCAGATACATAAGGTGCTAATCTTTTTAGATTGTCGGTGTAATTTGATCTGTATCACGCATATTTATTATATTATTTTATATATATTGATAATAATATTGTTGTAAGTTAGTACACAACGATTTAATTTAGTGTACATTAAGTATGTCCACGTTAGGGGAGTTCATTGCCTTAGGGGAAAAGTGCGGCTTAACTGGACCCGAACTAATAGCTTGGGCTGAGGCCAAGTTGTCCGATTTTCAAATACAGAAGAGGGATGAGAGAGCAGCAGCTAGGGAGGCCAGAGAAGCACAAGAAGCAGCAGCGAAAGAAGCCAGAATTGCACAAGAAGCAGCAGCGAAAGAAGCCAGAATTGCACAAGAAGCAGCAGCCAAGGAAGCTAGAGAAGCCAGAGAATTGGAAAAAGAAAGGATGTTGACTCTAGAAAAACAGAGGGAGAGAGAAATAGAATTGGAAAAACAGAAAATAGAGAAAGAAATGGAATTACAGAAACAAAAGATGGAGAGAGAAATAGAACTGGAAAAACAAAAATTAGCTCTCCAGGAGAAAACACTTGAGTTTGAGCGGGACAAGTTAGCGGCCGAACAAATATTAAAAGACAAAGAGGTTGAGGGAAATATTAAGGTAAAGATGTTGGAGATGGAGAAAGAAGGCAGAAATATCCAAGAATAAGTTGGCATGCAAAGCGCTGGATCCTGCCAAAAGATATCAAGGGATTATTAGAAATTTTTCCCAAGGAGATTCGATTTCTGCATGGCTGACTAATTGTGAAGTCCTCTTGACTCATTACGAGGTACCGTCTGACCAGTGGGGAGTATTACTTCATAGGCACTTGTCTAGGGGAGCCTTTAAAGGTAATCGAGCTCATACCTGAACAACGACGCACAGATTACCAATACATGAAACAACGACTGTTAGCACATTTCTCATTGGACACTGCAGGTTCTGCGTACAGCATACAAGACACTTGGACCTAAATCAAATCAAACTTTTTTTTAGATTTCGTGTCTGAAACGACATTACTGTTTGACAGGTGGCTGAAATCGGCTGAGGTAGGTAGGGATTTTGACAAAATTAGAGACCTGATGCTCAGGGATAAACTTATCTCCGCAGTACCACAAACAATGTCAACATTCCTTATAGAACAGAAGTGTGATTCAGTAGCAGAACTGGAAGCCAGGGGGGAGTCATTTTTCAACGCCCATAAGGACATTTTCGCAGAGACTACTCAGCCAGAACTGATCATAGGAGCATCCGCCAGAGTTTCTAGTCACAGATATGACAATTCGCATAACAAATTTCAACGTCAGGACAAATACAGACAGAACAAACAATGGTCTAATACAAAAAAGGGTTTGACAGTGCAGTGTAGGTTTTGTCGGCGCATGCACGAAACATCTGAAATGTGTGATTCCAACCCGGATTATGAATCATATATAAAAGAGCTTGCTACAAAACGTAACCATAAATATACAGACTACAAAAACAACTTAAAATGCTTTCGCGTGCAATAGTTTTGGTCACGTGGTCAAGTCATGTAGATTGCGACAGATGACTAAAAATGCATGTTTAGCCTATGTGATTTCAAGTAGCGACGACGAGGAACAGCAATATCAGAGCGCGTCTGGCAAGTATGCACGACCGGAGAAAATCCAAACAGAGCATATATACAAGAAGCAAACACCGCTTATATAAACGGTGGAAGACTCAACGTTGAACGTGCAATTGTCAATGGATTAGCAGTCAGAATGGTGAGGGACACGGGGACCTCGATTATTGGACTGGACAGAAAACTAGTCAAAGAGGAGGATTACACCAATGAGAAAGTGATATGTAGAACATTTGGTGGATCGCTAGAACAATTTGATGTGGCATGGACAGACATCAATTGCCCATACTATCAAGGACGTGTAACAGCGGCAGTACTACCACAACCAACGACGGAATTAATTGTGGGAAACATTCCTGGAGTAAAAGAGTGTACCGCCCAAGAAGGTTAGAACAATGGGAAAAGGATAATATGAAAATACATGAAGGAAATTACACAGAATTAATTTTCCCGACAGAAGACAAAAAGATACCTAGTCGCAAGCGATGATTCAGAACCCAACATGTATGAAATAAAAGAAAACTACACGGGAAACCAAAAGCAAACCAGTCAAGCATTGGACACTGGAATTGACATATAGTAGTAAAGACAGTACACAAAAGACATCCCATAACAATATACAAGAGTTAACACAGTCAGAAATTACTTGGGATTCATTACCAATAAGATCGAATTTAACTCAAGCAGAACGTAAGAAAGTTGAATTTGGTATTGAAAATTTTAGACGTATTAGTCCTTCATTTGGTGACAGCACAGCAATGATTAAACAATTCTTTACACCATATTTAGATAATAGTAAGGTAGATCATATACACGGATGTGCAGCTATAAGATATGAGTCGAGCTCAGACGACGAGGTGTCATACAGAAAGAACAACATGCAACAACGTCGGTTGAAAAAGACAGCCAAACCACGACAAACAGATATGGCAGATTATACAAAATCAAACTGGCATGAAGAAACTCCACCAAAGATGTCACAAACCCATTATACCAACACAAACACTTTACTAACAGAATGGAAACAACAAAGTGTTCCCGAAACTCAAATTGACAAAAGAATACGGGATGTGAAAATAAGGAATTGGAATCGGTATTGGAAATATCTAGGTTTGTCCGATGAAGAACGGAAGGAAAGAACACGTCAAATAGATGATTATAAATCAGTAACAACATATGTCACACAGGAAGATGAGAATCACTGCCCAGTTCTACACATTAAAGAAACATAGATCAAATAGATTAAAACAATTCAAGACAGATACATACATTAGATTCACATGCAGTACACACAGCGACAGATGAGTATTGTAGTTTTGAACACTGAATTCTATCTTTATAAATCTGTCGAAATTCTTCTGTCTATAAATTTCACTTATATTCTAATTAAACGACACAATACATATACAGCTAGTTACAGATACGATTTATACGATTTAGGAAGTACAATTCATTACAAGCACGTAATACGTCAAACACATATAACATATCAATCAACCACATACACCACAGTACGTTAATAATATATACATACAATACAACAATTCACATGGTCGATCAGCTTGTACACATCATCCACAATATTTTATTGCTGTTGAAAATGAAATTCATGAAAATTGAAAAAAAAGATGAATTCCTGAAAAAAAAAATAAATTCAGAAAAAAACGAAAAAAGATGAATTCCTGAGAAAAAAAAAATAAATTCAGGACAATGGAAAAAAAAATAAAGTCATGAATGAAAAGAATAAATAAATGATTGAAAAAAAAAAAAAAAAGAAAAGACATGACAAAACAATTGAAAAGACAAACAATAGAAAAGAACAAGATTTGTCATTATTTCGTTTAATGCATTTTTCAGTATTACATGATGTATTATTATTATTTTGTCATGACAATACACATATATTATGCACACTTTCACACAAATTCCACAGGTTTAGTAAACAAAATAGGTAGGGCACATGATGCAAAGGTTACTACTGATTTAATTTATGAAGAAATTAGATTAATTTTGATTATTCGGTGATTTTATTTCAATTGTATTATTGCATGGGTTATTATGCATAACTGTAAGATGCTTTTATTCTCATGAACAGGATGAATGGGAATGAAAGGAATATTAGCTATCTAGGTGATTAATTTAATATTGCTATTATTATGTGATAGAGTAGGATTAAATATTGCAGGTAAATATTAGGCAGCCATACTCATGAGCCACAAAGGTCAACGAAGAATATACAGTAACAACATTAGAAAGTACCGACAAAAATATGCACATATGAAAACCAAACCCCACATGAAGCGTTACACGAAACAGTCGAAGTCGAAGCACAGAAGTTACGTCAACTGTAGTCAGGTCATACACACAGTGGAGTATGAGAAGGTCGACTATGATTATGCACAGGGAAGGCAAGAGCGATTCACTTAACAATGATGTCAGTGGAGGCTGGATGTAATGAACACACACATTTAAGGAGCCTACTAAGGATGTCCGGGGAGACATTGGGACTTAGTGATGCTGGACTTCAATTCTCTGAGATAAAAAGGAGTTTGGGAGCCACACATTGTCTACGGGGATAGATGTGAGATGTGTCCGATTTATAAAAAAAATTTTTTTTTGATGATGATGTTCATAACAATTCAACTATTCACAATAGAATAGGTTATAAGGATAAGGGATACGCTTTATTGCAGAGACACGGACAGTTATGTGCGACCTTTAGTGAACAATGTAGACGGATATGTGCGACCTTTAGTAGACAATGTAGACGGAGATGTGCGACCATAGACCAATATGACAGTTATGTTCGACTACTGCGACTCATGTCACAGACTGGAAGACTGAGTTTATAAGTAAAATGTCTACGACATTTTAAATTGACAGGGGGGCATATGTGTCATGTGTCGCAGGACTGATGATACAGTAATCGGGAAGTAGAAAAGGATAGTGCACATTGAACGCACAAAAGCTGACTTGGTGATGGAAAGCGTCACAAAGAAACAGACGGGGACCAGCGATGATGGAAAGAAGACCTGTTATGATGAAGGACAAGATCTAGTGAAGCGAAGGAAGAGAATGTCTATAATCCAGGAGAGGAAGAAGGAAAGAAGGAGAAGAGACTGATTATAATATGAATATGATTCAGCACTGAGTATAGACAGACGTGAGTAATCAAGTCTAAAGGTTTTAGGAGATTTAATAATAGATAGGAATGTTGTTACGAATTATCAACATTATTAATGATTATAGTATGACAAGCGACATGTCTGTATTAATTGTAGTCTTGGTAAGGGAGTGTGAGTAGGGATGACAGACTGTGTGATGGCACTATTATGCCTGCAGGTCATCTGTTTCACGAGATGCTGCCAGAAATAAATCCTCGGCTAAAGATTAAGACATTTTGTCAGTGTTATATATATCATAGTTGATCAGTTTGTTACAAAGTTCCAGTTCTTGTATTTGAGAAGGATACCAGACAATTGAAGCCAAACTTTCCAAGGGAGAACAATAAAGATATAGAAGAATAGTGTAGTTACATTAGGGCTACGTGTGATTGAGTAAAGAGTGATATTATCAATATTACTAATTTACTTACAGAACGAGCGTGTGATTACTCTGTGAATTCGCACAAGACAAGAAGCAATGTCTTTATATCTACAGTTGACTGACAGACAGCAACGTGTCCACAAGTAAACACCTGCCTACATTAATGGACTATATTGAGGCTGGTGAACAACTAGGCCTAAGTGGCACAGAACTGCAGAAATTTGCGGAAGCAAAATTGAAGGAACATCAACAATTGGAAAGAGAAGTAAGACATAGTGAACGTGAGGTCTAACGTTTACTGGAAGAGGAGTTACCTGAAGCCAAACGTTTATAGGAAAAGAAATTAGCTGAAGTCAAGCGCTTACAGGAAGGGAAGTTAGCTGAAGCCAAACGTCTACAGGAAGAAAAAGAAACTTAATTCAATATAATGGAACTAGAACTTAAAATGTTAAAACAAAAAAATGCTGTGGAAATTGAAAAACAAAAGTACACGTTTGAGATGGAGGAGATTACACTTAAGAAATTAGAGCTAGCGTTGATTGGGTAGAGGGATAAAGCCAAAAGATATTCTTATTCTTCACAGCGGCTGAAACTGCCATACTTTACAAATAGAGAGAATATTCAAGCATATCTGGACAGATACGAGGCCATGGCAGAGGCTTTAGGCATTACAGAAGGAGAATATGCTATGCGGCTGATTATATATCTTGCGGTGAAGGCGTTGGGTACGATGTTCAATTTACCAGTGTCAGAAAGAAATAGCTATGCTATTCTACGTCAAAGTCTGCTTGCAAAGTTAATCTGAATGAAAACGGATACAGAACTGAGTTCAGACAATTTATGCCAGATAAAAAATCAGGACTTTACAGACTGTGTCAATACTTTGAAGAATCTCTTTAATAAATAGCTAGACCTCGCAGAAGTAGGGGGAGACTTTAGTCGTCTAGTGGACCTGATGTTACGAGAAAAGGCATTATCGTCATGTAATGCAGACTTGTTGGCATTCTTTCAAAAATATAAACCAAAGAACATTGAAACAATGTCCTAAATAGGGCAAAACTACATGAATACACATCCAAACTGCTCTATTGGCAGACAAATTGATAAGGAAATAGTATGTGCGGCCTATACTAAACAATATTAGAATCCAGTTATCGACCAAGATAAAAAAAAAGTGTGGACACAGCATACAGATATGAGGAACAGTGACCTCAAAACAATGGCTTCCATAGCAATCTTTTCAGCAAATCAGGACGTTACCCATACCACAATGGGAGTTATAAGAGACGTCATAACTTTAACTCTGGGTGTTTTCAGTGTGGCAGTTGCAGGCACAAAACAGCAGAATGTGATGTACAACCATCCAACTGGGCCAACAAGTAACAGGAGAAAGGATTTTATTTGTTTCAAATGTGGATGTAAGGGCTATATCCGGTATCATTGTACGATGGAGGATACAGAACACTAAAATGCAGCCCAGGTGATTGAGACACTCAATAAAGATAACTGTGATGGATACAAGCCTTTTTTGACAAAGACTGTGAGCCTTTATTAATGTGTGGGTATCCATTCCCAATAAGGTCATTAGTCCACACGGGAGGAAGTCTGAAACTGCATAATGGGTTTGTCAATGATCCATCCATTGATCATGTGCCATGCCGATACGTTTGGGCGGTTATGTTCTGCTATCTCACTCGATCACCAGAGTCGTAGATCAGCTCCGTGTTCTTGCCTCGATCATACCACGTGGCAAAGCCACGGTTATGTTCTGCCATCTCACTCGATCACCAGAGTCGTAGATCAACTCCGTGTTCTTGCCTCGATCATACCACGTGGCAAAGCCACGGTTATGTTCTGCCATCTCACTCGATCACCAGAGTCGTAGATCAACTCCGTGTTCTTGCCTCGATCATACCACGTGACAAAGCCATTCAGATATTTACTTCTCGGTCTTCCCCTTGGTCTCTTCCATGTGATCTTGCCAGTCGTCACCAAGTTCTACAATTAATTTCTTCTCATAACATGCCCAACAAATCTTCATTGTCTACGTCTAATGACTCTAATCAGTTTTCGATATTCATCTTTGTAAATGATAGTTCAGCATTGACTCTGAGAGATTCAGGGTGTACTACCATATGAGTAAGGACAACTCTGATACATCCCTCGGTTTATACAGGTTAAAATGTCAGGTGCATAACTTTCAATGTCATTGTGGAATTTTACCCATTGTGGACAGTGGGATTTTACCCATTGGCTATGATCACAATGACAACACCATATATCACAGGCAGAGGGACAACGTGTGTCCTGGACTCCCTAGTCACAGAAGTTATAATTTGAAATGTACCAACAGTCAAAGCATGTAGAGAGGAGGAAATTGATAACTGGTACCACAAATATGGTGTAAGAAGTAACTCGGTAGTTACCAGAAGACACATTAGATTAGATACAATAGCTGAAGAAGAAGTAACATTTGAAATGGAAAATCAGATAATGACTAATGATAGCAAAACTGATCAGGAGAAGACTGATCTCAAAC
Source organism: Cepaea nemoralis (assembly GCA_014155875.1). Classification (NCBI taxonomy): domain Eukaryota; kingdom Metazoa; phylum Mollusca; class Gastropoda; order Stylommatophora; family Helicidae; genus Cepaea; species Cepaea nemoralis. The sequence continues at coordinate 910,065 of JACEFZ010006257.1, read as the reverse complement.
AGAGATTTAGTGACTGTCAAATACAGGACACCACTCTTGACACATTTTTTCAGGTGTATAGTACTTCAGAATATAAGCAATTAAAGAATGATAGGTGGGGCTTCGAAGGGAAGAATAATAGTCTCACTTGCCATTTGTCAGATGACAAAATGATAAGCAGACGGAATGGGATACCTTTAGTGTATAGAGAACTAATTAGGAGAACAGCTCATGATTTGCAGGTCACATGAGAATTATGCACACACATCATAGAGCTGCATCCCAGCTGTATTGACCAAGGCTTAGTAAAGATAGCAAGCTATACAGTAGATCCTGTGCATCTGTGCAAACTACAGATATGAATGTCCGGCCATTTAAAAAGGGTGCTTTTGACATAATTGGCGCATTATCAGTGATGTCTAATAGGTGTTTTAGGTATAACTTGACCAAGAATGATCGGTACAGTAGCAGGCCAAAACCCATACCTGTCAAACACATTACAATAGAAACGGCTGCCGAAACATTATTAGCGGTACTCTATGGTTTGGGATTCGCTAATGAAATTTTGCCTGACAAGGGGTGATAATTTACGTTTCAGATGATGAGAGATGTGAGCAATCTGTTACACACCACACAGTTATTTAATACAGTCAAAAAGAAATTTGTGTCTGCCATCACATCAGTTTGTCTGTAGGGGCACAGAAGGGCTGACCCAACAATGTGGTGTGGACACCACAGTGGGTAGCAGAACACAAAAATTTAAAAAAAAACTGTTTTCTAATCATCCCATTGTAACTCTCCCTAATCTTGACTTACAACGTAATTTTAAGGGAAACGTATCATAAGCAGGAATTGGTGGATGTGTGATACAGGAGAGAATCCCCTTTGTGCATCCAGTGCTGCAGGTCAGCAGTGAACTCTCGCTACCAGAAACTAATGGTTCAACGTTGCAAGTTGAGGCCCTGGCTACTATGGTTTCTATGCATGCAATCGTCGAAGTACTCCATGGACAGATGAGTCCGTGTGCAGAGAGATCACCCACTAGTGACGTTCGTACATACAGCAGCAATGAAGAGCGCACATATTTATCGATGGAGTATTTTATGGCTGGAGTACTCATATGTTATAGTACCAATACATTGAGAGCACAATACCAGGGACGATTTGCTCTCTAGAGGCCATCAAAGGCATGGATCAACGAGGACAACGAACTTTTCTTTTTGTTTACTAGAGACTTTAAGTTATACATTGGGGAGCTGTCAAATGTGACACATCATGACAATATAATAATATGTGATTTCTTGGTGGAGAAATATGACACTGATTGTGGTTCACGCTTTACAGCCGTACAAGAGTACATGGGTTGTGCAGCGCCTCAACAGTTTTATCTTTCGTGTCGATTTACACCGTTCTAGCTGTCCAATATGAAAGGTGTATGTATTATATCTTGCTTGTGGGTACGCAAGTGGGAGTTTTTATGTTAAGTATGAGGAAGGTTTTACGCTACTTGCGGTTACCTGCTCTATTATTTAGTGTGGTAGATGGAATGTACAAGGGATGGAGTAGAGAATGTGAGAAATGTATACTCACTGCTACTCACGCTTCGTTACTGCACTCGTTCACAAATATTTAGAGACACATTACTCTCCCATCATTTTAAAACTATGTTTTCTGTTGAGGAGGGGGTAATGTAACGTACGTGATTTTACGCCAAGGCAGGGAGAGGTAGAGGCTAAGAATGTAATAGAACATTCTAGGTTATAGGGGTCAGATAGGAGGAATGTGGATGTAAGGTCAGAGAGGGTGAGGAGAAATCCCAAGACAATGGTTGACCCCAAACACAATGGTTATATCACATAGATGTCAGTCTGTCACCAGGGGGCAGAGAAGAACGTGCTAGAGAGATAATTGAAAAAAAGAGAAACCCTGAATGGTATTTGCCGGAGAAGTGGTGATTGGGAGCAGGGGTTAAATGGTGTCTCTTGGGAGGTCCGTGGAAGAGTGAATAAAGAGAGAAGTCTGGGAAAATTGAGGAGAGTTGAATTCTGAGTCTAGGTGAGGGAGACTTAGCCAGGCAGTTGGTTTACTGGAGCTGAGTTAGGGAAACTCAGCCAGGAGAGTTAAGTGCTGGACCAGTGAGGGGATTCAGCGACATGTTGAATCTGAGGCTAAGTGAGGGAGACTTGGCCAGACAGTGGAGTTCTGAAAACCTCGCCAGGAGAATTAAGTTCTGGACCAGCGAGGGGAGCTGAGTCCAGAGAGAAGATACTCAGAGGAGTTTGTTAGATTCACGGACGGAGAAGAGTCCGTAACCGGATAGACGGCTGTAAACGGCAATAGTGTGGTTGCAGGAACTTACTGTATTAAATTATACTCTGAGTGTTCTGGAACTGTGCATATGCAATATTTATATGTATATACATATTCATTAGCAATAAAGTGTTGTGCGCGAAAAACGGTTTTATCCAGTGCCTAAAACTGTTTATTAATATACCTGCATAATATTCATACAGACATACCTCTGGACATAACCATATCCAATTTCTTTCTGTCAATAACATTGTAATAATGTAGATGTCTAGACTTGTTCTAGTATGTGTTATTAAATTTAGCTTCCATGTCTACGTATACTGTGTAGGGGTGGAGGGGAATTTATAGGGACGAAATACGAAAGGGGGGAATGACATTCTGAACATATGGTGAGGCGGTGCATGGGCCAAAATAGGTTGAGAACCACTGGCATAGATGCATTTCATATTGGCCGGCATAATGCTTTGAAGATGTGCAAACACTCACAATAATAATCATAAACTAACATTGTAATTCTATATTTGGAAACCAGCAAGTCGGATGCACAGTATGTTAATATAGACTAGCGGAGCATAATGAAACAGGGTCAGCACTGTATGGCACAGAGACAACAAAAAGATGTAGCACTTAGAATTGATTTGAAAGGAACAAAATCTATCAAACTGTACTAGGCAATGTTTGATAGAACATTGCTAATAAAATGAACTTGCAGACCTTGTTTCTATCACCTGATATCCGTGTTCTGATCCACCTCGAATGTCAACATAGAACTATTGTCCTAAGCATTCTCTAAGCGAAATGAATGCAGCACAGTTTGATACCCCTGACAAGTATAGGGTCACACCCACGCATTCAGTCCCTTTACAGACCTGTGCATTGTTGGTTAGATATTGGTTGTATTTTTATATGTTATGAAGCAGCCATCTCATATCAACCCTTAGTTCGTATAGGTTTTGACATAATGCATGGCCGCCTGCCTTTATAAATTCCGCTGCAATTCCATCAGCCCCAGTTGCCTTATTTTTTTTTAAGTCGTGTGATTACATACAGGATCTCTTCAAATGCAGGATCTTCAATTTGTGGTTCACACGTTAGAACCTCTTTCCTATGGGAAAGTGTTACTTGGAGCTTCACAATTTAGTAATTCAACAAAATATTCTTTCCATGTGTTGCACATTTCCTTATTAGTATTTATCATATTCCCATTTTTGTCTTAAAAAAGTCGCTTAAAATTCGACATGGTCGACTTCATTGCAGCGGGTTTTGTCCCATTTGGCTCGGTCTCTTTCCACAGCGCGCAAAGCGTCTCACAAAGCACGAAATCCGTAGCTCTAGTGACGACCCACAGGAGACTCCGAAAGATCTAACTCGTGAACTGAAGGACGCGGCCCTGAATCGAACCCACAACCATCGGAGCCCGAGTTAAACGACTTGACCACTTCGCCATGAAGACTCCCCGTGGAGTCATTTTTGTCTTTTAAACCATATGTGTTGTGATAGGTTTTCATTGACTTCAGTTCTTTAAAAAACTTTCTGGATTCGTTTTTCTGGTGATTAGTTTCCATATCTTTGATTATATCACTCATATATTCTCGCTTCTGCTGACGAACTATTTTTGTAGCCTCTTTACATTCATTTCTATATTGCTGTTCCTTGTGGATGTTGTTGATGTCATTTAACCATAAATGTCTGGCATTCTTTTTCCTAATGACTGTTTCTTCACATTTTTGATTGAACTATCTGTTCTATCTATGCGTGGTTAACACACCGAGATATTCTTCTGCGGTAGATTGAATTGTATTCTCGACGTTCAACCAAGTTTGGTCAACGCTTTCCTCCAAAGGGATTTGCAGATTTTCAAGTTTACATTTTATGTCATCTGTAAATTTCTCTTTGACTGTAATTTCTTGTAGTTTTTCTCTGTTATATGTTGGCTGTAATCTTTGTAATTTAGTATAGAAAGCTCTCTTAAGTTTTATCTTAAATTTTGCTCCAGCGAGGAAGTCGTCGCTGTGGCACTCAGCTCCTCTATAACTTCTAACTTGTTGTATGTTTGTTGCATTTCTGTTGTTAATTAAAATGTGATCTATTTGATTATAAGTTCTCTTGTCACATGATTTCCAAGTTTGTTTGTGTATATCCTTTCTTTGTAGTCTGGTACTGCTAATCTGCAGTCCTTTGGCTTCTGCCAGGTTGATGACTCTCCATCCATTATAATTTGAAGTTGTATGTAGGCTTTCCATACCGGCCACATTTTTTATGAGTTTGCTCTCTACCTATTTTTGCATTGAAGTCTCCCAGTTCAATCAGGATGTCCTGTTTGGGGGATTTTTCTATGGCATCTTCCAGATCATTATAAAAGTCTTCTTTAACGTCATCTTCTTTCTCTTCAGTAGGTGCATGCACATTAATCATCGTTATAGTTTTCCATTTACCTTTTATTCGTAATTTACTAATTCTGTCATTAACATCTTTAAAGTTTAGAACGTTTCCCCCATAATCTTTTTTGATGACAAAACCTGTTCCTAATTCATGTTTATTTTCAGTGTTTCCTCCATATATTACAATCATTCCATTTTGCTCTAAAGTACCCTCTTCTGGCCACCTTATTTCTTGAATTGCTGTTATATCCATTTGATATTCAACCAGCTCCAGAGTTAGTTCTTCAGCCGCTCTAGCTCGATATAGTGTCCGTACATTTCATGTTCCAAATCTCTAGAGTCCTTTAGCGTTCCGAGGTCGTTGTCCTAATAAGTCAGTCCGAATTCGAGGCTTATGTATCTGTTTCGTAACAAAATAGTTTTTACAAAGGCGTGGAGAGTGCCGATCTGTGTATACAAATATGGGGCTTGCACAGTATACCTAGAACATCTCACAGAGTGTACATGGACTTTGCTGTGTGGTGATTTGGTCACAATACACTTATATCTAGCAGCTGCGACTATACGTAGTTATCGGCAGTGTTGATCATAGTGCCATGCGGCGCACATCGACGATAAAAATTTGAAAGATCGGAAATTACAAGAAGTGCGGCGTGGATAGTGAACGCACACGGGTAAACGCGGAAACGACACGCCAGAGAGAGAGAGAGAGAGAGAGAGAGAGAGAGAGAGAGAGAGAGAGAGAGAGAGAGAGAGAGAGAGAGAGAGAGAGAGAGAGAGGGAGAGAGAGAAACGGAAAACAAGAGCCATGATGGAAGGACGGCACAGAGATCTTCGCATGATACGGTCTCTTCTCTTCTTCTTCTTCTTCTTCTTCTTCTTCTTCTTCTTCTTCTTCTTCTTCAGCGTTCCGAGCCATTGAGGTTCTTTGCTGCAGATACAATCCGTCTCCATTCGTCTCTCTGATGGACCTTCTCTTGCCAGTCGTTGATTCCAAGTGCTTGTAGGTATGTATATGTATTATCTCTCCACCGCCTTCTTGGTCTACCTCGCGGTCTACGGTAATCTATTTCCTGAGTGTAAGCGAGTTTTGTTTCCCTATTATCTTCCATTCTTTCTATATTGCCCAGCCATTGTAGTCTATTAGCCTTCATGATACCAGTGATTAGCGGGAACTTAAACAGATCATAAATGTCTTTGTTATTTCTTCTTTTCCACTCTCCACTTTGTGTATCCCTAATGACACGGTCTCGGAGAAGCGAATTCAGAAGACGAGCTAATATCCAGATAATTTAATGAAGGAAGGCTGATGAGGAATGGAGGAAGAATTTTAGATATATTGAGGAATAAAAGCGATTCGGCACAGAATACAGACCAAACGCAGAGGAATGAAATAAGATATGATGGGCCGACATCTAAATTGAAGAATCACCGAAGGTCACACAATAACTAATACCTCAAGTACTGGCGTGAGTAATTACTAAGAAAGATTTTTGTAGTGAATTATGAACACTGTGATATGACAGGCGACATGTTTGACTTTATTGGTAGTTATATTCAGTACAGTAACATGAGAAGTTATGATTGAATGCGTGATGGTTGCATCATATTGATGGCCTGCATATCATAGGATCATGGGATACTACCCGAAATAAAATAGACTCAGAATGGAGCCATTATGTCGGCGTTGTTTCATGACCAGTTCTATTGTTCAATTCACAATGAGTTATTGGGATGATTAAACCTGGAGAAAAATGAGCCAAACTCTGCCATTGAAGGAAGGTCACTTCGTGGCAGTTAAGATGGGGGATCGTCCGGTAAATATACTAAGCCCGAAGAATAAAGATGGGATCATCGTCCGATAGAGACTAAGCCCGAAGTATATAGATTTGTGACTGTGTCAGCGATTGATAGCACTTGAGAATAAGTGGCTGTGCCCATGGTGAATAGACATAAGATGTTACTACAGTGCAATTTTGATAAAGGCATACATTTATTTTTATCATTTATATAAACACGTCAGGATCTGAGAATGTACAGATAAATATTTTTTACAAGGCAAACATAGATCCTTTTGTACATCATCACTTCGGGTAATGAACGTTGTAAACCACAAGATAAACAGTTCGATAGGCATGCACTGGCAGGAATTTTCTTACATGTTTGGATCCAACATCCGTCGCTGTTATGTGACAGACTCAACTGCGAACTATGGCAACTGTGGCCAGGGAACTTTTAACCCGTGATATTGTGTGGTGGTTTAACGAACACTAATTGCACAGTGTACAGACATTTTTCATTACAGAAGGCAGATTGCAGCGGTGATCAGCAGATTCTTTGTCTACGAACTGACGTCGGCAGATTAGTGACCCAGACGCAGCCAAGATCTGAGGGAGCGAATCTGAATATCGCGAGAACGACACTAACGTCACCAGATATCTGAAGGAGCAAGTCCTAGCATCGGGAGAACTGTACGAACAACAACAGGACCAGATACAAAAGGTTGTATTCTTTTTGGTTGTGTGTGTGTCTTAATCATCACTTCAGAGTCTCAGGCACCCTTACAGTGATCTGTATCACGCATATTCGTCATATTACCTGGCATATTGATAATAATATTGTTTGTAATTTGTGTCATTGGAAGTGTAATTTCTGTGCACCAAATATGTCCACATTGGGTGAATTTATCGCCTTAGGGGAAAAGTGCGGCTTAACTGGACCCGAACTAATGGCCTGGGCTGAGGCCAAGGTGTCCGATTTTCAAGCACAACAGAGAGAGGAGAGGGCAGGAGCGAGAGAGGCCAGAGAAGCACAAGAAGCAGCAGCTAGAGAGGCCAGAATAGCACAAGAAGTCGCAGCCAAGGAAGCTAAGGAAGCCAGAGAATTGGAAAAAGAAATAATAGCTATTCTAGAAAACAGAGAGGAAAAGAATTGGAACTAGGAAAAAGAAAGAATGTTGACTCTAGAAAAACAGAGGGAGAAAGAAATAGAATTGCAGAAACAGAAGATGGAGAGAGAAATAGAACTGTAAAGTCAAAAATTAGCTCTCCAGGAGAAAACACTTGCTGTTGAAAAGGACAAGTTAGCGGCAGAGCAACTGTTAAAGGACAAAGAGGTTGAGGGAAATATCAAGGTAAAGATTTTGGAGATGGAGAAAGAGGCAGAATTATCTGGGAATAAGCTAGCATGCAAATCACTGGATCCCGTCAAAAGATATCAGGGAATCATTAGAAATTTTCCCAAGGGGACTCCATTTCCGCATGGCTGACTAATTTGGAGGTCCTATTAACTCATTACGAGGTACCGACTGACCAGTGGGCCGTGCTACTTCATAGGCACTTGTTAGGGGAGCCGTTAAAGGTAATCGAACTCATACCAGATCAACGACGTACTGATTACCAATATATGAAACAAAGACTCCTTGCGCATTTCTCATTGGGGTAGCAAAGAATAGTAACACTGTTGCCTACCATGCACGTCGTAAGAGGCGACTAAGGAGGCTATGCTTCCGTCGCCCTGCTACTGAGTGAGTGCGTGGCGCGACACTGTGAGCTGTGAATTTCACGTGAATGCTTTTGCATCTGTTCGCAGTTGTTTTTCGCGTGAACTGCATGTTCGGAACGATGACGGCCGGCTGTTGCTGGATTGCATATTTCAGGAGACTCCTGGGAGTTGTCGCTGTAGCTATGGAGTTTGTGCTTTGTGCAGGCGCTTTCGGTGGGTCGCCCTGCAGAAAGAGACCGAGCCATATGGGATAAAACCGCGGTCAATGTAGTCTTTCTGGTGACTGCCGTTTTCATCGACGATGAACTGTATATTTCGTGAAGGACTTTTGTGTTGGCATTCTGGCGGCAGCATTATGCACAATGTACCTGTGCGGGCTGTTGGCTTGCCGACACTCCTGTCTATTCCACTGTTCACATAGGGCAGTGAGGAGCATTTTGTGATATTCACTGGTACAGGAACGGAGCAATATGGGGACGACCCGTTGCCATGAAGTTGGAACCGCGACTAACTAACTACCTAACTAACTGCAGGTCTTCGTACAGCATACAAGACACTGGGACCTAAGTCAAACCAAACATTTCTAGATTTCGTTTCAGATACAAATTTACTCTTTGACAGGTGGTTGAGATCGACTGAGGTAGGGAAAGATTTTGACAAATTAAGAGACCTGATACTCAGATACAAGCTTATTTCTGCAGTGCCACTCACAATGGCTACATTCCTTACAGAAAACAAATGTGCTTCAGTAGCTGAAATGGAAGAAAGGGGATAATCTTTCTATAACGTATATAAGGACGTTTTTACAGAGAACACTCAACCAGAACTTGCCATAGGAGCACCCGCTAGAATACCTAGTCACAAACATAGCAAGTCTCCAAACAAATTTCAACGTCAGGACAAATATAGACAGGGATAACAACTGGTAACACAAGAAAGCGCATGACAGTCCTGTGTAAATATTGTTGACGTCAGCATGAAATACGGGAAATGTGCGATGCTAACCTGGAATATGAGTCTTATATCAAAGAATTAGCATCGAAACGTAACTACAAATACACAGACTATAACAACAACCTAAAATGTTTCGCGTGTAAAAGTTTTGGTCACGTGGTCAAGTCATGTAGATTACGACAGATGACCAAAAATGCATGTTTAGCCTATGTTATGTCAAGTAGCGACGACGATGACCAGCATGACGATAACGCGTCTGACAAGTATAAACGACAGGAGAACAATCCGAACAGAGCGTACGTGCAAGAGGCAAACTCCGCTTATGTAAACTATTGAAGACTGAACGTAGAACGTGCAATGGTCAATGGATTAGCAGTCAGAATGTGAGGGATACAGGAACCTCGATTGTTGGAATCGACATAAAACTAGTGAAAGAGGAGGATTACACCAATGAGAAGGTCATATGCAGAACGTTTGGTGGATCGCTAGAACAATTTGAAGTGGCATGGGCAGACATCAATTGCCCGTACTATCAAAGGACGTGTAACAGCGGCTGTACTATCCACAACCAACGACTGAACTAATTGTGGGAAACATTCCAGAAGTAAAAGATTGTACCGCCCAAGAAGTAGAGCAATGGGAAAAAATTAACATGGAAATACAGGAAGGAAATTACGCGGCATTAATTTTCCCGATAGAAGACAAAAAAGATACCTGTCGCAAGCGATGACTCAGAAATAGATACCAACATTTATGAAACATTAGATGACTATAGAGGAAGTCAAAAACAAACTGATCAATCAATAACCACTACGGTGACAGGCTGTAGTAACAATAATACACAAAAAACATGCCATAACATTTTAAAAGAGTTAACACAGACAGAGATTACATGAGATTCATTACCGATAAGATCGAACTTAACTCAAGCAGAACTTGAAAAAGTTACATTTGGGATTGAGAATTTTAGGCGTATTAGTCCTTCATATAGTGACAGCACACCTGTCAAGATCTCCAATAAGACCTTACAGAGGTAAGGAGAGTAAACACAAGTCTAGTAGGGAGACACCAGACAGGAGAGACACCAAGCACTATAAATAGCCTCATAAGGAGACACATTTGTGTCAGACCAGGGGCCAATGCGTACAACTGAGCGAGGGCTTTCCCCAAGCCATTGGGAAGCTTGTCCTTGCGAGTAACCGTGAAGTGCCCGGTTACTCGAGCTCACAAGCCAGCGTGCTTGCGAGACCATGCACGCAATAATAGCTACTGCACGGAGAGGACAGTGTCCGTGCTTGTCCACGCAATGTGTAGCGTGTGGACAGACCCGACTGGAGACGGTAGAGAGCAGACGTATCCTTAACCAATGCTATAGTTTCTAGGCAATAGCCAAACATTAGGCTGTTCATTTAGATTGTGATTTCGAGCATCATTTCTCACCACTTCATTGCATTCATGTTGTATAACAATGATGAAGTATAACGCTCGCAGAGCCATTCAAATGTGGGCTCTAAATAAATTGCATTCGTTTCGCAAATGTCACGAGTTGTTATTTCGTGCGGTGCGAAAGTAGGGGAGTCCTGAGAATCTGCAGCGAACAAGTCGCTGACAGGCAGGACCCCAATTGGTGTCAGAAGACAGTGAACCAACGCCAGCAAAGCAATTGGTGTCAGAATACAGTGAACCAACGCCAGCAAAACAATTGGTGTCAGAATACAGTGAACCAACGCTAGCAAAACAATTGGTGTCAGAACACAGTGAACCAACGCCAGCAGAGCAGTCATAGCAGGCATTTGTTGTAATATTCAACGAACAGTTAACGCCAGCAGGCAAGTGGTGTTATAAACCATTGAACGAACGCCAGCTATCGATTGGTATTAGAAAGTTCTGAACCAGCATCAATTCATTGCACGATTCAACATCATTACTGTGTGATATATTTCAAAGTAATGTAAATTTGTTTCCATACATGGCATAAAGCATTTTCTTTGTTGAATTATACATATTTGTGAGCGAAAGAAAGTGTCTAAAAATGCTTCCTGGTACTTTAGAAAACTTAACGGAACTCTCATGCGTTATTACACATATAATAACCATGAAATTCAGCAGACGGTGTTACCTGTAACATACCGACAAAATGTGCTAAAAATCGCACATGAGTCACCGTTTGCTGGACATTTGGCCTATTATAAAACGCAGGCCAGAGTTCTGTCACAATTTTACTGGCCTAAATTCTGTTCGGACATAAAATTTTTCTGTCGATCTTGTACTGTTTGTCAACATCTTGTACGAAAGGGAAAGCATGTGAAGGCCGAAGTTCAACGGTCAGTATTAGCATCTAGACCACATGAGAGTATAGCGGACGATATTGCTGGACCCCTAATGCAGGTGTCGAGTAATGGAAACCACGATTATGCAAATAAGGGTGCGAAAACTATTCACCTCGAACCAAACTAGAAGATTTTGCTTCTACTACCCGATAAACATAATTTGTTACTAACATCTTGGCAAGGGCCTTTCATCGTTGAACGTAAAATATCAGATGTGGATTATGAAATATCGATAAAAGGACACTTAAAGATATTTCATATCAACATGCTGAAATCATATTTTTCACGACAAGAACAACAGACAGACGAACAAATTGCACCAACACCAAGCAATGAGACGACAGACGTACACAACACAACTTCACTAGATAGGGCGACACACGACAGCGACAACGCAAACACACTTAGCCAGATAACAACACACACACCTAGCACCACAACAGTATTGAACGAGACAGACGAAGATGAGATGGAATTACCAGTTCCTACGGTAGACACGACTGCGACCATTGACAGCATAAAATAGAAACGAAACTGACAGACGACCAACGACGACAAATCATAGACCTAGTGACAGAGTACAGAGACATGTTCTCCGACATCCCAGGAAAGACAGATAGAATAGAACATTCTATCGTTCTGACTGACACCACACCAATCAAGTGTCGACCTTATTCTATCCCTTTAAACTATAGGTCGAACCTCGACAAAGAAATTCTATCTCTCGAATCGAGCGGAATTATTCAGAAATCTCAGTCAGAGTATTCTTTCCCTATTGTCCTTGTCGCCAAAAAGGACTCTACTATTCGACTCTGCGTCGATTATCGCCGCTTAAACAAAATAACCAAGATTGACGCTGAACCAATTCCATCATGCGAGGATCTGATCTTGGACATGTCTACATCTCGCATATTTAGCAAGATTGACCTCACGAAAGGTTATTGGCAAGTCCCGATGGAAGTAAATTCTATTCATCTAACAGCTTTTTCCACTCCTTTAGGACTTTATGAGTGGCGCTTTCTTCCTTTCGGCCTTCGTAACGCTCCAGTGACTTTCGTCCGTCTAACTAGGGATCTTCTCCATGGGATGACCAATATTTCAACTTATATAGATTACATATGCATTCATACGGAAGACTGGACAACACACCTACTGAAACTTCGACAAGTCTTCGACAGGTTGCGATTATTTGGGCTCACAGCGAAGCAGACCAAAGTAGAGTTGGGCATGGAACAAATTGACTTCCTGGGTCATACCATCTGCAGGGGCCAATTAAAAACTGATGACAGAATCGTCACCAAGATTCTGAATTTGACAATGCCAACGACCAAGAAACAGGTCCGAAGTTTACTGGGTCTGGTAAACTACTATAGTAAATTCATTCCAAATCTGGCGGAAATCACCAGTGTTTTTTCTAACATCTTAAAAGCTTCGGCTAAGTTATCTGTACAAGATGCAAGATTAATTAGTGCGTTATCAAAATTGAAACATCTTTTCAGCGTTCCACCTATCCTTCGTATGCCTAATCCAAAACTCACTTATTTCTTACGCACAGTTGCGAGTGCCATATCCATATCAGGGATACTAGGATACTAGGACAGTTCTACGACGGGACGTTCCACCCCGTAATGTACGTAAGTCGCAAGATTACCCCTGCTGAATCAAAATACTCAGCATCAGAATTGGAGGGCCTCAGTTTGATCTATTGCGTCAAGAAATTTCATAGATTTTTGGCAGGAGCACAGTTTGTGATCGAATCCGATAACTCTCCGTTGTCTGTGATGCAGTCTGGACTTCCTAGCAATAACAGAATTTACAGGTGGGCTTTGATTCTCCAAAATTACACGTTTACCATCCAGCACTTAAAAGGAAGATTGAACACTGTTGCGGACATTTTGAGTCGACCATCATCCATTGAAATACCTGATTTACAGGAAGGGATCGACCACAGACCACCAGAAAGAGTGACACGGTAATGTTAGATAACTCAGTGCCGTATGTGGTAATTATGATACATTGTAAGTGCGTTATCATCGCCAAATATGTAACCTGTGTGAAAGTAACAGTGCTATGAGAAGTGTAACGAACAGACGCAGAAGTAACATGCGCTGACACACATAAGCTAGAAGAACATTCAAGTGTTAGCTATGAACCTACATAACTTAGTAGGAAACTATATTTATACACTATCCACGAAGGAGAGCATAGAAGACTTTGCCGAAATGAACTATGTTATAATAGTCTACAAAGAGTATTGCTCCATCTTCACAACGTAAAGGAGGACGTCGATTTAGTGTAATTAGATATAGAAATATAACTGTGATATATGTATATTATTATTTTATTTACAGTACCTATAACTTCATTTTTCTATTAATAATTGAATTGCAAATTGTTCAAATACATATATAACTTTATTTAGTTATTTGGTAGTTAGAAATCACCATCATTTAGTTAATAACCCATTTAACAGAACACCAATTATAGAAATACGATTGTTAGATATTATATTACTTTATTATAATATAATCATAATTATTTATAAATTCATTTATCTAAAATATCATTTCCAAACTAACCCAACCATTTAGGAATTAATATCATCTTTTTCACAAATAACACTTTAAGGTAATTAACCCAATTCACTTAAATGAAAGTATTTATTAGATTATTTCCCTTGAGGATAAGTTAGGTCAGCACACCAAAACTATGTGAGTTACTACTACAGGATCGGTAACAAACCATCCTCATAACTTTGTATATTATGTATAGACATGACACGTGCAAACAAAACGCACAGTCATTTGGCGTGATTACTGTTAAAATTCAGCCAATCGTTTAATGTATATATGTAATATTCATGTATTTGATGCTATGAAACATATTTTAATGACGAGAGAATGTTTGAGTGAAAGAAAGGTATGAAAGTGAATGAAAGATGTATACAAGAAGAATAAATGCGAGGAGAGAATGCAAAAAAAAATTAGTAAACATTGAAAGAAAGAGAGCGAGAGAGAAAGACAGCGGAAAGTTTTTCCACCGCTGTAAACGTCTTATTTTGACTTGTCTGTATCATCTGTGTAGCAATGTGTTGTCGAGTTTGTATGTGTGTTACTGCCATACTTTAATAGAGTATATAGAAAACGTACGTTGAGCTTCAGAAAGCGGAGTTGTGGTCACAAATAAGAATAACGAACGTTTGTAACCACAATAAACCGATTTACGGCGCTCGAAGGAACACACACATTTAGTACACTAACGCATACACATGTTAGAGAGTTAAGTACACTGTAGTTTATTAGAAAACACGCAAACAAACAGGAAAACAAACATATAAACGATGCACACACTATTCAGTTCAAGGAACAATAACTTGAAATTCAGGGGACACAATAACTTCTTAGAAACCTTAATGTAACAGTGAATATAGCTTTTCACAAGCGGAAGCGAGAAGGTGAAAAGTAGAACTGTGTGTATAAGAGTTGGAGGGGATATTAATGGGAACATAAACACTTTGTGCTCATGTGTTGTACTCAGAATAGAGTCAACTTGTATGTGTGTTGTCATTTCGGGCAATTTGAGGACAGGTCAGGACAGAAGTCAATAGGTGAAAGTCAAAAGACATAGGGTCAAACGACGGAAGCCAGGACATAAGTCATAAGACAATGGTTCCGGTCCAAAACAATTCCCAAAGATATCTATAGAGCCAACTATACTGATACATGGGCTACTTAATTAGCCAAGTGAAAAGGTAAAGCAGTGTGAGTAAAGGAAGAAGAGAGTTGTTCTATCCCCAAACTAGAGAGTTTAACTTATTGGATATCTGACAAAATTGGAGCAACCAATTTTTCATTGTGACCAGAAGTGAACATCATGAACATGAGTTAAAGGAAAGTAACACTTCACAGAGAGGAGGGGAGCCTGTCAAGATCTCCAATAAGACCTTACAGAGGTAAGGAGAGTAAACACAAGTCTAGTAGGGAGACACCAGACAGGAGAGACACCAAGCACTATAAATAGCCTCATAAGGAGACACATTTGTGTCAGACCAGGGGCCAATGCGTACAACTGAGCGAGGGCTTTCCCCAAGCCATTGGGAAGCTTGTCCTTGCGAGTAACCGTGAAGTGCCCGGTTACTCGAGCTCCCAAGCCAGCGTGCTTGCGAGACCATGCACGCAATAATAGCTACTGCACGGAGAGGACAGTGTCCGTGCTTGTCCACGCAATGTGTAGCGTGTGGACAGACCCGACTGGAGACGGTAGAGAGCAGACGTATCCTTAACCAATGCTATAGTTTCTAGGCAATAGGCAAACATTAGCCTGTTCATTTAGATTGTGATTTCGAGCATCATTTCTCACCACTTCATTGCATTCATGTTGTATAACAATGATGAAGTATAACGCTCGCTGAGCCATTCAAATGTAGGCTCTAAATAAATTGCATTCCTTTCGCAAATGTCACGAGTTGTTATTTCGTGCGGTGCGAAAATAGGGGAGTCCTGAGAATCTGCAGCGAACAAGTCGCTGACAACACCAATAATTAAACAATTCTTTGCGTCATACTTACATAATAGTAACGTATACGTAGATCACATACACGTGTGTGCAGCTAAAAGATATGAATCAAGCTCAGATGATATGTTTTCGGAGGGGGAGACATACAGAAAGAACAACAGGCAACAGCGTCGGTCGAAAAAGACAACCAAAAACACGACAAACAGATATGGTAGATTATACACAATTAAACTGGCATGAAGAAACTCCGCCAAAGATTCACAAGTCCATTATACCAACACAGACACTTTACTAACAGAATGGCACCAACAGGGTATTCCCGAAACTCAAATTGACAAAATACTTTAGGATGTGAAAATCAGAAATCGGAATCGGTATTGGAAATATATGGGTATATCTGATGAAGAACGAAAAGATAAAAACACGGCGGATAGATACATTTAAGTCAGTAACTACATATGTCACACAAAAAGATGATACTCACTGCCCAGATTTGCACATTAAAGAAACATAGATTAAAAAGAAGAAAACAAATCAAGACAGATACATCCATTAGGTTCACATGTAGTACACACAGCGACAAAAGAACATTATATTTCTGAACATTGAATTCTTTCCTTATAAATTTGACGAATTTCTTCTGTCTATAAATTTCTCTTATATTGTAATTAAACGACACAATACACATACAGCTAGTTACAGATACTAATTAGGAAGTACAGTTCTTTACAATCATGTAATACGTCAAACACATATAGCATATCAGTCAAGTACATACATCACAACAATGCAAAAATAGGTGCATATAATACAACAATTCACATAGTCGAACAGCTTGTACATATCATCAAAAATATAGCATCTCATAAAGGGTGTTTGAACAAGTATTATACTCTGAACGGATGGTCAGGACATTTCAGGCCATCGGAAAACAGCTTGTAGTAATTGATATTAACAATTGTATTATATCTATATCATTATTGATTTGTTCAGATACATACAATATTATTTTAGTTTTGTCATGACAATACATATAGTATATACACATCGACACAAATTTCACAGGTTCAGTGCGACAAGTCTCGTTACTTAAAATATTATAGGTAGGACACATAAAGGTTATTACTTGTTCGTCTAAATATTGGGACCACATGCAGAGTAATGATAACGGACGTTCCGGTACTATTTTGGTTTTATGATAAAAGTTGATTAATTTTAAATATTCATTGCTTTCAATTCAGTGATATTATTGCATAAGTTATTGTATTGCTATGCATAACTTTAACATGTATTTGTTTCATGAACAGGGTGAATGGGAATTAAAGGTATATTATCTATTTAAGTACTTGAGTTAGTAATGCTAGTATTATGTTGATAGAGTAGAAAAGAATATTGCAGGTACATAGCAGGCAGCCATACTCATGAGCCAGATGTCAACAATGAATATACAGAAACAACGTTATAAAGTGCCGACAAGAATATGCACATATGTTATAATGGTAAACCCCACATGAAGTCAATACACGTGAACAGTCGAAGCACAGAGTTTAGGACAATTGTAGTCAGGTCAAAAGCACATTAATCTAGAGGAAGGTAGACTATGAAGATGCACAGCAAAGGCATGAGCGATTCACTTACGAATGATGTCAGTGGAGGCTGGATGTGGTGAACACACACATTTAAGGAGCTACTGGGGATGTCGTGGGAGACATTGGGATCTCAGTTATGCTGGACTTAAATTCTTTGAAATATTAAGGAGTTTGGAGCCACACATTGTCTACGGGGATAGATGTGAAATGTGTCCGATTTATAATTAATTTTTTTCGTGATGATGTTCATGGCACTTCAACTATTCACAAGGGCATGGGTTATAGAGATAGTGAATACGCTATATTACGGAAACATGGACAGATATGTGGGACCTTTAGTGGACAATGTAGACGGATATGTGCGACCAAAGACCAATATGACAGGTTTGTTCGACTACTGCGACGCATGTCAAAGACTGGAAGACTGAGATTGTAGGTAACATGTTTACAACATTTTCAATTTACGGAGGGCATGTGCCATGCGGCGCACATCGACGATAACGATTTTGCAAGATTGGAAATTACAAGAAGTGCGGCGTGGATAGTGAACGCACACGGGTAAACGTGGAAACGAAACGTCATAGAGAGACAAACGGAGAACAAGAGCCATGATGGAAGGACGGCACAGAGATTTTAGCATGATGCGATCTTGGAGAAGCGAATTCAGAAGACCAGCTAACATCCAGATAATTTAATGAAACTAGTAATGAAGGAAGAATCAAAGCTATATTGAGGAATAAAAGCGATTCGGCACAGAATACAGACCAAACGCAGAGGAATGAAATAAGATATGATGGGCTGACGACATCTAAATTGAAAAATCACCGAAGGTCACACAATAACTAATACCTCAAGTACTGGCGTGAGTAATTACTAAGAAAGAGTTTTGTAGTGAATTATGAACACTGTGATATGACAGGCGACATTTTTGACTTCATTGGTAGTTATATTCAGTACAGTAACATGAGAAGTTATGATTGAATGCGTGATGGTTGCATCATATTGATGGCCTGCATATCATAGGATCATGGGATCTACCCGAAATAAAATAGACTCAGAATGGAGCCATTATGTCGGCGTTGTTTCATGACCAGTTCTATTGTTCAATTCACAATGAGTTATTGGGATGATTAAACCTAGAGAAAAATGAGTCAAACTCTGTCATTGAAGGAAGGTCACTTCGTGGCAGTTAATATGTTTTTCATCTTGCAAAAGGCTACCTTCGCAATGAAATTTCTTGTTCTAATTTCTTCAAGGCATCTCCCATAAGATGTTATGCCTGTTCCGAGATAATTGTATCGATTCACGTGTTTAATAATATGCCGATTTACTTGAATGTTACATTGTGGTATTTCCTTCTTCCCACTGACGACCATAATCTGTATCTTCTTACAATTCAATTCTAACACTAATTGTTCTCTGTGTGCAACAGCCGATTCTACTAAATGTTGCAGGTCACCTAATGTTGATTCCTTCCACACCTTCTATATTTCTGAAAATATTTTCACTGTACGGGGGAAAAAAATCTGGAGACATTACATATCCTTGTCTCACACCTCTCTTAATAGGCTGATATTGACCTACATCAATATCAATTCTTATGGCAGCTTGTTGCTTCCAATATATGTTTTTTACAAGTCTAAGGTCTTTTTCATCAATTTGTAGATCTTTAAGCATCCTTATCATGTCGACATGTCTCACTTTATCGAAGGCCTTTGTGTAGTCAGTAAAGCAAAGGTGTAGATCTTTGTTTACATCTATAGTACGTTCAGTTAATGTTCTCAGCATATATACAGCATTTACTGTACCCTTGCCTTCAACAAAATACATTGTTCTTCTCCTATTTCAGGATGTAATTTCTTCCTAACTCTTTGCATTATAATTCTTAACAAAATCGTCGTGATATGACTCAGTATACTAAGTGTTCGATGTTGATCACATTTCAAGAATCCTTATTTCTTTGGGATTGCAATAAATACGGAGTTACATAATTCATGAGGTGTATTTCCTGAATCATATACGTACTTTCCTGATGTAAAGTCAGATGTCTCAATACTGAAGTGCAAAAACAGATAGAACTAGCAGATCTAAGAGCAGCACTCCTTAGAATATGTTAGAAATCCAAAAAATGTTGTAATACAGTGGATACCATCACATTGCAGTATACCTGGAAATGAAGAGGCTGACAGACTGGCAAAAGAGGACGGACGACTACCTCAGCCTGCCATAGTATCATCATTGGCACCTTGCCGTCTTGACAGACGATAGTTTGTGCCATAAAAAGGCATAATAACTTTTAACTATGGCGGTAGCGAGTGTGACTGATAAGGCCAATTTGCGCTGTAAATGTCCGTTCACAGTGGGTGCATGTGAACACGTGGTCATTTCCACCATCATGCACCTCTCCATAGCACAAAGCCTGGGCTAAAATATAGAGATCATGTGTTGCCCATGCAGCATGATCCCTCTCTCGGCCTGCCTAGTTCACTCCAGAGGAAAGGTAACACCCCTACATCTGGAAGCCTGCCATAGGCATAACCTATAATGAGGCAAAGAGGTTTATAAAAAGCACTTATAGAACCAAGTGGGAATCAGAGCATCCAGGCCACCAGAAAGATGATGCACATTACAAACTCTACCGAAGTGAACAAATAGAAATCTTTAGACTTCGCACAGGACAAAACAGGCCGACATACCACTTGTACAATAAACTAAGGATAGGAGATACTAATGAATGCAATTGTGGAACTAGTAAAGTGACAGCTAGACATTTGCTGCAGGAGTGCCCAATATATGCAGAACAGATACAGATATGTTGGCCCATACCTGCTTCATTTGGAGACAATCTCTGTGGAGATGTCTACAAGCTCAAATTGACTGCAGCTTTCTTTAACTACAATCAAGTTGACATCTGAAGGTGCACGAAGAAGTGCTTAGCCTGCCACACATCATTCCATAGGTATGTCGGTGGCAAAAACGTCCCATATGGCACAAAATGGAATATTGCTTGACTAGCAAATCTATTACATTTAAAGTCCAAATTGAAAGCTCATTATGTGGGCATCCCAGTGGTACGAAATGGAATATTGCTTGGATAGCAAATCCATTTAGTGGAAAGTCCGAATCGAAAACTCACTGTGTGGATTCCATCTGCAGACTGCATTCTTCTGGTTTCCGGATTAACAGCCTGTAGTGAACGGAAGGCCCATTATACTGAAGTGAGGCTAAGCAGCCATGTGCAGGACGTGACGATTCCTTGGGTGAACCCAGTACTAGAGCGCTATGTGTCGGTTCTGCAATTATGGAAGCCTCCTTTGATGATGGGGAATACCCATGGTATGCCCTTGCCTCCCCTTGAGGGTTGACCGAGATGTCTTCAGCTGTTCTAAATGGGCCAGCTGGGATGGGGATGACATCACAACAGTAAGAGTCAAACGCAATACGAAATACCTGGGAAGGTTAACCCGGCCAACAAATGTCAGCAGAAGTCGGATGTGTCGGCCAAAAGGTGCAAATATCGCAGCTCTGCTGTAAACAGGCACAAAGCAATTACGTCTAAACATATTCCGGATAAACGCAGAAGAAGAATAAAGACATAGGAGAAAATGACTGCAGATAGGTCATACTTTTTTCATTTTAGGTGAGACTAAAATGGTGGGTTACGGTGGAATTGATCATGTGTTCATATGCATCCATTATGGACGAACATTTACAGTGTGGATTGGTCTGATTGATTAGTCACATTGGCTATCGCCATGGGTTGTAGATATTATTCCTTTTTGAAACACAATGTAACAAACTAACATCTGTTATGACGGCAAGGTGTAAATGAATGAAATTATTGGCCGATTACCTTTATCGTCGCATTTCCTTCCCGGACAATTCCCATGAGACCCTGGCAATTGTGTGGTAACCATTTACGAGAGGCTGTGTGGACTACAAATCCGTACAAGCACATTATGTACCCGTAGAACCTCAACGTGATCTCTTATTATGAATTACATCTTCTCCTTCGCCTGCTCCTTCTCTTTCTTCTCCTCCTAGCCTTTGTGGTTCACACCGCCAGAGCCGCTAGAAAACGGGTTTACTTCCTCTTGGAGAATGTGTCATTATTTCTAAAGTGGAAGTGGACCATGTTACGGCCTTCATTGTGGGCTATAGAGTTCGTGTTCCGGCTCGTTCCATGACAAAAAATAAGAGGAAGGCAGAGATGTAAATATCTAGATAACTTGGTCATGTGGTATAGTCGAGACAAGAACACAGAGCAGATCCACAACTCTAGTGATCGTGTGAGATGGCGAAACATGACCGCCTACGCTATCGGCAAGGCACATGCTGATGATGCGAATTGAAGAAAATATTACGAAATGAGACCTTATCAAAAAGTGCTTTGACGGCTGGCGTTGGCGATCATGCTTCTCCACAAACTGAGATGGCCGACGGCATGGATAAGTTCATGTATTGACTCCTTTTCTTGCTATGACGCAAGACTGTTAAGAATTTTCCCTCCTTATCTTCCTCTATCTCACTTTCCATAAATCTGTCCGATTGTAACAACACGTTCCAGTTTTGAAATGAGACCTAACGAGACAATTCAGATACTTCGACTAAATAAAGAAACTTAGATCCGTATTAAAGGATAAGATGAGGGAAACTATGGAGGGGAAGCGTGCAAGATGAAGATGATTACACAGTAGAGAGGGAGTTGGAGATTCATTACGGCCCTTCCTCAATGCGGATATGACACGTGATACATTGATTTTATTTTTGGCCTTCGCTTGCTTTTAACTCATGTGTATCCTTGCATATGCTGCTACTTCTTAGTGCACTGGGCTGATCTTTGCTTGTGGATTTGTGATCCCTTTTACTGGAATACCTCGCCATCAGGCGAACTCATTCCGACTTCTAAGTAATTTACGCCCCTAAGTCAAACACGAGAAGTGAACATTTCAGTCCAACTGAACGGTGTAAGGGATGAACCTGCTACCTCTTCATCAGCAAACCGGAAGTTTAAGGGCCAGCACTCTCGACGTCCTGATACATTGATGATCTATAGATGTCTGGCAGCGTTCTGCACATCCATCAGTATTGCCTATTCCACATCGATGATCTATAGATGTCTGGCAGCGTTCTGCACATCCATCAGTATAGCCTATTCCACATTGATGATCTATAGATGTCTGGAAGCGTTCTGCACATCCATGAGTATTGCCTATTCCACACTGATGATCTATAGATGTCTGGCAGCGTTCTGTAAATCCTTCAATATTTCCTATTCCACGTTTGCAAATACATTCTCAGTTACTTATCTATATATATATATAAAAGAGAATGTTTGTGTCTTTGTATCTTTGTTTGTGTGTCCTTTATGCGTTCCTGAACGGTCCATCCGATTGAGATGAAATTTTCTACAGATGTTCTTCTTATTCTCGCGCAGCCAACTGGCATAGTATGTTAGTTTAAAATTAGCTATTTACGTAATAAAACGACATTAAATGGAAAGACGTCTAATTAAGAGGACTTAGCAAGAAAATTTATATCAAGGGACATTACTTTTAGTAACATTGCTTAATTATGTAATTTAAATAATTGTTGTATTTTTCTCAAAGTTTCATAAAATTTGTAAAGAAGTTATCTACAATAATATGCTATATAATATAATGATAAAATCTTTAAGGCATTTTCAAAGTTTTCATACAAATAATGCATCTATTTTAAATACGTGAAAACTTTCGAACCCATTTTCCCGGAACGGGAACGGGAAAGAGCGAACATATACTCTGTGCACTATAGTTGGTAAAAACTATGCATCTTCAAAGTTTTCGTAAAAATAATGGATCTATTTTAGATTTATGAGATAATTTCTTAGACATAAATTTTCGAACCCATTTTTCACGCAACGGGAACTGAAAGAGCCGAACATAGACAGACAGACAGACAGAAAGACAGACAGACAGACTGACAGACTGATAGACAGACAGACAGACAGACAGACAGACAGACAGACAGACAGACAGATTCCAGTCAGGGGAGGGGCGAAGCCGGGCCGGGTCCTCTAGTAGAGAATAATGCTCATTTCACATACATGTGTCCAGTTATGAGTTGATGTAGACTATAGTCCTATAATGAGTATTGTTTATTGAATACCTACCTACCTGACTAATCAAGAGAAGCTGTAAACAGTGTACTTAAAGCTTTATACATATACACCAGAAAATGTTACTGAGAATAAAGATGCGTAAATTACGTAAACATACGTAAGCAGGCAATGTGGCAAAGGATTACGAATGCAGTTCGAAATCCGCATACAGCAATCTTAACGCAGCTGAGGGCGATTTGTTAGGAGGCCGTCTAGCATTGGTTTCCTTACAAAGTATGAGTGCCGGTAGTTAAGCAAGCAGTTGCAAAGTGCTGAACGTAAACTTGCCAAGAAATCTCTGTCTCTGTCTCTCTGTCTCTGTCTCTGTCTCTGTCTCTGTCTCTCTCTCTCTCTCTCTCTCTCTCTCTCTCTCTCTCTCTCTCTCTCTCTCTCTCTCTCTCTCTCTCTCTCCTAGCGAAGAACATAAAATATCCCGAACGTGCACAACAACCAGCACCAGTTACAGGAGTAAACCGAACTTCACCTCCGGCAACAGCCACCTCACTGTGTTCAGAAAACACTCCTTCTCTTCCCACACCACCCTTGCGTGTACCTCAGGAACACAATGTTGTGAATAGCAACCCAAGCTCCAATCCAAATGTTGCTAAATATGATACTTTGTTTCCTACCTTGCCCGTAAAACAGTCTCCCTCTATGATATCAAAGGGGACACCGTTAAACAATGGTGCTGTACCGTCGATGCCTGCTTCCAATGTAGGCACTTCCAGTGACAATCATAGCAATCCCTCGCTGGACGGTAATCTACAACCCTATGAGTGGAACCGTCAACTTCAGCAGCTAATGCGATACAATCCTGCAGCCCTGCACCAAGCATTCATGATATCACTCCAGCAAAGACATTTTCCTGCCCCCTCTAACAACCCTAACTATTTCTAAATAAAGTTTCAAAATCCCTGCAATTTGTATACCACAAGCGACATCTTCCTTTTAGTTTGTAATGTTCGCTAATCACGATCAGTGGCTCAACAAAAATGGTCTATATATAGGCCATCTCAACATCTTTCATCTGCTCAACAAATTACCTGAGCTCTCGGTAATACTGTCCAAACAGTTCCATGTGTTTGGAATTACAGAAAGTCGTCTTAACGACAAAATAACCGACTCTGAAATCTCACTTAAGGGATTTAAAGTAATTCGGAAAGATGCAAATCAAAAATTAGAGACAGGTATTGCTGTATACATTTCCAATTCTCTCAACTGGTCCCGTAGAAGTGATCTCGAGACAGTAGAGATAGAATGTGTTTGGTTAGAGGTGAAGCCAGCCAGCCAACAACCGTTTCTCATTGGATACCTATATAGGAATCCTTGTGCCGGGTACAGTTGGTATGACTGCTTCACTACAATGATGGATAGAGTGTTTACAGCAGGTAGAGAAGTTATGATACTAGGTGACTTCAACATAGATATTAGTAAACCCAACCAGACATGGGACGATATCATTCTTTCTTACAATTTCAAACAACTAATAAACCGTCCCACAAGGGTTACTGACACATCCTCAACTATAATTGATCATATATATGTTACTTGTCCAGATAATATTATTGAATGTTCTGTTCCTGTTTGTACAGTTAGTGACCACTACCCGGTATGTTGTACATGGTCAAGAATTGGGTTCAAACCTCTTAAACATAAACATGTAAGTATCAAATTCAGGAATTTTAAAGCATTCAACCAAGATTTATTTTTGCAAGACTTAAGAAAAGCAGCCCTTGATCACGTTTACCAACTTCCTGACCCGGACGATGCATTAGCTTTCTGGACGAAGACAGTCTACAATGTGTTCGATAAACACGTGCCAATCAAAGAAGTTCGAGTCAAAAATCAACATAAATCCCCATGGGTCACTAGAGAAGTGCTGGAAATCATGAGAGAGCGAGATACAGCACACAAAAATAAAGACTTCATCAATTACCGCAGACTAAGGAATAAAGTTAAATATGAAATTCGTAGGATAAAAAAAGATCATTTTAAAAATTTGATTGTAGATAATTCAAACAGTACAAATATATGGAAGGCTATTAACTTGCTAACCAATAAGAAACGCCCTACAGAATCAGCAATACCAAATTCTATAACATGCGATGAATTCAGTTGGTTCTTTCAATCAGAAATAGAGAATCTAAAGTCTTCAATACCAGACTCATCGTGTAATTTAAGTTCACTGGCATCATTCTGTGAGGAGAAGTGCACCAGAAATATTCCCGCTGAGATTCCGTTAATGTCTGTTGCAGACGTTTATAAATATCTCTTGAACCTCAAATCAACAAACTCACACGGCCTAGATGGTATCAGTAATAGAATTCTTCGTTGTGCTGCACCAGTCATTAGCGAGTCCTTAACGTTCATATATAACCAGTGCCTGGCCAAAAACTACTTTCCATCTGCATTTAAAATTGCTAAAGTGTTTCCGCTAATTAAAAATGGCTCAATCGATAATAGCGTTTTGGGTAATTATAGACCTATTTCCTTACTATCGTCGCTATCAAAACCACTAGAAAAACACATTCATAAAATAACGTTACACCATTTAATTAACAATGATCTAATAATTAACAGTCAATCTGGGTTTCGACCTAAATATTCTTGCCATAGTGCTCTAACAAAAATGACCGATAACTGGCACTTAAACATCAACAACGGTAGAATTTGTGGAGCGGTGTTTGTAGACTTTAAAAAAGCTTTTGATATGGTAGATCACGATATTTTAATTAGAAAACTAAAGCAAATGAAGACAAGCACCAACATGGTGAACATAATTACGTCATTTCTATCCGACAGGCAACAAGTCGTGTCCTTCAACAACTGTCTATCAAGACCCACACAGCTTAATATTGGTGTGCCTCAGGGCTCAATACTAGGTCCGCTGCTTTTTGCAGTTTATATTAATGATCTTCCTTTATATATCAATACAACTTGTGATCTATTTGCAGACGACTGTACTATATATACTAGTCAAGAAAACCGTAGTGAATTAGAGAATTCTTTACAAAAGGAACTTGATAATCTTACTAGATGGAGCAATGAAAACCGCATGCAAATTAACATCGACAAAACCAAATCCATGCTAATAACGACCAGACAAAAACTACAGACACTAGCCATAACTGGATCACCGCTCGAACTCCGCATGGGCACGTTACCTATAGTTAATGTGACTGAACATAAAACACTAGGGCTTTTAATAGACAGCCATTTGAACTGGAGCTCTCATGTTCACGCTCTTACCAAGAAAATAGCACAAAAAGTTTACCAACTTGCTAAAATTCAGCACTTCCTGGACGAAAGCACACGAAAAATATTCTATACATGCTATATCCAATCACATCTCGATTACTGTTCCACAGTTTGGGATGGTTGCCCTAAATCTAATTTAAAACGACTATGTTCTCTACAAAACCGCGCTATTCGTCTGGTTTCTGGCATAAAGCACGTTGAAAGTAATATTTTGTACAGTCATCTAAGACTTCTACCACTACAAAAGCGCTTCCTTTTCAACAAAGCCAAATTAGTGAATAAAATTATATCTCAAAATACCCCAGAGTATCTTCTGCCGCTGATTCAATCTAATGCAATGAACAGCAAGCGCCTAAATTTGTTACATGTCTCAAAGCCTAGATTGGACCTATACAAAACATGTTTCGCCTATTCTGGTGCTCACTTATGGAATGATCTGCCTCCAGATCTGAAAACTCCAATGAGTCCCTACACATTTAACCGAAAACTCTTTCAATACTTAATCCATACCGACTATATGCCACCATAATTCATTTACTGGTATAATTGTTCAGTATAATTGTTCATTATAATTGTTTAACTATAATTGTTCACTATATATGTGTGTGCGTGTGGGAGCGAGAGAGAGAGAGAGAGAGAGAGAGAGAGAGAGAGAGAGAGAGAGAGAGAGAGAGAGAGAGAGAGAGAGAGAAAGTGGGTGTCAGAGAGAGGGAGAGAGTATGTGCGCACGTGCGTGCGTGTGTGGAGAGAGTGATTGAGCTAGAAATGGTGGGGGAATGTGTCAGTGCATGCATTCGTACGTGTATGTGTGAGAGTGAGTGAGGGAGTGTGTGCGTGCGTGCATGCGTTCATGTGCATGTGTATGTGTATGTGTGAGAGAGTGTGATTGAGAGAGTGAGTGTGTGTGTGTGTGTGTGAAGGATTGTGTGTTAGAGAGTGAGACAGTGGGAGAGTTGATGTGTTAGTGTGTGTGTGAGCGTGCGCATGCGTGTGAGTGTGTGTATATGAAAGAATACAGAGAGAGAGAGAGAGAGAGAGAGAGAGAGAGAGAGAGAGAGAGAGAGAGAGAGAGAGAGAGAGCTGAGCTGATGCATGTCGTGTAACACGCATGTTATGTAACACGCGAATCCATATGTTTGTGTATTCTCATCTGTCATATTATCAGTTAAATACCATTTGATTTTATCATGCATAATATAAACTCATGTTCATTACTGTAGTTTGAGTGAGAGAGTCAGTAAGTGTGAATGAGAGACAGAACGAGTGAGCGTGAGAGTGAATGAGTGAGCGGGAGAGTGAATGAGTGAGCGGGAGAGTGAATGAGTGAGCGGGAGAGTGAATGAGTGAGCAGGAGAGTGAATGAGTGAGCGTGAGAGTGAATGAGTGAGCGTGAGAGTGAATGAGCGGAAGAGTGAATGTGTGAGCGTGAGAGTGAATGTGTGTGTGTGTGTGTGTGTGTGTGAGAGAGAGAGAGAGAGAGAGAGAGAGAGAGAGAGAGAGAGAGAGAGAGAGAGAGAGAGAGAGAGAGAGAGAGAGAGAGAGCATCACTATTTTTACGTCACATACATTTTATGTACACATTTTTCTCCATGTTTAACATTTTTATGAGACTGCTCATGACAAGTGTCAGTGTATGTGTGTGAGTAAAGTGTGGGAGTTTGTTCATACTAGTTTCAATACTAACGTGAGACATTTTGTATGTGTCTAGATGTGAGGAAGTGTGAGTGTATGTGGAGGATGTGTGTGAGTGTGGGGATATGTGTGGGTGGGGGTTGTGTGGGTGTGGGTATGCGTTTGGATGGGTTGGGGTGTGTGGGTTTTGGTGGGTAGTGGTATTTGTGGGTGTTGGTGGGATGTGTGGATGGATGTGTGGGGGTGAAAGTAGGGGTGTTGGAATGGGTGTGGGGGATGTGTGTATGGGTGGAGGATATGTGTATGGGACGGATGCGGGGGATGTGTGTTTATGTGGGTGGAGATGTGTGGATGGTTTGAGGAAGTATGTGTGGGAGGCGGGGTTGTGTGGGTAGGGGATTGTGTTGGGTGGATTGGGGATGCAAGGGCGGGTGGGGAGAAGTGTATGGTGTGTGGGTTTGAGATATGCGTGCGGTGTGTTGGTGGGGGATGTGTGAATGATGTGTGGGTGGAGGGTATGTTTGTGGTGGTATGGGTGGAGGATAGTGTGTGGTGTGGGGGATGTGTGTGATGGGTGCGGGGAATGTGCGTATGGGTGGGGTATATGTGTGGGTGAGTAGGGGATTGTGGTGGTTGGGGGAAGTATGTGGGGTGTGTGGGTGGGACATGTGTGTGTGTGGATGGGGAATGTGTGGGTGGGGGTGTGTGAGTGGCTTAGGGATGTGTAGGTGGGTGAGGGAGTTGTATGTGTTGGGGTGGGATGTGTGAGTGGGTGGAGGGTGTGTGTGGGTAGGGGTATTGTGATCGAGAGATGTTTGGTTGGGGGTGGGTGTGTGGGGTGTGTGGGTGCGTAGTGGAGGATGTTTGCGTGAGTGAGTGTCTGTTGGTGGACGGGTAGGGAATGCGTGTGTGGGTGGGGAGAGGTGTGTGGTGTGTTGGTTGGGGATATTGTGTGGGTGAGGTATGTGTGTGTGGGTGGGGGATTTTTGTGGTGTGTGAGTGGGGGTATGTGGGGTGGATGGGTAAGGGTATCTGTGTGGGTGTGGGTGGGAATATTGTGTGGTATCTGGGTGGGGGATATGTGTGTGGTGTGTAAGTGGGGATGTGTTGGTGAGGGATGTGTGTGTGTGGTGCGTGGGTTGGGAATAGTGCGTGGTAGGGGGTGTATGTGATGTGCGGGTGGGGGATTGTGTGGTGGGGGATTAGGTTATGGCATGTGTGGGTGGGTGGAAGTTGTATGTGTGGGTGGTGGGGTGTGTGTGAGTGGATTGGGGATGTATGGGTGGTTAGGGAGATGTGTGTGTGTGTGTGGGGGGGGGGGACATGTTAGTTGGTGGGGATGTGTGTGTATGGTTTGGGGATGTGTGAGTGGATGTGCGATGTGTGGGTTGGTGGGGGATTGTGTCCATGGGTGGGGAATATGTTGTCGATAGAGATGTGGCTGGGGGATGGGTGGTTTGAGGTGTGGGTGGGGAGAGGATGTGTGGGTTAGGATGTGTATGTGGATGGGCGTGGGATGTGTGGGTTGGTGGGGGAATGTTTGTGGGTGGCGAGTGTGTTTTGGTTGGGGGATCAGGTGAGGGCAGTGTGTGCGGGTGGGGGATGTGCGGGAGGGGGATGGGTCGGTTGGTGGGGTATGTATGTGTCCCTTGGTGTGCGTGTTTGTGGGTAGGTGGGGTGTGTATGTGTCCCTTGGTGCGCGTGTGTGTGGGTAGGTGGGCGTGTTGTGTGGGTGGGGTGATGTATGGATAGGTGGGAGATGGGCCTCATAACATGGTAATTAGCCTTGTTTATGTTTACAACATTCATTTCACAATGTTTATTTTTCTTCCTATGTAAATGTATAATGCTCTTGATGAACGAAAGACGAGTGATTGGAAGGGCCGAATGTAAGACGGGCCTGCGCGCCCAATTTGTGACCCTAATAAAGTTGATTTGATTTGATTTGATTTGATTTGATTTCTCTCTCTCTCTCTCTCTCTCTCTCTCTCTCTCTCTCTCTCTCTCTCTTTCTCTCTCTCTCTCTCTCTCTCTCTCTCTCTCTCTCTCTCTCTTCTCTCTCTCTCACACACACACACTGTGACGAAACGGCAATTCATTTGTGCTTCGTCACGCGAGAGTCTACTTTATTGGGCGAGTCATCAGGGACTTTCCCGGTTATAATTAGATCGGGGATAGTCCAGCAGGATTTTCCATCTGGAAGGTTCGAGAACCACCTGGATTCGGATGACCAGGGTGGCTTAGCGCAGCACCGACTTCACGTGCGGCTAGAACCTAGAATTCCAGTGTGGAAAATAGAGTTTCTCGTGGAGTTGAAACACATCGTGAAGCACTAATTTCTCGGGCGCATTAGTACGCACGAAGGAGAAATGCGGCTGTCACAGCTCATTCGCTTTCTACACCTCGTGTGAAGAGGTACTGCTTGTGTGTGGCAGTTGAAACCTTCCTTCACACTCAACAAAGATGCAGATGACTGTCGAATCTCCCGGCCTGCCGGCTTAGACAGTAATTGTAGCTGACTGGACACAGTTCACAGATTCAGGTACTGACTTTAATAATTAATTTAACGTTGTCAATTGAACATAGAACGCGATCGTTCAGAACTACTTAAATATGCGGGCGACTTTGCATCTCTAATGAAGTGACCGATCGATAAGCAAGTTGAAAACGAGGGCAGCACACAGCTGTGTGTATTTGTGTTTACAAGCCGTCGTGAAACGATGAAATTTTGTCAACTGCTTAGAAATATAAGTCCGTTAAATCGGCATATTGTGTTCAAATGTTTATTGATTGATTATAGTGAGTAGTTGCATATACTATGTTTGCTGGATTGTAGTAGGGAACAGTAAACTGTTGTATAGAATTAACCTAATTTATGTCAGTCAGTAATTACGGTTAGCAGAGCGCTGAAATTAGACAGGTAAGTTGGCAGATGAAGATTGAGTTAGTGAATCACTGATGTGATAGGGAAATAGAGAACTTAGTGGTTAACCCTAAGAAGTGATGTAGCTATTTTGTGTGTGAGCTAAATAGTGAATTCATTTGAGGAACTGGGGAATTCATACGAAGGTAAGTTCTTCAGTGGTGCTAGAGAGATATACGATGCTGTTATCACGTATATACTAGGTAATGTTGTGTAATACTTCTATGAATGATGTACCGACCGCCGAAGTGGTTCGATGCGAGATAACAAGGCGTTACCATCGCGATGTACACATGCGTTCTTCATTCTATTCTTTCCTGTCCTGTTCCTGTTCATACTTGCGTGGGTACGTCAGTGCTGATGTGAGGAAAGTATGGAGGAACAAATGGAGGACGAATAAGATTCGGGGACGAATGGGATATGGGGACTTCGTGTGAGTTATTCTTGTATGAGACTGGTAAAACCAGGCCAGCCATGAAGTTCGGCCACGGCCAAGGCTAATCTTCTTGGAAAGGCAGAACTGGAGAGAACCTTGAACATGCGGGGAGCATGTTTTCGTAAGCATGCTTCTTGACTCTAAGGAAGAGTCTAACAAGAAGAGTTTCGCTATAGAGTGGGCAGGAGGTCCCACTAGCGAAATGGAGTGCGTATATATGTTATAAGGTCATGCATTGTTACTATATCCCAAGTGAAGGTGCATTTATCGTTGTTTGTTTATGATTAGATGTATAATGTAAAGGGGAGGGGGGTCCAGGGACACCTTACCTTGATATTTAGTTCTCATTAACTCTAGAACAACTACAGATTGACTTTAGCGACAACCTTTATGTGAATAGGGATAGGTGAAACGTTAGATCAGACTCGCCATTCTTGATTCTTAATCTGTTTGACGGCTGTTCTCTGAAGGGCCAGCTGACATTGGACTGAGGTGTATGCTTTAATACTATCAATATAGAGATGTTGCTCTACTTAGTTGAATAACTAGGTAGCAATACTGAAGGTTGATTAGTTATGGATTTGATGCACATGAGCCAATGTTGGGCCGAATACTTTCACCGATCGCTCTTACTTTCAGGTGTTGCCTGTTAGAACCAGCCAATGACTAAATTGTTTGCCGGAAACCACTACGTGATCTATGGCGAAGGGTCACTATACCTACCTACCACGCCTGACTGTGCTACAACCTGCAAGAGGGAGAATCACCAAGAATGACTAAACTCACCACGTGATTCTAGAGCCCTGCAGCAGCACTAGTGGAACTAGATGGTTTGTTTTCTAATTTAGAACTGTGGTTAAGACTATTTCAGCAAAGTGTTCGTCTACCTGAGCAATCTTGCCGGGGTATACAGAAGATTGATGTACTATGAAAATCTGATGGCAGGCTCACTCCAGAGGGACTTACCAAGTTGGGGTAGGCGCAGCTCTGGGAGCTCATCAATTCCAAATCAATATTTGTCCGCCTAAACGTCGGAGACTCAAGGCATAGATTGGCCCAAACCAAGGGGCTGTAACTACGTCGGCACTAGTGTCCGGTCATGATTATACCCACACCAGCTTGCGTATTTGTTTACAAGAACTCGTGATGTTAGACAGGTCAACTCATCCTTGTCCTCAGAAACATTATGTGCTGAATATGAAGTAGTTCTTACCATATCATTCGAACAACCGAGTCACAGAAAGATAGACAATATGTTCTGTTACCGAGCTCAACCATGTTTCAGGATTTATTTGCCTGACTCCGAGGGAGTCTGAATATGAGTGACTTTGTAGTGTATTGAAATCATCTACAGGAACATTGGTGTATTTCTGGTGACTGTGTTGAACTTGTTGCTGTAATGATTCATTTCCCATTCAGGGATAAGCGCTTCTATTCCGGGACCATTAGATTGGTCAGGTGTTACTTCTAGGAACATCAAGAGATCAACTGGGGTCGCCTCAAGGAGGACGGTCTCCCAACTAGGCTGTACGTCGAGAACTGTGAAAGGTGGCCACAGCGACTCATTGGGACAGTGCAGACGAGAAGTTCATCCAGCAGTCTGTGGTCCGAAGAGGTAGTTCCTCTTACATCTGATCTTAGCTCTGGGAACGGAGTGGTCTCCAAAGGTTCCAGTCATCAGTCTGGAAGAGAGCCGGGTGAGTGTGGGACCGACTGGACGGAACATCTGCTTCAAACCTGCACGTCAGCCTTCTGATGATTCAAGTAGCATCTCTAACTCTGATTCTGTCTCTAACCTATCCTCTACTATTGTGAATAGAATATACTATCAGGGTGTTCATTTCCTACCTATTTTCTTTAGGGTAGAATAAACTTGTTGATGTTGACTTATTCTTTTTACAGTTATTGAGTGTGGTCTCGGACGATACCTCAGTGTACATTGTCCCAAGGGAGAAGGTAGATAGTGGGGGTTTAGAATCTGGAGGGGTTTGTAGACATATTTAAACCATTTGAGGTCAACCACAGAGAAAACAGTGTATCTACCTGTCCAACCCCTGGGGTTAGAATACACGGGAGTGCTAAGGACACCTTGGGCTTGGTTAACTCTCAATACCCAGGGCGAACCTGTCACACGCACGCACACGCACACACGCACACGCACACCACACACACATACACACAAATTAAGGCTACTGTTTTCAATAAAATTTGGCCCCCCAAAACACCCTGGACAGCCAGACGAACCAACGAGTACATGGTAGAGGTTACGAAAAGTAGAACGTTATATTCAACTATAAGAGAGAGACAAACAATGTTCACTAGTCATGTAAGGAGAAGATACACTGTGAAATATATCGTGACGAATGGAATGATCAGCAGCAGGAAAGGTAGGGACGGACCGAGAGAAATGACTAACTGATTCAGTGCCGAAGGATAAAATATAACTAAATGTGACTCTCTATTTGGACAGGCGGACGATATATTTCCATACTATGGTCATAGTGTTAGTTATTTGTTTTGTTTCGTGGTATCTTCCGCAATGTCAATGCTCAATGAACGGGAGATTCAAATTAAACCCGTAAAAGTGTTAAAGACTATACAGTAATCTGTCCATATTGTTCTTAAGAATGTCATCAGTGTTGAGCACGTGACATAATGATGCAGACGAACATGGTGACGTCATAAGGACAGTTTAAAGATGGCTGTCTCACTTTAGACATGCACCAAAGAGGTGCAGCGTTCTGTTATCCGTGTTTTTTTTTTAATCAGTGGAGGGGTGAAACCTATAGAAATTCATAAGCGAATGAAGGTCTAGTGTATCAGTCAAGTAAGTATATGAGTGGAGTAAGAAGTTTCAAAACGCGTTACTTCTGTGATAGAATGTTCACGACCTGGTCATGCACACCGAATAGTGACCCAAAATAATTTTTTTCTAGAGGAATCCAAGCACTTTATCGACCCTAGGGGACATGAATTAAACGCAGTGGTGACTACTTAGAAAAATGATACATTTATTAATTAATGTTTTCAGAATATATTCACCAAAAAACAAAAAAAAAAAAAAACATTTAAGGTTTTCATTTCAAGTCCCCTCGTACTTGATCAGTTTATTGTGTATCAGGTTGATCCAAATCTACTCTTTGTTTGGCACTGAATCTGTTAAGCTGGATGGCGTTATACGGCGTCATAGAAGAATAATATCATTATAGTTTATCAAGAACATCAAACACCCAGATCTGTGGAGATACATGGACGCCTACGCCACTTGACGGGGTACGCATCGATGAGACGTGCTAAATAAAATCATGAACTCTTTTCTATATTTAGTGCTGACGTTATAATAGACAAAAATATTCACCGTAGAATTAATGACAGCTAATTCGAACACCAAGCTATACAACAATGCATGCAGCTTGTAGTGCTGCTGGCCAACGTGTGTTCCTGGTATCAACACTTTCATAATAGAGGCAATGAACACAGGTAAATCGCAAACAAAGAATATCATGGCCAGAAATAGCACAACTTTAGTCAGTCTCACGTCTTTGCTTGACATAATCGTGCTTTTAAAATGGATTGATTTGAGTTGTGATGACAACATTTCTTCGTTATAATTCTGACATCTTTGTGATATTTCTGGTTTTGTATATGTTTGTCTGAACTTAGTTGACTTGTTGATTCCCTGGACCATAAACCCCGTGCTTACTGCGATAAGAACCTGAAATAATGCAGGTAATGTCATACCATCGAAAACATCAACAAATACTTGAACATTAGGTTGGTTGTGAGACATCCAAAGATCTAAACGTGTCATGTTAGTCTTAGGATCAAACACCCACTGCATTCCATGGGTGGCCCAGACTGGACAGAAACAAGCCAGGCCAAAGATAACAAGAACAACGTTGATCAGTAATAACCCGACTGGCAGTAAATATCTCTTTGACTTTAAAAGGAAAGATAATGCACACGCACCTCTCAATTGAGAGATACACGGTGAGTAAGGAAGTCAGGTTGTGCGTAAACGCTTTTGTGTATGCTATATAAACATAATAAATCGATGCTAAGTTCACAGAAGCTACAGGAAAAAAGTTTTCGCAATCCCGAAGTATCTCAGATACGCCGGATAGAAAGCAATTGGCTAGATTCCATACAGACAGCGAAATAAACGTAATAGTCACACTTTCTCTAATCCCTTGCCTCCAGTAGACAATTATGTTCAAGATATTTGTTGTCATTCCCAAAGGAGAAAATAAACAGTTTAATGCAGTTGAGACATATGTCATAAAGTACATTAATATAACATCTGGTAGATCCGTTTGTGTTTGAAGATGTACAGGTTCTGGACTTCTGTCTGTGCTAGGAAAAACAGCCTTTATACTGCTCGTTTTATTCCACACATCCA
Organism: Cepaea nemoralis; assembly: GCA_014155875.1. Classification (NCBI taxonomy): domain Eukaryota; kingdom Metazoa; phylum Mollusca; class Gastropoda; order Stylommatophora; family Helicidae; genus Cepaea; species Cepaea nemoralis. The sequence continues at coordinate 873,716 of JACEFZ010006257.1, read as the reverse complement.
TTGCATTTGTCTTTTCACTGCTGGTGGCGTCGATGTATTAAACTTGTCTCTGCTTGTGGCGTCGATGTATTAAACTTGTCTCTGCTGGTGGCGTCGATGTATTAAACTTGTCTCTGCTGGTGGCGTCGATGTATTAAACTTGTCTCTGCTGGTGGCGTCGATGTATTAAACTTGTCTCTGCTGGTGGCGTCGATGTATTAAACTTGTCTCTGCTGGTGGCGTCGATGTATTAAACTTGTCTCTGCTGGTGGCGTCGATGTATTAAACTTGTCTCTGCTGGTGGCGTCGATGTATTAAACTTGTCTCTGCTGGTGGCGTCGATGTATTAAACTGGTCTCTGCTGGTGGCCTCGATGTATTAAACTTTTCTCTGCTGGTGGCGTCGATGTATTAAACTTGTCTCTGCTGGTGGCGTCGATGTATTAAACTTGTCTCTGCTGGTGGCGTCGATGTATTAAACTTGTCTCTGCTGGTGGCGTCGATGTATTAAACTGGTCTCTGCTGGTGGCGTCGATGTATTAAACATTTCTCTGCTGGTGGCCTCGATGTATTAAACTTTTCACTACTGGTGGCGTCGATGTATTAAACTTTTCTCTGCTGGTGGCGTCGATGTATTAAACTTTTCTCTGCTGGTGGCGTCGTTGTACTTGATTTCTTTTCTGCTAGTGACTCAATGTATAATATTTGACTTTTCTCTGCCGAAGACAACGTTGTATTTGACTTTTCCCTGTAGTGGCGTGGGTGTATTTGATTGTTCTCCTCCATAGGCGCATATGTATTTAATTGTTTTCTTCTATTGTCGTCGATGAATTTTAACTTTTATCTGATGATTAGGATGATGAATTTAACTTTTCTCTAGTGATGGCCAAAGTTTTGTTGAGACAATTCAACCCTGCTTTTAGTTAATACAAGACATCTGGCTGATGTATACAAAGGACATCATAATTACACAAATATAATGTTAAAGTGTGGGATAGAACGGGGCAATTTGTTTTCCGTTAAGAACACGTTACAAATATATTGTTCTTTTTTATAATGAATATTACAACGTAGAAATCAGCATTAGCACATGTACGACTGCCGACCTTCTGGTCATGCACTTGAATCCCATAGAGGTGAAGATATTTTAAAAGTTGACATAACTAAGAACTAAAGTGTGGGTAAGAAAATATTCGTAAAACTGAAGGTTTTCGAGGTGATATTGACCACAGCACCCACTGGACGCCGACGGGTCCTTACGACTATAGAATTAGCGCCATATACCCAAAGGCATCAAGGCCTTGCAAAGGGTCCTGTACATTACCTAATTATATATAGCGCACATTCCGAAGATATCAAGCGCCATTTTAAGTCGTTTCAATAGTTGAAAGTGTATGACACTATTCCACTACAGTCTTTCTACACGCAACTATATAACACATGGTGGGGCATTCAGGTATAAGTTGACGCAGTGAGTTTCACAATAACGCGACCTAATATTTACTCATAAACTGAGCTTCCATTTGCTGTGTGGTGAGTTGGGTTGAGTTGGGTCAAGAACCTATATTACAGCACTCAAGACATTCCTATTTGTGCTCCATCCTCATTTTCAACAGCCAGTGAAGAGTCGCAATACTATTGGTACTAGTTGCAACCAACTTATGTTTCCCTCTGCCCTTTCCTCAGAGTACTGAGTGACCAAGATTGAATGCACTCTAGCCTTCCGGCGTTATTCTAAGATTTTTTAGCCACTAGCAACAACGTTATATATGTTTGTGGTAAGAAAAGGACGCATTTTGTAGTGCTTCTTTCCATGCGTTATTTATACAATTTATCACGCAATGAATATGAGCTATCATCACTACATATAACCATCTTAACAGGAAAGCAAGCAGCTGACCATTTTGCGGACTCATTCGCACAAGATAACAATATCAACATTAGTCCAGAGAAACAAGAAGAGTTTCAAGAGAAATGGCAACATACAGGACAGAATGAAAAGTACATGAAGTTGTGGGAGCACCTATCCCAATCAGAGACCAGGAGCTATCCATATCAAAACTGAAAATGAGTAAGCCACCAGGAGTTGATGGTATCTCCAATGAAATGATCAGCAACCTAGGAACAGAGGCCAAAGCAAAGCTGTCACATATCTTCAATAACAGCTGGACCCTAGGCAGTGTTCCTCAAGCCTGGAGAGAAGCAATCGTGATAACCCTCCTAAAATCAGGGAAAGATAGCTCCATTACCTCCAGCTACAGATAAATTAGCCTCACCAGCTGTCTCTGCAAAACAATGGAGCACATCATCAATCACAGACTGCACTGGTACATAGAAAGTGAAAACATCCTTGTGCCACAGCAAGCTGGCTTTAGGCAGTGCTACTCTACGGAAGATCAGACAACCTACCTCTCTCAAGAAATCGAGGATGCATTCCAAGAAAAGACGCTGGTGCTTGCGGCATGGATAGATCTGAAGAAAGCCTTTGACAAAGTCTGGAAAGAAGGTTTTACGAAGAAACTGAGACACTGTAAAGTCAATAGAAGAATGTACAAATGGGTGAAAGCATACTTGCATAACAAAAGAGCCCGAGTAAAGATAGACGGACTCATGAGCAAGAAAGTACTACTGTTCCCCAGGGCGGAGTCTTGTCCCCCACACTTTTTCTAATCTTCATCAATTATCTTGTTGCTAATTTGTCGCATGGAATTAAAGCGGCGTTGTACGCTGATGACCTGGTTCTATGGAGCATGCATCAGAGGACACCAGATCACTACAAAGAGCTGTAGATACATTTGTTGCATTGGCAAATAAATGGTGTGTCAGCATAAACACAGACAAGTGCAGCATCGCTCTATTTACCCTCTCTCCAAAACAAAAGGCAGGGATTATCCAGATAAATGGAAAACCTCTTAGAGAAGACAAAGAACCAACATACCTTTGAGTAACATTTGAAAGCAGGCTGGCATGGAGAAAGCACATCAACAAAGTAGTAGCAAAAGCCAGAAGGAAAATAGCCATCCTGAGAAAACTAAGTGGAACCACATGGGGAGCCAGTGGGAAAATACTTAGCAAAGTTTATCAATAGAGCATACGACCACACCTGGAATACGGGTCAACAAGCTTGGTGTTCAGCATCAAAAGCCACACTGCAAGAGATGGACAACGTGCAAAATAAAGCACTTAGAGTCAGCACAGGAGGGACGAGATCAACCCCCATAGTGGAAATGGAGAAGATGGCGAGGACACAAGCACTGAGAGAGCGCAGCGATACGAAAACGCTAATACAAGCAGAAAAGTTCCTCAGCTTGCCAGGCCACCCGATGAAGAACAGATTTGAAAACTTAGCTATGGGGCGGTTGAAAAGAAGCAGTTTTATCCACCAGGCCAAACGACTTTGCAGAGAAACCACCGATCTGCCCACAGTTGGTATCCACCTAAAAACTACCAGAGCGAACTCCATGGAAAGATGAGCATAGACTATAATTACAAATCCAGACAAAAGTGAGAGGAGTATTTGACAAGGAAGAACAGAACAGTGTGCAGCACAGAACAGCCACTCTCAGCTTCCTTGATGAAGAATACCTACAGGACCTCTGGATCCGAGTCTTCACAGATGGGTCAGCACAAAATGCTATTCGAAATGGAGGAGCGGGTGTGTACATAGAATACCCAAATAATACTAGGGATACGGCCAGAGTACCAACAGGAAAGTACTGCCATAACTATGATGCTGAAATTGAGGCAATCAAGATAGCAACAGAGAAGTTACTAAATACCAGCCATGGTACACAACCTGTGGTGCTACTGACAGATGCAAAATTAGTATTCGAGGCGCTCCTGTCTGGGAAATTGCTAGTACTAAGGACACTACTTTCTGAACTTAGCAGTCAGCATACGGTCACCATACAGTTGATACCATCCCACTCTGGAGTACCCGGAAACGACAGAGCTGATCAATTCGCTAAGGAAGGAGCAAAAGAGGAACACCCTGATGTGCCCATTACATACCATCAAAAGAAAAGAAAGATCAAATCAGTCAGAAGGCCACCAAAACCTGATCAAAACGACTACCACGTTATGGACAAACCAGAACAATTCATTATTCTGCGCCTCAGAACAGGACACAATAAATTACGCAACCACATGTATACAAAATTGAAGATTGGTGAATCAGCCATGTGCACATGTGGATTGGCGTCGCAGACTGCAGAGCACATACTCCAAGACTGCCCAAATTACAACATATCTAGTCAAACCTTCTGGCCTAGAGAGACGTCAATGGAAGATAAACTCTATGGAGCTCTGAGTGAACTAAAAAAGACAATTAAACTCATACAAGAGACAACATTGCAGTTATAGACATATTTCAAGCGAACGAAAGAAGAAGAAGAACTACATATAACCACATATACCTGTTTGACATAATGAATGAATAATAAAGGGACATTAACATGTCTAGTGAATGAGACACACTAGGAATCAGTTTATGATGTCATCATAGCGTCCGTATGGTACCAGGGCCTCTAAAGGAAGCGAAGAATAGTAGCGCTGCATTCTATCATTGCATGTCTAACAGGAGTTTACAGGTGAGAATATTGACTTCATCGCACCGGGTTTTATCCCACATGGCTCGATCTCTTTCCGCAGAGATCGAAAGTATCACCCAAATCACTAAATACAACCTCCAGGAGTCTCCGAGAAATTTGCATTTGTGAACCGAATTACGAAGCCCGTAATCGAACCCACAACCTTCAGTACTCGAGGCAGGTATTTTAACCACTTAGCCACGGATACACACCCCCACGCCAACCCATATCCTAATCATGCTTGTCGCAAATGTCGGTTAAGGTTTGTGTTTAGGACAAACTATCCCGTAACGAAGAAAAAATCAGACACAAAACCTAACCAACCTTGAACAGCTCACATAAAGAAAAAACAACGTAGGCAGCCAATCAACAGGAAAAGTAGCTCTTCTGGAAGAGGCATGACGCGATGAGGGGAAAGCCTGTGAATGCACAAATCTTTTCATCAAAAATTCTACTATTGTGTGATGGCTGATCAATCCAGTTCGGTGTTAGTTCACCAGTTCTATTGTGCCCCATACAGCACCTTCAAGTCTTGCAACGTCCTGAGGGACACAAATGTCTTTGTACAAACAATGTGATATATATATATCTTCTTCTTCAGCGTTCCGAGCCATTGAGGTTCTTTGCTGCAGATACAATCCGTCTCCATTCGTCTCTCTGGTTACCACACCGTACCTAACCAATCATTTATCTTCTGCAAATGTTAGTTAAATACTGAACACTGCATTACTGTATGTTATGTTTGTGTGTTCGACATTTTACCTATGCTAGGCTAATATACATTTCTAAGACCTAAGGTGTCTTGCTAATGATGACACGTTATTAAAGGGTGTCTAGTTGGACATTCATCCAAGGACACTTGTTCTTGCAGAGAGGCGCTGCCATTGTTTAGAGATGACAGGTTCGAATCTGGGCATGGTAATTATAGGTTTCAATTTTTAATTAGTCTAGTGTGTCCTCTAATCTCTACTTCTTTCTTCTACTCCTATGAGCGCAATAAGATACTTGTGAATTTAATTAACAGAATATACAAAGAACGTATAAACGTTATTAATTGATGCAAATTATTTAAAATCACACACTTTTCCGTCTGTGTTATTATATGGTCATAATAAATTTAATACCATTACACTACAATTCATTCCAGTGTGAAGAAAGTGTAAATATTGTAATGAGATGTTTAACATAACCACCGGCGACGATACATGTTGAAATTGTAAGGTATTTGTATATACGAACATATATTCATTTACTCAACATATGAAGGGTATAATTCCTAGTAAACAGAGAACACAAAATCCGATGTGAAAAGCTAACAACCTCTTCAATGTGATAATTATTTCACCACTTCAAAGAAGAAAAAGATAATTGTATTTATTACATCTATGCTATTTTGAAACTGGTCGCAATAATTACATGAAATAATCGATGTAGCAGACCTAATTAAGGTGGAAATCTACCTCAGCCTGATACAGACATATAGTGAGACCAAGAGAAACATGTATCGAATTAAGAGGAAATCAGAGTATCTAAGTCACCGGAAAGATGATTCAAATTACCAACTCAATTGACAAGAACAAGTCGTCAGACGCCAGACAGGACATAATAGACTGAAGTAACTCATGTTTAATAAACTAAAGATAGGAGATACTGATGAATGTAACTGTGGAACTGGTAAGATTATTAACCTAAAGACATGAGATTCTGATAAATGTAACTGTGGAACTGTTACAATTAATAAACTAAAGATAGGAGATATTGATGAATATAACCATGGAACTGGTAAAATTGATAAACTAAAGATAGGAGATATTGATTAACGTAAGTGTGGAACTGATAAAATTAATACAGATAGGAGATATTGGTGAATGTAACTGTGGAACTGGTAAAATTTATAAACTTAAGATAGGAGATACAGAGTAATATAAATGTGGAACTGGTAAAAATTAACAAACTTAAGATAGGAGATGCAGATTAATGTAACTGTGGAACTGGTAAAATTAATAAACTTAAGATAGGAGATACTGATGAATGTAACTGTATAACTGGAACAAATTAATATACTAAAGGTAGGAGATATGATAAATGTTGCTGTGGACATAGTAAAATTAAACACCTAAAGATAGGCGATACTGATAATGTAACTGTAAATAGTAAAATTAATAAACTAAAGATAGGAGATACAGATGAATGTTACCGTGGAACAGGTAAAATAACAGTTAACATTTGTTGCAGGAGTGCCCAACATACGTAGAACAGAGACAATTATTTTCGCCCACACCCACCTCATTTGAGGACAACCTCTATACGGATGCCAACAAGCTTACGTTAACTGCTGGTTTTGTTTTTGCATTTATTCATATTGACGTCTGAAGAGAACAAAGATAAAGGGTAAGAAGAACTATCTACCTCATTGTTCTCTTGATACATCTAGAGAAGCATATATAGAAGTTTAGTTCAGTTAGTAGAATATCCTATATAGGACAAAACAGTCAATTTCAGCATTTTTTGGCTGTTTGTGATATCTGGGAACATTTTACATTCAGTAGTTTGCCATTCGGTCTTCCTGGCGAAGGTGTTAAGGACGTTGTTCGTAATCCCGTACACCCACGTACTAAACACAGCTTCGCGAGATTCGGCAGCGGATCGCGTCGCGATGGTTACTTACGGAGGAATGTGAGCCGGTCACTCAGAAAGGAATGGCAAAACTACTGAAAGTAACACTTGCCAAGACATCACCAGCAGCTGAAGAATGCCGGTTTTGACCGCAATGTCCCGTAAAGAAAAGGATATGCGAAAACAAAACAAAACAAAGCAAGCCATCCAGGTATTTAATTCTTGGTCTTCCCCTTGTTCTGTTCCCTTCGATTTTGCCAGTTGTCACCAAGTTCTCCAAATAATTTCTTCTCATAACATGACCAAAAAATTGTGACTGTCTACATCTAATGTCTCTAATCAGTTTACGATCTTAATTTGTTTCTTGAAGGACTTGTTCATTGGTTGTGAGATATTACCATCTCGTTTTGTCCGACTTCAGTGATAAGTCTTGTGACATAATTTCCTAGCTTTAAACTCAGCTCTTATAGGAGTCAAGGACAGTCAGCAATCCACTCACATAACGGAGCGGCTGATCCTCGTGTAAGGACCCATTGGGAAACTTCACGCTCAATGTGCAACGCGTCTCACTTTGGAGCTTGCTGCTGATATGGTTCTTCATCAGGATCGAAAACCATGTTCTGTATATAATAATCATCACATCATATTAATATAACGAACATTTAATAAACACAGTTGTAATTTGTTAAAACTCATAGTTCTTCTATATTTATAACTGTATGTAAATGTTTGTGTAGCTTAAGTGAGTGCACACATTCAGAAAACACAGTTAGTAGGGGTGCAATTATATCTTTCCAAGACACAGATGTAACTTGCCTAAGCAGCTCTTTTGCAGCAAGCTTATCCTGCATATCTTAATTCCTATTTATCACGCCTGGAGGTACCAAGGCAAAGAATGCATAACCAAAAATCGAGAAGTAGATTGTGAGCTTTACTATAACACGATTACATGAAACAAAATGGATGTTGCGGCTAAAGCCCTCGTCAGCACAGAACAAACAAACACAAACAGACACACAACTACACGAAAAACACTACATTAAAATATAAAGGGTACTTATCTGAATCCTTGTTTGGCTGAATATGTCTTAATCGCTTAACGCGTTTGATGTGGATGTAATGAACCAGATGTGTGGTTTAAGCGGGTCAACATACTAAAGGTAAATACCGTCAGAAGCTTAGGGATTGGCTTAGCCACCCGATGGGAGAACACCTGCTGGGGGGATGGGAAGACGCCAATTATTCAGGGACGGTTTCTTCATTCAGCAAACAGGAGACATTATTCCAGAGTTTTCTCGCTGGGATCTGAAGTGTAAGGGATCTGAACCTGCACCAAGAACTAAGCACCAGTGAGAGAACACTTTGACTTCTGACAACAAGATGCATATTTCAGATGACAAGGTCGACAACCAATGTAACCGACATTCACCATTCGTTAGACAGACCTGGAATAATGTCCAGGAAAATTATGGACAATAAAGAGTACTGGCAATAAGATCAGAGACCAGACTGATGACATCTTTATCAACAGAACATTACGAAATGCTTTAAAAGTCGCAAAAACGATGCAAAAGGCAGAAGGCTACAGTGATATTAGATTAATTTATAGGTAATACAGCTATAAAACGAGAGATGGTCAAACATACACCAAGAAGCATTACTTTTGTTCTATGTGTGCTGAATAATGGATTGATAAAAGATAAATTTTCCTTAGACATAAAGAACACATGCAGTGTCTTATTTAGAAATTATATTTGAAGAAGTCAATGACCAATTGGAAATACTGAAGAAGTCGAGCAATCTGTAGAAGCAACTATTCCAATATTAAAGATGAGTAAGAAATACATGACTGAAAGCATGTTAAAACTAAAGGAAATAATAAGGAAAATTAAAACAAAAATAACCATGAAAATTATGAAGTGTCAATAAAAATTAGAATATTATTATATGGAGGAGGTAAAGAAGATAGTTGCCGAAAAATTACAAAACAATACAACAGCCTTAATACCACATTAATGCCCCAAAGAATTTATGACCTCACTAACAAAAGAAAACATGCAACAAAATATCCCTGAAAAACAAAGGAGGCAGAATCATAATGGAAAAGGATGCGATTTTACATACTTGGTCAGAATACACGAAAGATCATTATAACAATTGATTTGAGCAAAAGATTGATATTCATATTATAAAGCGGGACCGGAACTTTTGAAGATGGAAGTTCAGAATACCCATAACCACTTGAAACTGAAATATCTTGGGTCGAAACAACATCACAACAGAAGTCACCGATGCCTTAGAAGAAAACGGAATAGACTAGACCACAAGGATGCTGAACACAATATATGATGATCATCATCTTTATCATCACGAGTGGGTGGTTATGGTTTATCATCTCACAAGATTATCGGATGCGAGGATCCTGTCTATGTTCTTGTCTCGTTAATGCCATTTGGTCAAGTTATCCGGGGATTTATCTCTCTGCCTTCCCTTCGCTTACATCCCATCATTCTTGCCAGCTGTCACTAAGATTTCCAATATATGTGTCCTCCTAATGTGCAAATAATTGCCTAATAACAACTAGTAAGTGGTGGTTATACAATCAGATTGAAGATGCGCGGCAGAGATTAAGAGCAGATTAAGTTAAGAAACAGACATATTTTGGGAAATGGAATGCAATAATCCACTATCATAGAATGCAAGAAAGAGAGTACATAAAAGTTATATAGAATGTTTTCTGCTTTGAAACGTTTAGCAACAAATTAGGAACAGCTAGCAGGCATTACTTTGTTATGATAATAACCTAAATTTAGTTTAGCCACATTAAAAGACATAAAAGTGTTAAAATAACTATACTTGACTGTAAGGTTGAAGTCAAACAAACAAAAGGCAGACAACGATACAAGTGGGAAGATATCATCAAGAGATGGACGAACAACAGTCAGAATGTACAGTCAGGACGAGTGATAGACAGTGTAGGATATCCATTACAGCCAAACTGCATTGTGCAGACGGCACTTACTTGACTGATCTCAGCAAGGGAGATGTGGATTCTGAATGGCATGTTGCTTGTACCTTGGACTGTCAAAGTAATTAACAATGACTGCTCGAAAGAGGCAATTGAAAGTTGTATATTATATAAGAATATAAGAACGAGACTGTGCAATGAGAAGAAGCAGTGACAAACATTGCCGTAATGGAAAGATCAAAGCAAGAAGAAGCAGGAGGCAGGCCAAGAGAAATGAAGCTGGGTGGACTGTGACAGTGTTATTGAATGGTTTGAGTAGAATCCAGAACACAAAGAGTATGTAGAGATGCATGGACGTCTACGCCAGCTGGCAGGGCACGTGGAACAGCCACGGTAGCATAGATGCTAGAGTGCTTGCTTATCAAGGCAGCGGTATCAGTTCAATCCCCAGCAGTAGGTATCATCGATTTGTCCCATCAACACGATCCTTGAGGTCAAAATCAACGGCGAATGAAGGACCAGTATGTTGATGCATGACTCTCAGTCCAGCAAGTGTAAGAGTGGAGTAGGCAGTTTCAAAACTGCGTGACTTTCTGGGTCAGGCACACCAAGTAGTGACCCCTTAGTCGATCGCAGCCTTTGTAGGTCACGTACTGGAAAACCGCCGATTGACTTAAGTGACATTGCCACACATCTTGACATCAGTCAAGATTTAGAGCACCACATCATCCATGATGCGCTACAGTACCGCAAAGTGTCTGCAATATGGATGCCACGGCAGCTTACTCCAGAATTGAAACAACGACACATTGATGCTTGACAAGAAATTTTGCAGTGCTTTCAAGCAGAAGGTTACGATTTCATGTCAAGAATTGTTACTGAAGGTGAAACCTGGGGTCACTACTACAAGCCGGGAACGAAGAGAGAGAACAAGAAATGGCACCATCCCTCCTCACCGAAATCAAAGACGTTTCGCACACAGCCATCCTCAGGGAGGGTTATGCTGACATTTTTGTGATGACGAGGCGTTATTTTAGAGCACCACTTGCCTAGAGAGAAAATTAGTCACCGGTGATATGTTTACAGATCTTCTCAGGACAAATCTTAGACCCGCAATCAAAATCAACGACGTGGACTTCTGAGTAAAGGTGTCCATTGGCAACTCTACAATGCTCGACTCTATACGGTCAGTGCAACCGTTGAAACTATCGAAGTCCTCCACTTTCAGTGTGTACCGTATCTCCGTACTCGCCAGTTCTAGCCCCAAGTGATTACCACCAGTTTGGATAATTCAAAGAGTCATTGGGAGAAAGGACTGTTCGGTCCGATGAAAAAGTACAGGCGGTGATGCATGAGTGGTTACACACACGACCAACCGAATATTTTTTTTTTTTTCTACAGGAGTCCAAGCATTTTATCTGCGCTGGACGTCTTGTGGACGTGATATATTTTTTCTTTACATTTTCAGAATATATTGACACACAGACACAGACACACAGACACACACACACACACGCACGCACGCACGCACGCTCGCACGCACGCACGCACACAAAGTGTTCATTTGAAGTCCCTTGATATTAACGACCTCTCTGACGTTATGGTTAGGACGTTTGGTTGATGATGTTATGAGCGCCGTCAAACAAGGGTTCTGGGGGGGGGGGGGGGGGGAGGGGGGTGAGTGGTCTCGACGTATGGTGTCCGCCTCGAGTGCTGGAGGCCTCGGGTTCAAACCCCGCTGAGGGCCGGGATTCTTTCACGTGGTCTCCTAGAAACAAAATTTCTCCTGGTCTCTGGGTAATATGATCGGACGCCCGTGTGTATAGTTGCGCACGTAAAAAATCGCTTAGCAGTTGGAAATCGAAAAAGAGTAGCCTGACGGCGCAGCCCGGGCACAATTTCGTGCATTGAGCTGAGATTCTCCGGTCTCAGGCTTGAGTTAGGAGTAGAACGGAGCACTTATGGGTTACACCCGTGTGCCGTGTGGTTGATCCGTCGACTAAACTACATGTTCTTTCTACGTTACTTTCCGTTTTAGTTTCTATTTTAGTCCCCCCCCCCCCCGCTCCCTCCTCCCCCTTTCTCCATCCGACATGTGGATTGCTTATTCTTGATTGTAGTAAAACTGATCAATATGTTGATCGAAGCATTAGTGAGATCTGTGTGTATCTTTCCCTTTTTGTGTAGCTTGTCAGCTATATTTTGTGTTTCTTATTTTTATTTCAGAATCTACACGACATCAGTCAACCGTGTTTTCGATACAGATAGCATTAGCAAGTCGAATGCTTCGAATGTTATACATTTGTTCTTGAAGACCCTAGCTCGTAGTCAAAGTGTGAATTAGTGAACCTGCGTTAAAACTGTCGAAATGTAAACAGTCTAAAATAATACAAAGCAATGCAGCTTTACAGAACACAATTACAAAAAAAAAAACAGGACCTTACGGCGTCTAGCCTTCATCAGCAAACAAATACATACACAAAACACAATATATAATCACGGAGAAACTCGAAGTAGTGCTGGATTGGACAGACATATTTTCTGTTATTATCATAGAAATATATCATAATTTATTGCCGTCACTATTGTCTCCATCACCAGTACAATGACAATTACCATAGTCATCACCATCACCACCACAACTACCATCATCATCATCATCATCATCATCATCATCATCATCATCATCATCACACCAACGCCATCATCATCATCATAACCATCACCATTAACACCATCATCACCACAACACCACCACCTCAGCTACAACCACCACAATCTTTAAAACACCACCAACACCATCATTATAATGACAACAACAATCATCATCGTTACTACAGTTATTATTAACGTCATCGTCATATTATCACCACCTTTACCACCACCATCATCATCACTACCATACTCACTACCATCATCACAAACATCTCTACAATCATCAATACCACCACCATTGCCATCATCATCACAACGACCATCATCATCACCACCATCATCATCATCACCACCACCACTACCACCATCATTGCCATAGGTCCATAATAATAATGTCAGATGCCGTGGGTCACAATGACACCTGCTCGTGGTACAATGAGTTTGCTGTGGTTAACACCACTTAAGATGTCAGAAGTAACTCTCTGACATTTGAAGTATCATGGCGCCTGATTCTTGAGCTAAAATATAATGTTATTGTTCGTGTTGACATTGCAATTGGATTTACATGGTGTGACCTCAAATAAAAAGATGTCAATTGAAACGACAAAAATATTGTTGAGGTGCTACACAGAACCTGTATTTTTATATGGATGTGAAGCTTGGACAATGAGCAGTCAAGCTGAAAAACATCTGATGGCTGTAGAAATGTGGTTTCTGAGGAAAATGCAAAGAATACCATGGACAGCCAGAAAGACCAATGAACAGGTCCTCCAAGAAACAAATGAAGATCGTAAACTGATTAGAGACATTAGACGCAGACAGTAAACATGTTTTGGGCCTGTTATCAGAAGAAATGGATTGGAGAACTTGGTGACAACTGGTAAGATCGAAGGTAACAGACCAAGAGGAAGACCTAGAGGCAAATACCTGGATGGCTTGGCCACATGGCATGGTTGAAACAGGAACACGGAGCTGATCCACGACTCTGGTGATCGAGTGACATGGCAAAACATGACCGCCCACGCTTACCGGCATGGCACATGATGGAAGGATGGATGGAACTCAAGTTGTCTTAGCTCAGTAGAGTTGACATTGTCAGGGTACAAAATAGCTGACTATCATTACATTACTGTGTTTCTTTGAGTAACTGATGGTATCTTTCAGTTGCTGATTATTATTGGTTTAGGGTTCGTAGTTGTCGTGAACAACTTTTTGAGTAACTGGTTAAGATGTTATCTGTTAACTCTCTCACATCCTGCGTCTTACAATCACGAGTAACACAACTACACCGATAATTATTCCAACTGAACACCGATGCTGTTTGAAACAGTATATTATCACACTACAGGTTTATACATTTCACAAGAGCACTGAAACCTGCTATCACTCATTACACTTATAAAAGTTAGTTAGTTAGTTAGTTAGTCGACAGATCATCCTCGTTGCACATCGGACCATTCAATCCATAAGTGCTCGGATCCCCTCCTCAGCAAATCCCGCAGCGTGTAGCGGCTAACGACGCCAGTTCTGTGTTGGTTTATCAATCTTCTTTGGCTTCCTGCGTAGTGTTCTTGTTTGGCTACCCCTCTTTTAATTTGCTGCTCTCGCAGTCTGGCCATTGTTGTAGATTCACAGTCATCACTTGGTTCTTGCAAAAGTCTCACTTCTCGTAGAGCATTCAGAATGTCAGCCTGGTCCATGGAGCGTCCGCCCTCAACAGTAGCCTCACCTGCGAGCTTGTCAGCCCGCTCATTTCCTTGTACTCCCGCATGCCCTGGCACGAAGATGAAACTAATCTTTGCCAGCCGAGACCGCTTCAGAGGCAGCAACCATTCTCTTCGAATCGACCCCTCCTCTATCCTCTTGATCATGTTCATTGAGTCGCTAAGGAAACAAGCCCTAGTGAATGTCTGTGTCTCGAGCCATGTTATTGCTTTACTTACTGCCATGACTTCCATGGTCAGGCTACTTGTGGTTTCAGTGAAAGCACCAGAGTCCTCCTTCACAATTCTCCCTCCGACCCGAGCTGTAAAGGCCCATGAGCTTCTCACATGTCGGACGACCGACCCATCTGTGTAGATGACCGCGTCACTGTCTAGCGAATTCTCGAAAATCAACGCTTGTACTTCAGCCTCAACAGCAGCCGGATTTTCTTGTCTGCATTTTCTATCTAGTTGGATGCAAACTGAAAAGGATGTGCAGAAGTCTGTTGGCACTTGCACCCACTCCTCGCCAGGTTCTAAGTCCTCAAGTGAACACACCTGTTGAAGAATGTCCTCGGCTTGACCCATCCACGACCGTCCTCTTTTTAACCTGCTGCCCTTCACATTCCTAATTTCACTATGCAGTGGATGCTGTGTGTTTGCGTTAATTCTGAGGTAGGCACGTGCCCTGCAAACTTGCATTCTCTCTTCAATGGTTGGAAAATCAAGAAGGTAGCGCATCGCCCTGCATGCTGTATCTCTTGTACATCCAAGAATAATGCGCATAGCTTCATTCTGTATCCTTTCCATCCTTTCTATCTGCTTATGGCTGACAGTCAGGATTGCCATTGCATACTTTAAAACAGACATGACCAGCCCCTCGTACAGAAGACATAGATGGCGCTGCTCACAGTTTACTGCCGCCATCACCCGCATCGCTGCCAAACCCCCTTATAAAAGGTATAAATAAAATATAAGCATATATGGCGGCAGGTCTTAGATATGACTGAGCTACTGTATGACAGTAGACTGTACTACCTGCTGTCTGTTAGCGCCGAATGTTGGGCGACGCTTACCAAACCCGACACCCCACATTGTGCCAACGGCTTCAGGCGGAGGAGCGCAATTGGGAGGGTACAAGTCTTATCCTAGTGCGAGGAAATGCAACATAAAGATTAAATGTCATGGCAGGGCAGACCAGGCCCTAAGCCTTGGTTGGCAACTGGTCTAGGATCGAAGCTCCGACAGGATTGCTTTGCTGATCCGGCAGCTTCTGTAGCTTGCCTTGTTCCAGACGTATTGGTGTACCTTTCCTCTGGAGTACACTAGACAGGACGAGAGAGGAATCATGCTGCATGGGTAATATATGGTCTCTAAATTCAGCCCAGGCTTTGTGTTATGGAGAGGTGTAACTTCAGTTTACAAGACTATCGTCTGTTAAGACGGCAAGGTGCCAGTCAGTCAGTCAGTTAGATGGCGGCAATCTAAACGGTGCCATAGCGTACACTGAGTCTGACTTGGTCTAACTTCGACTACGGTCATCCTCCAAGTGTCGGGATTTTGGCGAGCCCTCTCTCTCTCCTTGCCATCGTCAAGGTGTGATTGTCGCCGTCAGGCTGTGGAAGTGCTACAATGGCTCACAAGCTCATATTTGGGCTCGTGACAATCATTAATGCAGTTATCATTACCGTCATTTTCACATCATCATCATCTTTATCACCATTATAATCATCATCATCACCACCATCATCATCATTACCACCACCATCATCATCATGACTACCACCACAACATCACTACCATTCTTATCACTCTTAGACCGAGTATTTTGTCCTCTAGTATCATCTTCACTGTTTCTTCATGTCTTAAAACGTAGGCACGCCATGGAAGCTGACGATGAAAATAAAGTTTGTTCGTTCGTTCGTTCGTTTGTTCATTCGTTCTTTCGTTCGTTCGTTCGTTTGTTAGCTTGTTCTTTTATTCGTTCGTTCGTTCAATGTTGTATAAATGTATGTCTCCTTTGCTCTATAATGTTTCTCGTAACGTGCACGTTTGTCAATTGTGCGACTTACATAGTTCTTGGCTTTCTTTCAGATTCACACCTTCACATTCAAACTTCACATTCTTGCTAATACTATTTCAGTAATAACGCACATTATCAAAGTCACACTGATATACAGCGGTTACTATCACAATGATAATCTACGCTATCACATTCACACTGATATACTGCGACTCTTATGACAAATATAATCCACACTATCACATTCTCACTGACATACTGCGGTTTCTGTAACAATGATAACATACATTGTTACGTCCAGTAAGATATACTACGGTTTCTATAACAATGATAACCTACATTATCACATTAACACTGATATACTGCGGCTGCTATAACAATGATAACCTTAATTATCACATTAACACTGATATATTGCGGCTGCTATAACAATGATAACCTACATTATCACATTAACACTGATATACCGCGGCTGCTATAACAATGATAACCTACATTATCACATTAACACTGATATACCGCGGCTGCTATAACAATGATAACCTACATTATCACATTAACACTGATATACCGCGGCTGCTATAACAATGATAACCTACATTATCACATTAACACTGATATACCGCGGCTGCTATAACAATGATAACCTACATTATCACATTAACACTGATATACTGCGGCTGATATAACAATGATAACCTTAATTATCACATTAACACTGATATATTGCGGCTGCTATAACAATGATAACCTACATTATCACATTAACACTGATATACCGCGGCTGCTATAACAATGATAACCACATTATCACATTAACACTGATATACCGCGGCTGCTATAACAATGATAACCTACATTATCACATTAACACTGATATACCGCGGCTGCTATAACAATGATAACCTACATTATCACATTAACACTGATATACCGCGGCTGCTATAACAATGATAACCTACATTATCACATTAACACTGATATATTGCGGCTGCTATAACAATGATAACCTACATTATCACATTAACACTGATATACCGCGGCTGCTATAACAATGATAACCTACATTATCACATTAACACTGATATACTGCTGCTGCTGCTATAACAATGATAACCCACACTGGCATACTGCAACACAATCATGTACCAAAAAATAACGTCGACTATTGAAGAGACAAACTGGACGGGGGAAGGCGTGCATGCAAGAGGAAGAAAGACAGAGGCGAAAAGAGTGTGTGAAAGTCTCTATACAACCAGCCTCCACAGCGGAAATAATACCTGGAGTCATGATTAAAATGACCGCTGACACGAACTGACAATATTCAGTAAATTTGTCATAGATTTAATAATAAACAGACGTGTTGTCACCATTCAAATTATACAATTCTGATATATAAGGACGCCAGTTCACAAAAGAAATAATATGTATAAATTTATTCATTCACTTACATTTCAAATGAAATAATAACTGCATTTACGTGAACATAGAAATGGCTGCGACCACAAATTGAAAATATTCAGAGTTGTCGTAGCTTTTCATGATGAATAGAGGCATGAGCCAGCTATCAAATTGAAGGGTTGCTGGTCCTAAAGGTGGATCAGAAACCACAGTAATTGTGCAACTATCGTTTTACATGGACACAAGAGAATACTGACCTAGCGCGAAGACACCGCATTCACAATTGTAGGGAACATAAAACGAGCTCCAAAAACTGTTTACACTACGAGAAGTCGTCAGTCGGTGTAGATATAAAACTACGAATGCAAGACGAAGAAGAAGACACTTGATGATATAGATGATTTATAAGAGCTGGTTGTTTTCTTCATATCCTTTAGAATTACTTATTGCACACGTGCAACTGTTTCTCAGTTACTTATAGGGAACAATATTGTTCCAGTCAAGAGATGTTGCGAAAACATGCTCGAAACGGGTTATACATACAACATAGAATGCATATTAACCTTCTTAATACAAGTATGTAAAATACGAAATACGCGATAAATAAAGCCCGATCTGTGAAATAAAATCATAAACACTTTTCTATGTCTAGTGCTGACGTTATAATAAACAAAAATATTCACCGTACAATTAATGACAGAAAACTCGAAAACTAAGCTATACAACAATGCATTCAGATTGCAGTGCTGCTGGTCAACATGTGGTTCTGGATTCAACACTCTTAAAAAAGCAGCAATGAACACAGGTAAATTGCAAACAAAGAATATCATGGCCAGCAATAGTACAACTTTAGTCAGTCTCACGTCTTTGCTTGTCATAATCGTGCTTTCAATAAGGATTGATTTAAGTTGTAAAGACGAATTTTTTTCCTTGCAGTTCAGAGCTCTTCGTGATTTTTCTGGCTGCGTATATGTTTGTGTGAACTTAATTGACTTGTTGATTCCCTGGAGCATAAACCCTGTACTTACTAGGATAAGAATCTGAAATAATGCAGGTAATATCATACCATCAAAAATATCAACAATTAATAGAACATCAGGTCGGTTGTGTGACATCCAAAGATCTAAGCTGGTCCTGTTAGTCCTAGGATCAAACACCCACTGCACTCCCTGTGTGGTCCAGGCTGGACAGAAACAAGCCAGGCCAAAGATAACAAGAACAACGTTGATCGTAATAACCCGACTGGCAGTAAATATCTCTTTTAATTTGAATGGGAAGATAATACAAATACACCTCTCAATTGAGATGTATACGGTGACAAATGAAGTCAGGATATGCGTAAACGCTTTTGTGTATCCTAGATAAATATACTGAATCGATGCTAAGTTCACAGCAGCTATTGGGGAAAAGTTTTCGAAAACCTGAAGTATCTCAGATACGCCAGAGAGAAAGCAAATGACTAGATTCCACACAGACAGTGAAATAAACGTAATATTCACACTCTCTCTAATCCCTTGCCTCCAGTAGACAATTATGTTCAAGATATTTATTGCCATTCCTATAGGACAAAGTAAACAGTTTAATATCGGTGAGACATATGTTATAATGTACATTAATATAACCTCTAGTAGATCCGTGTCTGTTTGAAGATGTACAGGTTCTAGACTTCTGTCCGTGCTAGGGAAACCAGCTTTTAATCTGCTCGTTTTATCCCACGTATCCATTGTATTTGTCTTTTCTCTGCCGGTGGCCCCGATGTATTGGACTTTTCTCTGCTGAGAGCGTCGAAGTATTTGACTTTTGTCTGCCGGTGGCGACTGTGTATTTGACTTTTGTCTGCTGCTGATATCGATGTATTTTGACTGTTCTCTGATGTATTGCTCTCAACGTAATTGACTTTTCTCCGCAGGTGGCAATGATGTATTTGACTATTCTCTGATGATGGTGTATTTGACTTTATTCTGCTGGTGGCAATGTTGTATTTGACTCTTCTTTGCTGGTGGCGTTGATGTATTTCACTGTTCTTTTCTGGTGGCGTCGATATATGTGACTTTTCTATTTTGGTGAGGACAATGTATTAAAGTTTCATCTCATGTTGAGGATGATACATTTGACTTTGCTCTTGTGATAGCGAAAATATAGCTGAGACATATGAACCATGTTTTAAGTAAATACAGGGCAACTAACTGGCTGATGTATAAGAAGGCCATCATGCCATGTAGCTATCACCGCAACATAGAATGCAGAGAGGGGATAAGGGATTTTCCTAAGTATGCGCCAAAGTGAATAGTGCACAAAGAAACTAGGGGAGACGAGATACGTCATACGACAACAAAGAAACATACGCTGTTGTGCCATCTTCAATACTAGATGTGATTTTCGATTGTGGAACAAATTTCGTGTGGCCATTGGATATTTGGATGCAAGTGTACTTGATCTTCAAGTGGATAACAAGAGGAGGCATTTGTTGAGAAGAAACTATGGATATAAGAACAGTGGAACCGAAAACTGGATGAATCTATCAGAAACCTAACGGCAGGGATCGAAAGAGCAGTGGAATGGAAATAGGCTGGGCGTTGAAGTGAAAGATGTGGGCATTAATCATATTATCTGTGGATACTTAAATATAGTTATTATCCCGGTGGACGGGAAGCTATAGTGACACTGAAATTGTATGTTATGCTGCAACACCAAAATAAAAGGTGTTAAATCTTCACAGGAGCCAAGTCGTTATTGCATGTCCAATTTCCATTGCCTGAGACTTTGTTGGTGTTAAGGTTAACGAGCTAAATTAAATATCTCGGTGTAGATTCTCAACATGTTATATTATGACACAGACGAGGTGGAACTACTACGAGGCAGTGGCAATGTTGTATTTGACTCGTCTTTGCTGGTGGAGTTGATGTATTTGACTGTTCTTTTCTGGTGGCGTCGATATATGTGACTTTTCTATTTTGGTGAGGACAATGTATTAAAGTTTCATCTCATGTTGAGGGTGATACATTTGACTTTGCTCTTGTGATAGCGAAAATGTAGCTGAGACACATGAACCATGTTTTAAGTAAATACAGGACAACTAACTGGCTGATGTATAAGGAGGCCATCGTGATTACACAAATATAATTTTAAAGTATGGTATTACATGGGTAGTTTGTTTAGTTTCACGTTAAGAACACGTTATTGCTTTTTTTTAAATATTAAATATTAGAATGTAGAAATCATGGGTAGCACACGTTTGCCTGCAGGTCCTTCAGGTCATGCAATCGAATCCCATCGAGATGAGGATATTTTTAAAATTAACCTCAATATAACCTAAAGTGGGTATCAGAACATATTCTTAAAACTGAAGGTTTTCATTGTTATATTGACCACAGCACGCACTGAGTGCCAACTGTCCATACACCTATAGGATTAGCACCACAAGTTTTCTTTTACGCTCGCCCGCTTTGAACTCAAGAGCAGTCTATACACACTACTTCAAGTAGCACTAGGCTGAATTTTTCGTGTGGATTACCAGTGTCTCTCGCCATCAGGCGAACCCACTTCGACTTCAGAGGTACTTGTAATTTAAGTGCCGAAGTAAGGATGAGCTGTCACCATTTTAGTCCAACTTACCAGTGTAAGAGTTGAACCCGCTACCTCGGCATGAGCACACCGGAGAACTTGCAAGGTATACTCCCTAGGCCTCAAGGCCTTGCAAAGGGTCCTGTACATTACCTATTTATATACCCTGCACATTCCGAAGTAACCATGCGCCATTGTAAGTCGTTTCAATAGTTGAAAACGTATGGCACGTATTCCATTACAATGCTTCTAGGAAAAGATTAAGGGCTATATTGACCCAATCCTCATATACGTAAGCGTATCATGGATATTTAGCAGACAAGTAACGAATTAAGTGCTGTGGAGATGTGGTTTTATAGACGACTATTAAGAGCACAGTTGAGGGATAGAAATAGCAATGAAGAGTTTCTGGAAAAAGACAGCTCACAAAGATAACTCGTTACTCGCATGATAAGAGAACAATCCACATTCTGAGGTTATATCATGAGAAGGGAAATGCTAGTGTAAGTTGTCAAAATGGCAACGAGGGAAGAAAAGCAGAAAGGGGGATGGGGGAGAGAGAAGAGAAGATTCTGAACAGTTTGAAATCATGACATGGAGAAACATTGTATCAGAAACGACTGGCCCCTCAAGAGACAGAAGTCTGCAGACAGATACGATCACCAACGCCACACGGCATTGACTATAAGAAGATTAGCAGTACACGAGACAGAAGGCTGTGGACAGACATGATCATCACACGGCATGGACTATAAGAAAATTGGCAGTACACTAGACAGAAGGCTGTGCACAGACATGATCAATAACGTCTGGACTATAAGAGGGAAAGGATAAAGGTCTAATCTGAGCTAGTCCTTCTTTGGTGTGCTGAATGACGGCCTAGATACACTGTTATGTGCCTCTCTGTACATGTGACGTTCGGTACCTGACTCTCACACTCTGCTGGTTTCTCAGCGTGGAGTAGAGTCAACTGCCGACATCACAACACTCTAGTCATTCTCGTTCGTACCCCCTCCTCATCTTCAACAGCAAGTAAAGAGTCTCAGTACTAATGGTGCTAACCGCAGTTTGATTATGTGTCCGTCTGACCTTTCTGCGGAGTACTGAATGCTGGCCAGATCATCTGGTCACTCCATGTCTCACCATTCTCTCCAGGCCATGATGATGTATTTGGTCTTCCACAATATACACTTGACCATTAATGGTCCTGACCACATACGCCTTATCGTGGGCCAATACCTTACCTAACCACACATCCATCCATCATGTGCCATGCCGGTAAGCGCGAGAGGTCATGTTTTGCCATCTCACTCGATCACCAGAGTCGTGGATCAGCTCCGTGTTTCTGATTCGACTATGCCACGAGGCCAAGCCATCCAGGTATTTGCTCCTAGGTCTTCCCTTTGGTCTGTTCCCTTCGACCTTACCAGTTGTCACCAAGTTCTCTAATTCATTTCTTCTCATAACATGCATAAAAATTTTTTACTGTCTGCGTCTAATGTCTCTAATCAGTTTACTATATTCATTTGTTTCTTGAAGGACTTGTTCATTGGTCTTTCTGGCTGTCCATGATATTCTTTGAATTTTCCTCAGAAACCACATTTCCACAGCCATCAAATGTTTTTCAGCTTGGCCGCTCATTGTCCAAGCTTCACATCCATATAAAAGTATAGGTTCTATGTAGCACCTCAACACTCTTTTTCTCATTTCAACTGACATCTTTTTATTGGTCAGTATGTTTTTCATCTTTCTAAAGGCTACTTTTGCCATGGCGATTCTTGTTCTAATCTCTTCAAGGCATCTCCCATCAGATGTTATTACTGTTCCGAGATAATTGTATCTATTCACTTGTTGAAGAATATTTCCATTTACTTGTATATTACATTGTGGTATTTCGTTCTTTCTAGTGACGACCATAATCTGTGTCTTTTTACAATTTAATTCTAACCTTAGTTGTTCACTGTGTGTAGCAACCGCATCTACTAAATGTTGCAGGTCCTGTTCACTGCTTGCAATCAAGACTGTATCATCTGCATATCCAATGTTATTGAAGCATCGTCCCCCAATGTTGATTCCTTCCATATCTTAAATATTTCTGAAAATACTTTCACTGAACACAGGGAAAACAGATCTGGAGACATTACGCATCCCTGTCTCACACCTCTCTTAATAGGCTGAGATTGGCCTACTTCATTATCAACTCTTATGGCAGATTGTTGTTTCCAATATATGGTTATTTACAAGTCTAAGGTCTTTTCCATCAATTTGTAGATCTTCAAGCATCCTTTTCATGTCGACATGTCTCACTTTATCGAAAGCCTTAGTGTAGTCAATAAAGCAAAGATGTAGATCTTTGTTTACTTCGATTACGGTTTCTTTGGGATTGCAATAAATACAGAATTACATAATTCTTGAGGTATATTTCCAGTATCATGTATTGTATTAAGCAGACTGGTAACTTTATCTATTCCATATTCTTCTAAAGCATTAATCATTTCTGTTGTGACGCTGTCTGAACCGGGGGTCTCATCAGATTTCATATGGTTAAGAGCATTCTGAACCTTCATCTTCAAAATTTCTGGCCCTTCATTATTATTTTGAACAGCATACTGTTCGTCTCTGTTATCGTCTTAAAGGGTTTTCACGTAATCTGACCATACATGTAAGATCTGATCTTTTTCTATTATGACTCTTCCATCTTTTGTCTTTAGGCAGCCTGCTAATGTACGTGTTCTTTGATTAGTAAGTTCCTGAATTCTTGTGTGCTTTAGTTTCGCATTTTTACTGTTGTGTTGTTTTTCAATTTCTCTGCAATTTTTCTCAAGCCATGTTTCTTTTGCCTCCTTACATAATCTTCTGACTTTTCTGTGAATTTCTTCATATTTGGCAGGATTATATTTGTTCTGTCTTCTTGTTTCCATTAGTTGTAAAATTTCTTCAGTCATCCATGTCTTACGGCCCACTTTCTTTACTTTTGGAATAGTTTTTTCTGCTGCACAACTGATTGAATTTTTCAGCATTTCCCATTGATCATCTACATCTTGAAATAGGATCTCTAGATCAGACAATAAATCAGATTTGTTCTTTACTTATATGTTAAAATTATCTTGTATTTCTATGTCAGTTTTCAATTTGCACAAGTCATATTTAGGATTTCCTGTTGTTGACTTTCTTTAACTTTACCCTCAATGTGCCTGTAATTAATCTGTGATCACTGTAACAGTCTGCATTTGGAACTGTTTTTACGACTGTTAACGCATTTTGAAACCTTCTGCTAATCAGGATGTAATCTATTTGGTTTTTAATTCTGCTGTCTGGACTCCTCCATGTCCATAATCTTCTAGGATGCTGTTTACATCAGGTGTTTCCTACAACCATTTCTTGTTCTTTTGCCCATTCTACAAGTCTGTATCCTCTTTCATTTCTCTCTTCCAAACCAATGGTTGCCTACACTGCACCCATCGCCTTGCTTTCCTATTTTTGCGTTGAAATCACCCATTATGATATTTATTTCTGATTTTTTTTTACAGTTCTTCAAAGTAGACTCCATGTCATTATAAAATTCCTCTATACTTTCTTCACTGCATTCACTTGTTGGGGCATGTACTTGATTGACATTTATTTTAAAAGCTCTTCCGTTTAATTTTACTAATAGAACTCTGTCTGACAGAGCCCGATATCCTTTGACAGAAATTGATGTTTGTTTATCTAATATAATGGCTACACCTCTTTGCTGTTCTTCTTCCCCATGGTAAATAATCTTACAATTCTCTCCTGTCCTTATCCCTGCCCCTTTCCATCTCGTTTCCGATATTCCTAATATGTTAATCTTCTCTCTCTCCATTTCTTGTTTCATGTTTTCTAATTTTCCATCTGCATTCATTGTTCTAGCATTCCAAATTCCTACTTTCAATGATATTAATCTTTTGCACCTAGTAGCCTGTTGACGGTCTGGAATCGCCTGGTGCACATGACTATCCCTACCAGGCGAAGCTGCTCCTATGGAGCACCCATTTACGCCGTTTCTCTGATTATCGATGAGTCCACACAATATGATTTTCTTGGCATCTGTAAAGAAGGTAGTTTGCCATTGCTTTCCTTCCTAGCAGTGACAATACTGATTAGTGACCGTAGCCATTGTCTCCTCAAAAAAGAGATCCCCTGCCTACCGCCGTGAAGGTGGAGACCATAACCTACAACTATCTGTCGGCTGCTCCCCATCTTCATTCACCACCTGCACCCATGGCTTCACGTAACCCTGATCGAGGGGGAGGGGGGGGGGCTAAACGGGTACTCCACCTTGCCCAAGGGTGTCCCTTTAGGCTAGCGGAGGGAAGGAGGCACCTTACTTCTCCTTTAATAGGGGATACCCCTACCCAGGTACCCAATGTAGCTGACCATACATGTAAGATCTGATCTTTTTCTATTATGACTCTTCCATCTTGTGTCTTTAGGCAGCCTGCTGATGTACGTGTTATTTGATTAGTAAGCTCCTGAATTTTCTTTTGTGCATTAGTTTCGCAATTTTAACCACACAGTCCCAGCTAATCTATCTCCCTGCACGTTTCCCACCAGACTAGCATGCTCTGGAGAAATAATACAATAGATGCTCTCTAGCTTAGATTTTTGAATTGCCACTCCAAACAAAGCACTCCTGTCTTTATCTTTCTCAGCATGCTTTGAATCTGTTACAATCACGACAACAGTGTATTATTTGTGCTTGAGTCGGCACTGTGACTGCCCCCACCTCCATTCTTAAACTAGATGTTGTGATATCATACATCAGCACCTCTGCACTAAAAACTTTCTATAAACCTGCACTATGAACCCCCAGCACAGAGCCATCCATGTAGATGATTACGTCACCTACGCCGAATTGTCGTGATTCAGTTGTTGTACCTCCCATTCAACGCAGCCTGCCGACAATTCTTACACGGCTAGTGCAGTGTGAATATGACTCTGCACACGTCTACCATTTCCTCTGCCATTCTGACCCATTCCACTCCTTTCCAAATGTTCTCAGGCTTGCGTATTTCTCTGAATGTGACCTCTGCCTAAGCCATCCGTAATTGTCCTCTTCTCAGACTGTAGCCCTTGGCTGTGTCCTGTGATTAATGCAGTGGGCGTTCCTTGACTGTAACCACTAGCAGATACGAGGGTATGTTAATAAGTAAGTCACAAATGGACATAGAAAAAATAACTACATATGATAACAAGACCTGACTTTTAAAAAAGTCAGGTCTTAGTCAGATATGACTGAGCTACCGTATAACAGTAGACGGTACTACCTGGTTTCTGTTAGCGCTGAACGTTGGGCGGCGCTTACCAAACCCGACACCCCACATTGTGCCAACGGCTTCGGGCGGAAGAGCGCAATTGGGAGGGTACAAGCCTTACCCTGGTGCGAGGAAATGCAAGCTAAAGGCAAAATGTCATGGCAGGGCGGACCAGGCCCTAAGCCTTGGTTGGCGACTGGTCTAGGATCGAAGCTCCGACAGGCGGACAGTTAGAGCATTGCTTTGCTGATCCGGCAGCTTCTGCAGCTTGTCTTGTTCCAGATGTAGGGGTGTTGCCTTTCCTCTGGAGTAAACTAGGCAGGCCGAGAGAGGGATCATGCTGCATGGGCAACACATGATCTCTATATTTTAGCCCAGGCTTTGTGCTATGGAGTGAAGAATTCGCTACTGGGAATGATTGAAATTCCAGCAGGAGGAAATGAAAGACTATTATCCCTGCGCTTGGCAACCTCTTGTGGGTTTGCCACCATTATTACTGCATATGCACCGACACTCGATTCCTCTGATGATGTGAAGGATTCGTTCTATGAGGAGTTAGACTCCGTGATCAAGGCAGTTCCAAAATCTGACTACATTTATATGCTCGGTGATTTCAATGCTCGTGTGGGCAAGGACTCGAGTTCATGGCCAGTGTGCCTTGGAAAATACAACATCGGGCGCATGAATGAAAATGGGCAAAGGCTGCTGGAGCATTGCACCAGTAATGACCTATGTATTACAAACTCCTTTTTTAAAACAAAAGAGATGCATAAGGTCACATGGAAACATCCAAGATCCGGCCATTGGCACCAGCTGGACTTCATCATCACACGGAGACAACATCTGAACCATATATCATTGACTCGTAGTTACCACAGTGCTGACTGTGATACGGATCATTCTTTGGTTGTTGCAAGGGTTAGACTGAGACCAAAGAGAATCTACACAGCTAAACACAAACCTAGCCTCAGGATTAATATTATTAACACACATGATCCTGAAAAGTGCTTTCAGTTTCAACAGCAACTTGAAGACGCTTTCACTGATACACCAGAAAATTGTACAGTAAATGAAAAGTGGGGTCAAATTAAGGAAACTCTTTATAAAACTGCCGTAGGGGTTTACGGCACTGTGGATCATAAGAGGCAGGACTGGTTTGCGGCCAACAGCGAGACTCTGCAGCCCTTGATTGATAAGAAGAAGAAAGCTCTCTTAAGAAACAAGGAAAGACCAACGCGTAACACTCTGAGTGAGCTTAGGCAAGCTAGGAAGGATGTGCAAAAGGCTGCCAGGCAGTGTGCAAATGATTATTGGATCAAGTTATGTGAGTCCATTCAAATCGCAAGTGATAAGGGAGACATAAGAAGCATGTATGAAGGAATAAAGAAAGCCTGCGGTCCAGTGATCAAAAGAAGTGCACCATTGAAAACCTTGACTGGAGAAATCATCACTGATAAGAAACAGCAGATGGACAGATGGGTAGAGCACTATTTGGAGCTTTACTCAAGTGAGACCAAACTAGCGGATGATGCCCTCAACGCCATAGAGGCTCTACCAACTCTTGACCACCTGGACACACTTCCCACCATAACAGAAGTTAAGTGTGCTATAAATGAACTTGCATCTGGCAAGGCTCCAGGTAAGGATGGGATTCCAATAGAGGTTATCAGGAGTGGGCAAGACACACTCACTATACAGATCCACCAGCTAATAGAGCTATGCTGGCGTGAAGGACAAGTCCCACAGGATTTCAAAGATTCAAGCATCATAACACTGTACAAGAACAAGGGCGATCGGAGCGACTGTAACAACTATAGGGGTATCTCACTTCTGTGTATTGTTGGAAAAGTATTTGCCAGAATTGTTCTGCGCAGACTTCAAGTCCTAGGAGATCAAGTCTACCCCGAATCACAGTGTGGCTTTCGACAGAACCGGTCTACCACTGATATGATATTCTCATTGCGACAAATGCAAGAAAAATGCCGTGAACAGAATCAACCACTGTTTATTGCCTTCATCGACCTCACAAAGGCATTTGATTTGGTCAGTCGTGAGGGTCTGTTCAAGGCACTAAAGAAGATTGGCTGCCCACCAACTCTTCTGTCCATTGTGGAATCGTTCCACACAGGCATGAAGGGTATAATCAAGTTTGATGGTGCAACTTCTGAAGAATTTGAAATCAAGAGTGGAGTTAAGCAAGGTTGTGTACTAGCTCCCACCCTCTTTGGAATATACTTTTCACTTCTACTGAAATATGCATTTCATGATCAGGATGGTGGTATATACATTCACTCACGCTCAGATGGCGGCCTCTACAATGCTCAGAGATTGAAGGCTAAGACCAAAATTAGGAGGGTACTGATCAGAGAGTTGCTTTTTGCAGATGATGCTGCAGTTACGACCCACTCTGAGGAAGAATTGCAATGTCTACTATCTGCATTCTCCAATGCTTGTTCTGAATTTGGTTTAACAATTAGCAAAAAGAAGACACAGATTATGTCACAAGGTGCACATGGGGTACCATCAATCTTTATTGACGACGCTGAACTAGAGATAGTAGACCATTTTACATATCTAGGATCAGTGGTAAATAGCAAATTATCCCTAGATCAGGAAATCAACATCCGGATTGGTAAGGCAGCAACAACAATGAACAGGTTAAGAAAAAGAGTCTGGGAGAACAGGAAGCTTACTGCCAAAACAAAAGTCCTTGTCTATCAAGCCTGTGTCCTTAGTACTCTTCTCTATGGCAGTGAAACCTGGACAACTTACTCACACCAAGAGAACAACTTAAACAGCTTTCATATGCGGTGTCTGCGAAGAATTCTTGGTATTAAGTGGCAAGACAAAATCACAAATACTGAAGTATTGGAAAGATCAGGTTGTGTGACAGTTTATTCCATGCTCAGTCTTCGTAGACTTAGATGGATAGGACATCTTAGGAGGATGGATGATGGTAGAATACCAAAGGATATCTTTTTGGTGAATTACAGATGGGTAAGAGATCTCAGGGTCGGCCTCTACTACGATACAAAGATGTGTGTAAGAGGGACATGATTGATACAGGCATTGATAATGCACATTGGGAGCAAGTCGCCGCTGAACGTGTTGCATGGAGGGCAAATATCAGAAATGGAATAAAGTCAAAGGAGAAAATTATTGCAGAAAAGTCACACATCAAGCGTTTGAGACGTAAGATGGTGCATGATGGTGGAAATGACCACGTGTTCACATGCACCCACTGTGAACGGACATTTACAGCGCAAATTGGCCTTATCAGTCACACTCGCTACCGCCATAGTTAAAAGTTATTATGCCTTTTTAAAGCACAAACTATCGTCTGTCAAGACGGCAAGGTGCCAATGATATGATAACAACTTGAAACCAGTTTATTTGTATACATACATCGTCCCTTTATTTCTTAACATAACGTCCGCCAACATTTATCCCATCGTTTTATCAAACTCCCCCCCCCCCCCCCGCAAAAAAAAAAATCGGCTGCACAGAACCGTGTGTTTTGTTTTCATTTACCAGCGATCCCACAGAACTGTGTGACTTACTTATTGACTTACCCTTGAAACTTTTTCTACCCAGCCTTGCACCGCTTTTGCCGATCACTCTAGTATAGGGGTTACACGACTTTCTCCGTAATCCCGTATACTCTCGTGAGTAACGTGACGTGCGCGGGAATTGGTAGCGGTTCTCTCCTCGTCGGTAACTTAGGGGTATACCAGCCGGTCGCTCAGAAAGCAATGGAAAACTACTGAGCGTAATCGTGCCAAGAAATCAACAATCAGCTGAAAGATGCTGATGTTGACAGCGATGTCCTGTAAAGGATATGCTAAACAATTTTTATGAAACAAGTAGTTGTAATATTGCATGATAAAATATGGAAGTCAATATGTCTGCTTCACTACACCAAGTAGTTACTAGAAAGTTAAGGTCGCAGGGTCAGAATCCTGCTTCTCACTGGACAAGACCTAAGACACGTCTTGGTGGTACAGCCTGTCTACAGACTGGTTCATAGGTCCAGTACTGGCCTTGCATACACTTCTGTCTTCGGAGTCTGTAAAAGGGGAGTGGATCTCTGCACCATAGTTCTCACAGAAATGTTTCTTCAATACTATGTCAGAATGAACGTCTCCAAGCAAACTGACTATGAGGAATTGCAAGCCATTATCAGAGCTAAGACGACATGCACGTCAATGTTAGGACTGAGTTAACAACAACTGTTCACAGAATTCACAACCAGCCAATGAAATGGTCTCGGCTTGATCCAAACTTCATGGTTTCAGTTTGTCAGGTATATCGATCAGTATTACTTCAGCTCTCTGTCATATGTAGTGATATATAGTGTCATTTACAAATATGAATCTCGACACGTTCCGCGACAAGTTTGTTATAATCTCAATGGATGTCATCATGACATATTGATCAGATAAACAATAATACGTTTGTTAGCGCCCTGACCTTTTAATTTAACTAGCTGAGATAATAACTGGTTGTATACGCGTAACACGTACACAGTTCTTTTGATCTTCCGCCTTTTTATACGACGCGGTAACTAACACTAACAACAGCGTAAGATGTTACTACAACAAAACCTTCTTGTTTGGTATAATTACATGAGATAAAAGAAACAATGATGATTGATTTTCTGAGTCTGATTATTTCATGGTAACAGCATCTGTAAAAATGTGTAAATAACAACTAATGACAACTGAACAAATAATGTGTATATTTGTTACATAATCGCTCTTTGTTAATATAATGGTTATGATAACCTTTGAATTGTGAGTACAGGTCTAAACTGGGTGTATTCCAATTAACCCGAAAGAATCAAAGGAAACATCACTGGAAATCTTAAACAAGGGAAACACAATTTCAGAACCTGGCATTAAAGTGCACAAAATCAAATGTTGGTACCGCTTTCTGCAGCGAATTATTGACCCACACAGCATTTCTTTATGTGGTCGAAGTAGCTTAATTTCAGAGCCAGGGTAACGCAGTATCTAACGCGCTTGACTGCCGGTCCTGTTCTCACATTGGTTCCGCCTTCTGCAGCGAATTATTGACACATTTCTTTATATGGTCGAAGTAACTTAATTTCAAACTACTGAACTTAAACTTGCCAAGAGATCACAACTGCAAAATAAATGCTGGTGTTGGCTGCGACGTCCTGTAAAGGATATGCAATTAACTGTTAAGCTTAATTTCAGAGCGGGGGTAACGCAGTAGATATCATACTTGACTGCCGGTCCTGTTTTCTTGTGTTTGAGTCCCTATTGACGGGGATTCTTGTTTGTTAATTATCCTGGCATCCCAGGTCTTCCATCTTAAAATGGGTACCAGAACATGCTTCAGGAAGCAAAGGCGAACGGTGTCATAATGACCGCACCACTTTTAAGTGGTGATTAGTCTACAAAAAATGTGGACTAACAGGCTTCTGTTCTCGGACTAATTTTTCTATTCATTTGTTAGCAAATGTATTTTTATATATGCTATGAGGAGAAGTAATCTTGACAATCTAGTGACACCTGGGAAATTTGATTGGAAAAGAGCAAAGGGACGAACGGGACATAAATACCTGGAATATATGGCGATGTTGGATAATCGACACAAGATCACAGACCTCCCCCAGTACTCTGATGACTGGTTGAAATGGCGACCACCAGTTACTCCATTTTGTTTCTACTTCTCTTCCTTCTAGCTCACCTATTCTCAGTATTGTCTCCAAGCCTAAGGTGGACTTTTACAAAACAAGCTTAGCGTACTCTGCCGCTTCCACAAGAAATCAAAGACACTACATATTACCATACATACAGTCGCAACCTGTTTGAATATTATCTCATTTCAGGCTACGTACTCTCCCTAAAAACACAATAAACATTATCTCAAACGAAAACTAGTATACTAAAGATTCACATATGTATGGTATGTTACACCTACTGAAGTTATGTATAACGTCCTTGTTAAAAATTGCTTTATTGAGTCCTGCGTTATTGATTATTTTCCAAGAGTTTTATTGCATTTTGTTCTGTTGTTGTCTAAGATTAGCTTCATAAGTGATGTATGAATGAAGTAACGTATGAGAGGAAAGATATAAGAAGTGCAAACTGTAAGACGGGCCTGCGGGCCCAATTCCCAACCCTTTGAAAATAAAGTTCTTTCGTTCGTTCGTTCAGTGTTCATACATCGCCTATCCAGCGCCGGAGTCGTCTATTTACCGTTTGATTCACTGGTAGTTCTAACATTCCAGATGCCAGTTCTGGCAACGTCCCTTGGAGAAAGGAAGCCATTCTGCGATGAACTCCTTGAGGCTTTCTCCGCATCTTGCCATACCTCTTGTATAAGAGTTTCCTTTCCTCTTGGTTGGCTTGGTTATGTTTTGTTTTCCTGTATCTGTAGTTTCTTGTGCTTTCCAGCTAAAGTTTTACTAGCGAAAGAGGATCCAGCCATTCACAAAACCCTCCTTCAGTGCATTTTACGTTTCCCCGTGCTATTATATTTGCTTCAGTTATTTCCCGGAAACACACTGGCGGAGACGAACGATCGAACTTTATTTTCAAAGGGTCACAAAATGGGCACGCAGACCCGTCTTACATTCTGCCATTCCTATCATTCATCTTTCAATCACCAGTTATCTAGTGTGCATGTTACATTCACATAGGAAAAAAAGAGCATTGTCAAATGAATATTGTAAACATAACCAATGCATATTACCATGTTATGACACAGACCGGCAGGCAGACATACATATACACGCACATGCAGAAACACATAAATACAAACCTGCATACATAATTACATCATTTACACAAAATCTTACAGTTATCCACCAACTCAATGACATACGAATACACACTCCTTCGGATACACAAGATGTACATAATGTGATCAAGGTATTCCAGTTTGATATCTCTCCGCGCCACCGACTTAGTCCATCCTGGATCTTTTCTCTAGTTCAGCCTCAGCCTCTTTTTCCAGTGATCTTTTCACATGCCACGATGTTTTCCAGTGCACCTATTCTGATTATATGACCAATGCACATTTCATGCTAACCCTTTTCAGTAACTTTGGTTGTCCAAGGTATTTGAAACATTTGTCTCAGGAACCTCATCACCGTTTTTTCCAAGCTCTTTTAAATTTATTAATTTAGCTGCCATGATTCACTGTCATACAGTGAAACCAGTTCTCCATAACTTTTCAATACTATCTGTCTGACGTTCAGTGATTGCATAAGACACTTCGCATTTTCTGAAACGCATATTTTGTTTGGCATGTTCTCCTAGTAATCTCTGTTACGCAACTTCCACCTGATGTTGTAATTATCCCTTGGTAATTACATGTATGCCGGTCTCCCTGGCGTAGATATTTAAGGGCGTTGTTCGTAATACCGTATACCCTCGAACAAAACACAGCTGCGCGAGATTCGGCAGTGGATCGCGTCGGGTTGGTTACTTACAGAGTGTATGTGTACAAGTCGTTCAGAAAGCAATGGCAAACTTGTTTATTCGCATATCCTATTTTCAGGACATCGCTGTCAACATCAGCATTTTACTGCTGTCGTTGATTTCTTACGCTCAGTAGTTTGCGATTGATTTCTGAGCGACCGGCTCACATACCCCGTAAGTAACCAACGCGGCGCGATCCGCTAGCGAATCCCGCACAGCTGCGTTACCCTACGTGGATATACTGGAGTAAATGACAAACTACTGAAAGTAAAACTTGCCAAGACATCAATCGCAGCTGAAAAATGCTGGTGTTGACTGCAATGTCCTGTACAAAGATATGCGAATAAAAAAAAAATTACGTGTATCAGCTTGATGGAGAGTTTTCCCTACTACGTTTATTACATTAAACAATTTGGTGTTAAGAATGACTATTCTGTATAAAAAATGTCGCAAACCTTGAGTAGCATAGTCTAGACATTTATTCAGTACTCTAACGGTCACAAGAAATGTATAAACATAATTGAAATCTATATACAGTGTAGAGCCCCATATTTTGTTATTGAATAGCAGATGGTGTGTTTGCATCCTTTGATTGTGAACAACATATAACAGATGCTAGTATTCGTTTTTACTTACTACTGGTAAAATAATATATAAAAGTACTTGCACTCGGACTAATCAGGTTTACACAGAACACTGTGGTAAAAGAAGCCTCAAAGATGTTGCAGTATTTCTAGTTGATCTCTAACTCGGGTTTCAGCATTTTGGCAACGGCAAGCACTAGAAATGGTAAGTTACACACGAAGTATTTAACTACCAGAGAGATTGTAACTTGTATCATTTTAGAATATTATTTTTCGCGTGTTTCGTTATTTTGATTTTTTAATTTCCATCACATGTCATGTTGGTGTCACGTAATTGATATACAGACTGTGATTTAATATTATTTCCTCTCTTAAAACTATTCTCTGACTGGTGTCTGTATTTCATTGACTTCTTTATTGAGTATGACAGGAGAACAGCCCTTACTATACACGCGATTTGACCAATGAAATGCATTGTTACTCCTGCCATAATCGACACGTAGATTTCAATTTGATGTCTGTCACTGGCCAGCCTCAAAGCTAAACGACTGTGGTTAAACTTGGAGTCAGTAATATAATGTAAACAGTGAGTGGCCCAGACTTGACTACAACAGGCCATCCAAAATACAAATAACAAACAATTAACAATAATAGATCTAAATTTAATAAATACAACCTTCACATTAAAAGGATTAGGGACG
Organism: Cepaea nemoralis; assembly: GCA_014155875.1. Lineage (NCBI taxonomy): Eukaryota > Metazoa > Mollusca > Gastropoda > Stylommatophora > Helicidae > Cepaea > Cepaea nemoralis. The sequence goes on along the minus strand of JACEFZ010006257.1, from coordinate 838,204 downwards.
CACCACATGTTTCCACAGAAAGGAAAATCGTAACACAGATAGACAGAACGTACATGAATAACGAGGGTATACAAGGTAGGTTAAGTAACTGCCTCAATGTTCACACTGGGAAAGTACTTTTGAATGAAGAAACAAAGAAAGCATAGAAATTTCAACAAGCAAAGTCCTATATCCCACAGAGCAAGAATAACAATCAAACATTGTGATGCTGTCTGTGACCCCTTGCTTGCTAAACACGGCCATGTTGAGTATGTACAAAACCAGATAGAAATCCAAGTGAAAGAATAAACGTATACAATACAGAGTTGCTGTATAGACACAATCATTAACAATGTAATACTGTGAAGAGTGTGTAATTCCCTGCGCCATGTTTACTGTCTAGTATTACATAAATAGTGGTCCAAACGCCGTCACAACGGCCGCACACATAACGGAACTTGGGTTCGAATTCTTAAGAATGCCAGGGATTTGTATCTATTGGAGATGAAATAAATAAAAATACAGGAAGTGTGCATACAGTGTGATGACTAATTTTAAAAACAGAATCTGTCGTTTAATAGATCCCTATTTGTTTATACCTTTCAAGGCATGGCAGTAGCTAGTTTGGTTAGATTCCTAATTACCATAAGGTTCGGGTCTGTGATTCAGAGAATAAACTGTAAAAAAAAAAAAGAAAAGAAAGAAAACACGGTCAGTTAATGCCTATAGTACCTTGCGGAGCAGAGCCTGAGGAATTAATTCCGCCTGGCTGGTGCAGTCGCAGCGAACTGTGCAGGTTAGGGTGTTCTTTTTGCCACGACATAATAAAAAGTCCCACCTTACCAAAGATTTGAAACCGGGTCTCCCGAAGTAGAACCCGACATTATGTCAAGAGTTAGGATTTCATATATTCTAATTAATTGCCAATGTGTCAGGTATTAGTCAGATATGACTGAGCTACCGTATGACAGTAGACGACACTACCTACTTTCTGTTAGCGCCGAATGTTGGGTGGCGCTTACCAAACCCGACACTCTACATTATGCCAACGGCTTCGTACGTAGGAGCCCAAATGAGAGGGTAGAAACCTTATCCTGGTACGAGAAAATGCAACCTAAAAGACAAAATGTCAGATAGAGAAGATCAGACCCTATGTCTAGGTTGGCAACTGGTCTAGGATCGAAGCTACGACAGGCAGACAATTAGTGTATTGCTTTGCCGATCCGGCAGCTTCAGCAGCTTGTCTTGTTCCAGATGTATTGGTGTTACCTGTCCCCTGGAGTGAACTAGTCAAGCCGAGAGAGGGATCATGCTGTATAGGCAACACACGGTCTCTACAATTCAGCACAGGCTTTGTTCTATGGAGAGGTATAACTACCATCCCTGTTCTTAATCCCTAGACCAAGGAAATCAACATTAGGACCGATAAGACAGCAACAACAATGAAAATGTTAACAACAAGTGTCAGGGAGAACAGGAAGCTTACTGTCAAAATAAAAGTCCTTGTCTCTCATCAAGCTGTGTCCTTTGTACTTTCTTTATGACAATGAGACCTGGTCAACTACTCATACCAAGAGAAACGTTTAAACAACTTTCATATGCAGTGTCTGCGAAGAATACTTGGTATTAAGTGGCAAGACAAAATCACAAATACTGAAGTATTGGAAAGATAAGGTTGTGGGATGGTATGTTCCATGCTCAGTCTTCGTAGACTTAGGTGGATAGGACACATTAGGAGGATGGGTGATGGTAGAATACCAAAGGACATCTTTTTTTTTGGTGAATTACAGATGGGTAAGAGATCTCGGGGTCGGCCTCTACTATGATACAGCGATGTGTGTAAGCGGTACATGATTGATAAGGCATTGATAATGCACACTGGGAGCAAGTCGCCTCCGAACGTGTTGCATGGAGGGCAAATTTCATAAATGGAATAAAGACAAACAATACATTGCAGTGAAGTATCTGTGATCTCTGACAACCAAACAGAAATAATAAGTGTTGATATATTGATAAAGGACGTGCAAATCAGAATTTACAATCTGTATAGCCCAGCAGATAAGGACATACCACTTTCAAACATGAAAATAACTGGCACAAACTGCATTATAGTCGGAGACTTTAATAGTCATTCAGAAAGATGAGGATACCCATATACTGACAACAGATGAGATGAAGTGGGGGACTGGGAAATAGCTCAAATCTCCATCTACTTAACCAAGAGAATGACACGCCGAGCTTTTACTTTAGAAGATGGTTTACCACTTCTACTTCAGACTTAACTTTGTACACAGGATACATCTTCCACAAAATCGATCGCCATGTGCTTGACCAATTAGCAAGCAGTGACCACAGACCAGTCAAGCTTATAATGAATATGGAGTATGTTCCACAAGAGCAAAAGCCTAAGCGTCGCTGGAATTACAAACGAGCTGATTGTTATAGATTTGCCACACTAACGGACAAATACTGTGAAAACAACATAAAAACACTGCCACACTAACAGACAAATACTGTGAAAAAAAAACAACAACATAAAAACACGACATGACAACATGAAGCAAATGGTGGAAAGTCTAAACAAAAGAATAATACCGGCTGCCACTGAGTCCATTCCAAGTGGAGCGAGGAAAAATTACAAACCATACTTGGACCGAAGAACTATTCATTTTGGAAGACAAAGTTAAAGATGCCATAAGACAGCAGTGAGAGAACAAACAATGGAGCAACCATCACTTTCAAAACAAACTCGGCAAAATATAAAAGAAGAGTAAATCAAACAACAAGAGATTGTAGGAGAAAACATGACAAGGATAGAAACAAACTATGGAAACTAGTGAAAGCGAAGAACAATGAAGGACCCAGACACAAACACATAATAATTAAATAAGGAAATGATTTGCTTACAAGAACAAAGGCAGCAAATGCGCTAATGGAACATTATGCTAGTGTAAATTACATTGATATTACAACTGAACAGAAGAAAGCAATCAAATATAAACAGATCCATGATAGTGACACAGAGACAGCAGCAGAATATACGATGGCATATCTAAAAATGGAAGAAATGTAACAGACATTGCATATTCTAAAAAAAAAAAAGAAATTACCAGGAAAGGATGGGATCACAAATGAAATGCTAATATGACTAGTACTACAGCAAAAAAGAAACTACTAACATACCTAAATTACAGCTGGAAGAGAGGAATAGTCCCACAGGCATGGAAGGAAGCTATACTACTACCAGTCCCAAAGGAAGGAAAAGACCAGGAAGAACCAAATGGTTATTGACCTATCAGTCAACTTCGCTGTGTAGGAAAATTAATGAAACGTTGGGAGTCTCTGTGGAGAAGTGGTCAAGCCGCTTGACTCGTGCTCTGAAGGTTGTAGGTTCGATTCCGGGCCGCGTCCTTCGGTTTATGAGTTAAATGTTTCGGAGACTCTTGTGGGTCGTCGCTAAAAGCTACGGAGTTCGTGCTTTGCGCGACACTTTCCGTGCTGCGGAAAGAGACCGGATGGATATGGGGGAACCATATGGGATGAAACCCGGTGCAATGAAGTCAGCACTGTCGACTTTTAAGCGACTTTTTATTAATGGAACGCATTATCAATGGCAGTCTAACATGGTATCTGGAAGAAAACCAACTTTTAACATCACACCAAACATAATTCAGAAAGTACAGATCCATTGAAGATCAAATAACCTATATAGCTCGGGAAATAGAAAGGATGCCTTCCAAGAGAAAACGTACACACTAACGGTCTAGATAGATTTAGAAAAAGCATTTGATAAATTATGAAAGGAAGGACTGAAAGTAAAACTGCATAAAATGCATGTTTGTGGGAAAATGTACAAATGGATTAGCCACTACCTTGAGAACAGAACTCAAAAATACAAGGACAAGCCAGCAAAAAGATGCTGTTGGAGCAAGGTGTCTACCAAGGGGGAGGTCTTTCACCAACATTGTTCCGAGCATATATAAATGACATCACAGTAAATGTTCCAGCCAGAGTAAATACATCCTCCTTTGCAGATTATCTAGCCCAGGGGTCACCAAACTTTTTTCACGGCTGGCCGGATAACTGACAAAACGAGGAGCGTGGGTCGCATAATCATTCTGTACAATGCTTGCGCCGGTCTCCGTGGCGAAGGTATTACGGACGCGGTTAGTAATCCCGTATACCTGCGCTCGAAACACAGCTGCGCGTGATTTGGCAGCAGACTGAGTTGCGCTGTTTTTATGCTATGGTATGGCTGCCGGTCGTTCAGAAAGCAATGGCAAACTACTGAACGTAAACTTGCCAAGACATCAACAACAGCAAATAATGCTGGTGTTGACTGCAAATCTCCTGTAAAGAATATGCAATTAACTTTAACAATACTTGCAAGCCAGAACGAAAGCTCTGGGGAAAAAGAGACGAAAAACTAAGTTAATCAGGTCGAGTGGCGTGCAATGCACAAAATACAAAGACAACCAACATATTTATTTACTTTAATAAACAAAAAGGGTATCAAAAAAGGCGACGTTGGCAAAACGAAAGTTCCATCAGACCTAGTGTGCAGATATCCGAATCTCACAAACTAAGCAGCAAAAAAGGTTAGTGAGTTTTGTTAAACTGATATTTGGCTTTCAAAATATCATCAATATTGGTTTGGAATTAGCTGCATCCAGTCAAGAGAATTGCTTTCAAATGTTCACCAGTCAATCTCGTTAGATGTGTTGACTTCACATACTTCATGTTTGAAAATGTTTGCTCACAGACATAAGTTGTTCCAAACACTGATGCCATACCAGCGGCAAATTTCTTCATTTTCGGAAACTCAGCATCAGGTAAGCAGCGGTAAAATTCTACAAGTTTTCCTTCTTTGCGTTTCTCTTTCAACAAGTTATTTGCTTGAAAATCAATGAGCTTCAACTATATTTCAACTGGCACATCATCAAGATTACAAGCAAACGGATTCTGGAACAGAAGAATGTCACTCTCAATTCTGTCAAGATCTGAAAATCTCTCCAAAAAAACGCTTCTTCATATCACGAATAGGTTTTTCTTTTCGGAAAATCGAGGTTTACATCTTTGGCGAATGTAGCGCAATACTCTTTGAAACAGTGAAAATGAGAAAAGTTGATTCCACTAAAGGTTATAGTCTTGCAAAACATTTTGCACTTCCATGAAAATGTCTTTTCCAGTTGTTTTTCTATGCATGCTGCAAACGGATGCCAACTCTTCCGTTATTTGAAAGTCCAAATTGACACCACGCATGAACACGAGAAGTTATGACGTACTCGTGAGATCAGTAGATTCACTCAGCGCCAGAGAATACCACAACAAGTTCCTAGTTTTCTTGCTTATCTGTAGCACTATGTTCTCTCCAAGTTCTTCTGTTCTTCGCACAGCTGAACTTGGCGAAAGGCTGATAGTTACAAACAAATTGGCTTTCTCAGGACACAGGTCATTTGCTGCTTCCATCATAAACTCTTTGATGAAGTTGCCATCAGTAAACGGTTTTCCTCGTTCTGCCATCTTATGCACTATTTTGTAACTTGTACGAGTGACAGATTCATTATCAGCAAACTTTCTCGTGAAGAGATTTCTTTGTGTTTCTAAACCACGTTTCATGGACTCATATTTCTCAGAGCGTAACTTTCCAGAAAACTTTGAATATGTTTACAGATGTTTTGTTTCGTAGTGACGCAGAAGATTGTACTCTTTCAAAACGGCAACACTTTCGCTGCATATTACGCAATTAGTTTTCTGATCATTTGTTTCCACAAAGAAGTACTTTACTCCCTATTCTTCATTAAAAATGCGACCCTCGGCGTCCACTTTTCTTTTCTCAGTAGCCACACTGAAGGGTGAAGTACACACCAGGGTGAAGACATTGAATTAGAAACATAATTAAAATCCTATTGAAACACAAGAAAAGCAGAGGACTAGTGGTCACTGGTGAAGCTACAGCTCACCAAAGGTACATATAAAGTTTATAGGAACCTTTGGTAATAGAATATATCTCATCATAAGGTTTGCAAAATATATAAATAGGGCCAAAATAAACAGCACAGAGCAGAGTTTTTCAATAGGGGTTCCCGGTGTGGCAGCTAGGGGTTCCTCTGAAACAAATCAAAATCGACTAAATGCAATATTTCAGCCTACCTGGTTTATTACATAAAGTAGGACAGACACTTGGATCGTCGCACAAAGTTCCTTGAGCAACGTAAAAATTTGCGTAACGATCTGCTCCAGCAGAAAGGTTGAAAAACACTGGCCTAGAAGAGACCAGCTGGATTAACACTTTGACCGGGGAATTCTTCTGAGCTGGGGATAATATTTTCGTAATAACATGAGACTGCTATGACTGTTTTAATGCTATGTTTGCTAATGTATTGCCTCTATTCACACTTGTGGTTCACTTACCTATCACTGTCAAATAAAGCAATCCTTGTTACGTACCTATAGAATGGATGACCGGCAAAAAGGAGTTAATATCAAATATTTCTGGAGCAATGACCTGTGTTGATAGTGGGGGAGGGGGGAGATTGGAAAGGTGTGTGTGTGTTGCCATAGAAACCATGGTATTGTCAGAGCGTAGGTGGTGCTACCAAGAGCCGGGGAAGGACTTGGGATGGCGCGAAATAAGCAAACATTACAATAAACAAGAAAATCTAGATACAATAGTGTATTATTGAAAATAGTAACTTTAAGTCACATAGCAGCCAGGGGGTCTCCGCACGTGTGAAGCTCTAATATTATTCTAAACATAATATTTATATTTAAATTGTATTACAATGCCTAGTGTTCCATACGTTATATAAAGCAAGTTCTAGTACTGTCGGCGGGCCGGATGAAATGACGTCGCGGGCCGGATCCGGCCCGCCGTCGTAGTTTGGTGACCCCTGATCTAGCCACATGGACATTTGAAGAATATATTAGTACAGCTAACAGCAGAATGCAGCAAGCCTTATTAGCGCTGGAGGACTGATCAAAATCATGGTTAGTGAAGATCTATTCATCATGTGCAACGCCGATAGGCGTGGGCGGTCATGTTTTGCCATCTAACTCGATCACTAGAGTCGTGGATCAGCTCTGTGGTTTTGTTTCGACTTAAGCACGTGGGCAAACCATCCAGGTATTTACTTCTCGGTCTTCCACTTGGTCTCTTTCCTTCGATCTTGCCAGTTGTCACCAAGTTCTTCAATACATTTCTTCTCATAAAATGCCCAAACAATTTTGACTGTCTACGTCTAATGTCTCTAATCAGTTTACGATAGTCATTTGTTTCTAGAAGAACTTGTTCATTGGTTTTTCTGGCTGCCCATGGTATTTTTTGCATTCTTATCTGAAATCACATATCCACAGCCATCAGATGTTTTTCAGCTTGTCTGCGTGTCCACGCTTCACATCCATACAAAAGCACAGGTTCTATGTAGCACTTCAACACTCCTTTTCTCGTTTCAATTGATATCTTTTATTTGGTCAGTATATTTTCCATCTGGCAAAAGGCTACCTTCGCAATGGCAATTCTTGTTCTAATTTCTTCAAGGCATCTCCAATCAGATTTTATGACTGTCCCGAGATAACTTTACCGATTCACTTGGTTAAGAATATGCCCATTTACTTGTATATTACATTGTGGTATTTCCTTTTTCCCAGTGACGACCATAATCTGTATCTTCTTACAATTCAATTCTAACTCTAGTTGTTCACTGTGTGCAACAACCGCATCTATTAAATGTTGAAGGTCTTGTTCATTGTCTGCAATCAAGACTGTATCATCTGTATATCTAATGTTATTGATGCACCTTCCCCTAATGTTGATATCTTCTATATTACTGAAAATATTTTCAATGTACAGGGGAAAAAAATTTGGAGACATTACACATCCCTGTCTCACACCTCTCTTAATAGGCTGATATTGACCTACTTCATTATCAATTCTTATTGCAGCTTGTTGTTTCCAATATATGTTTTGTACAAGTCTAAGGTCTTTTACATCAATTTGTAGATCTTCAAGCATCCTTATCATGTCGACATGTCTTACTTTATCGAAGACCTTTGTGTAGTCAGTAAAGCAAAGGTGTAGATCTTTGTTTACTTCTATAGAACGTGCAGTCACTGTTTTCAGTACATACACAGCATTTACTTTACCCTTGCCTTTTACAAACCCACATTGTTCTTCTCCTATTTCAGGTTGTATTTTCTTCCTAAATCTTCGTGATATGACTCAGTATACTAACTGTTCGATGTTGATCACATTCCAAGACTCCTGATTTCTTTGGGATTGCAATAAATACGGAGTTACATAATTGATGAGGTATATTTCCAGTATCATTTACGTACTTTCCTGATGTCAGCTGTCTCAGTAATGAAGAGCAACAGCACAGAACTAGCAGAATTAAGAGCAGCACTCCTTGGACTATGTCAGAAATTAAAAAAAAATATTGTAATACAGTAGATACCATCACATTGCAGTATACCTCGAAATGAAGAGGCGGATAGATTGGGAAAAGAGAGGGGACTACTACTACAGCATGTCATAGACATTATCTATAATGTGGCAAAGAGGTTTATGAAAAGCATATATAGAACCAAGTGGGAATCAGAGCATACATGCCCACCAGAAAGATGATGCATATTACAAAATTGACCGAAGTGAACAAGTAGCAATCTTCAGACTCCGCACAGGAAATAACAGGCCGAAATACCACTTGTACAATAAACTAAAGATAGGAGATACTGATGAATGTAATTCAGCGCGAAGGCGCTCGTTCGCAGCTGGCCAAGCCACCTTTTCTGCCCTACATGGCATAGGGATAGTTCGTGTGTTTTTTTCTTTGTTTGCTGTATTTCGTTGTGTTAGCTATCTATGCTGTCCTTGACAAAGATTCTGAGAATCGAAACGTCGGTAGTCCTGTGTGTCGTATTGTACGCGTTTGTGTGTAGTTTATTTTATGTTATTTTATTTTATTGTATTTTATTTTATATATTTATTGAGTGCTTCTGATTTCGGATTTTCACCTGTATTTCGCGATACGATGGATCTCCTTGTAAGGTATGTGCAACGTTGTTGATGTTTAGTACGTTTCTTCTCGCAGGAGTTTAATATACCTATTTGTTTCCAATTCATATAGATGTCTGGCTGCGTTCTGCACATCCTTCAGTATTGCCTATTCCACATGTGTAAATACATTCTCTGTTACTTATAGAGAATAATGCTCATTTCACACACATGTATTCAGTTAAGAGGTGATCTAGCCTAATGGTTCTATAATGAGTATGGTTTATTGAATACCTGCCTGACTAATCACGAGAAGCTGTACACCGTGAACATAAAGCTTTATACATATACACCAGAAACTGTTACTGGGAATAAAGATGCGTAATTTACGTAAATATACGTCAGCGGGCAATGTGGCGAAGGATTACCACTGCAGTTCGTAATTCCGCATACAGCAATCTTAACGCAGCTGAGGGCGATTTGTAAGGAGGCCGTCTAACATTGGTTTCCATACAAACTATGAGTGCCGGTCGTTCAGCAAGCAGTTGAAAAGTACTTAACGTAAACTTGCCAAGAAATATCTCTCTCTCTCTCTCTCTCTCTCTCTCTCTCTCTCTCTCTATCTCTCTCTCTCTCTCTCTCTCTCTCTTACACACAAGCTACTGTTTTAAATAAAATTTGGCCCACCAAAATACCCTGGACAGCTAGAAAAACAAACAACGAGTGTATGGTAGAGGTTACTAAAAGTAGAACATTATATTAAACTATAAGAGAGAGACAAACAGTGTTCACTTGTCATGTAAGGAGAAAATACACTGTGGAAAATAGCATGACGAATGGAAAGATCATCAGGAGGAAAGGTAGGGGCAGACCGAGATAAATGACTAATTGATTCAGTGCCGAAGGATAAAATATAACTAAATGTTACTTTCTATTTGGACAGACGGAAGATATATTTCCATACTATGGTCATAGTGTTAGTTATTTGTTTTGGTTCGTGGTATCTTCCGCAATATCAATGCTCAGTGAACGGAAATTTGCATTATAATGCGAGGGAGATTCAAATTAAACCCAGTTTTAAAGATGGCTGGCTCACTTTAGACATGCACCAAAGAGGATCAGCGTTCTGTTATCCCTTGTTTTTGATCAGTGAAGGGGTGAAACCTGTATACATTTATCGGCGAATGAAGGTCCAGTATGTCAGTCCAGCAAGTGTAAGAGTGGAGTAAGAAGTTTTAAAACGCGTGATTTCTGTGACAGAATGCTTACGGCCTGGTTCGGCACAGAGTAGTAACCCAAGATAATATTTTTCTAGAGGAATACAAGTACTTTATTGGCCATGTAGGACATGCATTGAACGCAGTGGTGACTACTTAGAAAAATGATACATTTGTTCATCAATGTTTTCAGAATATATTCACCAAAACAAAACAAAACAAAAAACATTTAAGATTTTCATTTCAAGTCCCCTCGTACTTGTTCACTTTAATGTGTATCAGGTTGATCCAAACCTACTCTTTGTTTGTCACTGAATCTGTTAATCTGGTTGGCGTTATACGGCGTCATAGAGGAATAATATCATTATAGTTTGTCCAGAACACCAAACACCCAGATCTGTGAAGATACATGGACGCCTACGCCACTTGACGGGGTACGCGTCGATGAGACGTGCTAAATAAAATCATGAACTCTTTTCTATATTTAGTGCTGACGTTATAATAGACAAAAATATTCACCGTAGAATTAATGACAGCTAATTCGAACACCAAGCTATACAACAATGCATGCAGCTTGTAGTGCTGCTGGCCAACATGTGTTCCTGGTATCAACACTTTCATAATAGAGGCAATGAACACTGGTAAATCGCAAACAAAGAATATCATGGCGAGAAATAGCACAACTTTAGTCAGTCTCACGTCTTTTCTTGTCATAATCGAGCTTTTAATATGGATTGATTTGAGTTGTGATGACAACATTTCTTCGTTATAATTCAGACATCTTTGTGATATTTCTGGTTTTGTATATTTTTGTCTGAACTTAGTTGACTTGTTGATTCCCTGGGTCATAAACCCTGTGCTTACTGCGATAAGAACATGAAATAATGCAGGTAATGTCATTCCATCAAAAACATCAACAAATATATCAACATCAGGTTGGTTGTGAGACATCCAAAGATCTAAACGGGTCATGTTAGTCTTAGGATCAAACACCCACTGCATTCCATGAGTGGCCCAGACTGGATAGAAACAAGTCAGGCCAAAGATAACAAGAACAACGTTGATCGTAATAACCCGACTGGCAGTAAATATCTCTTTGATTTTAAAAGGAAAGATAATGCACACGCACCTCTCAATTGAGAGATACACGGTGAGTAATGAAGTCAGGTTGTGCGTAAACGCTTTTGTGTATGCTAGATAAACATAATAAATTGATGCTAAGTTCACAGCAGCTACAGGAAAAAAGTTTTCGCAATCCCGAAGTATCTCAGATACGCCGGATAGAAAGCAATTGGCTAGATTCCATACAGACAGCGAAATAAACGTAATAGTCACACTCTCTCTGATCCCTTGCCTCCAGTAGACAATTATGTTCAAGATATTTGTTGTCATTCCCAAAGGAGAAAGTAAACAGTTTAATGCAGTTGAGACATATGTCATAAAGTACATTAATATAACCTCTGGTAGATCCGTTTGTGTTTGAAGATGTACAGGTTCTGGACTTCTGTCTGTACTAGGAAAAACAGCCTTTATACTGCTCGTTTTATTCCACACATCCATTGCATTTGTCTTTTAACTGCTGGTGGCGTCGATGTATTAAACTTTTCTCTGCTGGTAGCGTCGTTCTACTTGATTTCTTTTCTGCTAGTGACTCAATATATAATATTTGACTTTTCTCTGCCGAAGGCAACGTTGTATTTGACTTTTCCCTGTAGTGGCGTGGGTGTATTTGATTGTTCTCCTCCATAGGCGCATATGTATTTCATTTTTTTCTTCTGTTGTCGTCGATGAATTTTAACTTTTTTTCTGATGATTAGGATGACGTTTGTTTTACGTTTCTCTGCTGGTGTCGTCGATGTATTTGACTTTTCTCTGTGATTAGGATGATGAATTTAATTTTTCTCTGGTGATGGATGTCGTGAAAATCACTGTAATTAACAATCAGATGATAAAAATACCAAGGACAGTTTGATTCGCAACTACAAGTTTTTTACTACGGGGAGTCGGTAAGATCAAGCAGTGGAGTCGGCTTTGAAAGTCTCCACCAGACAGAAAAATTGTAGGCTTGTTATTGTGACCCGAATTGGGAGAATGCAGGAACGTGGGCTTGTTTTGGTTGTCAAAACAAGGGGAGACAACTGTTGCATTGGTTGAACAAGGGGAAGAGAATAATTCTGAAATAGTTAGTGCCCTTGAGGACACCTGCGTGACATCAAAGGAAGTCACTGGAACAATCGAAGACTGTTTGAAAAACCCAGCTTGTTACAGGGATTGTAAACTAGAGAGTGGCCGAAGACGGACGGTGTTTTCGCTAGCTCTGTTGGAATTGGAAGAACATCTACCGTGTGCGGGATTAATTAAATTTAATTTACACGTGCCTGTTATGGCAAATTGTAGATGTGATTCAGGAGAAAAGCAGTGTTACATAAGGTACTACATAGCTTATATTTAGGTATTACTAATGTGGGTTAGACTGGTGATAGTAGAGTTTAGGACTTTAACGTAGTGAAGTGATAATTAGTTCTGCTAGTGAGAATAGTGTAGTGGGGTGATAATTGGAAAGATTGGGGATGGTTCGGGAGATGGGGAAAGTGTCCAATAGTGGGGTCTTTCAGTGGGGTGCCCACTGGGGTTCTGCACTCTGTTTATTGGTCTTTCCTTGTCATAGCCTGATTCGGACCTAGGTGGTGAGCTCATCTGCTCTCTGACAGAGTTTGGTTAGCTGAAAAATATCTGAGCAAGGCCGTAGGCTTACACTCAGCCGGTAGGATTAGTGACTAGTGCTATCACCAGATGTGTTATTTCTCTAACAGGTTCCCTGCCAGTTACGAGGAAGTTCAACACTGGTTTTGAAGAAGTTCAACTCCAATTGGGAAGAACACCAGTTGAACAGTCAAATGTTTTTCTAACGGAAAATGAATAACGTCCGAGAAGAAAGGTTGGATAATAATTTTTACGCTGGGTCCATGATCAGGAGGGTCCACTATAACATGGCTCAGAAGAGCAAAACCATATAACGATTCCTGTGTGTTTACGTTCACCTAGTATGGGTGGTGTTTGTTGATACACCACTCATCATACAAACAGTAGTAACTAAACGAGAACTTTAAATGTAACATTCACATGGTGTGGTAGATTCCAGTGAAAGATTACAAGGGACATTGTACTTGACAATAATAGTGATACCTAATTTCAAAGTACAGGAGATTTGTACATTTTAGGAACTATAGGGACTTATAATGTGCAGTGTGCAACCGGTCCATGATCAGTGGAAAACTATATACTGTATCTATTTCGGATGATCATGTAGATGGATTACCAGGTAGCTACAGAAGAAAGTCAGTGTCTGGCAGGAGAGATACATCACTGGGTGAGGATGACTTGTTCTGACCTAACGTGTGTGGTGTGTCCTTGCAGGGATGAACTGACTGTGCTATTGATCTGAGGGTCCGATTCTACACACATTATAGAACACGTCACACATTCTTTGCATACGCTTCTCACATACATTACACTTTTCTTTTAATAAATTAATTGTTATTAATTTTTAGAAGCTAGAGTTGTTGAGTATGTTGCGTTGGGGAAGAATGAGAGGGGGCATGATACAGCAGTGATAAAGAGAGAGAAAGAGGTGTCCATAAACTGACGGAGTTTTGTAGACGGATTCTAGTGGTTTCTCCAGGATAATGATTAGGGGTTAAAATATAATGTGGGTGTTGATTCCTCTCACTCCAGGGACGACACTTTAAAATGGATACACGACAGTGGCCAACATTTTGTTGAGACAATTCAACCCTGTTTTTAGTTAATACAAGAGATCTGGCTGATGCATACAAAGGACATCATGATTACACAAATACAATGTTAAAGTGTGGGATAGCACGGGACAATTTGTTTAGTATTCCGTTAAGAACACGTTACAAATATATTGTTCTTTTTTTATAATGAATACTAGCAGACCCGGCCCGGCTTCGCCCAGTCCCTGGTGGGGAGCATCTAATTTAATTCATATAAGTAGTCATATAAGCTCTCCCGTTCCCGACTATCTGTCTGTCTGTCTATCTGTCTGTCTGTCTGTCTGTCTGTCTGTCTGTCTGTCTGACCCGGCCCGGCTTCACCCAGTCCCTGGTGGGGAGAATCTCATTTAATTCATATTTTCTTGGCCCTTATAAAAGGCCAGATAAAAATTATTACATGTACAAATAAATTGACTGTAGATAACTTCTTCAATTAAGCACCAAAAGATGAGTCATATAAGTTCTCGTTCCCGTTACCGACTATCTGTCTGTCTGTCTGCTTGTCTGTCTGTCTGTCTGTCGGTCTGTCTAATAGACCCATCCATCTGTCTCTCCCTCCGTCTATCCCTCCCTCCCTCCCTGTCTGTCTGTCTGTCTGCCTACCCGTCCCTCCGTCTCTCCCTCCGTCTCTCCATCCCTCCCTCCCTCCCTCTCTGTCTGTCTGTCTGTCTGTCTGTCTGTCTGTCTGTCTGTCTGTTTGTCTATCTATCTATCTCTGTCTGTCTGTCTGTCTGTCTGTCTGTCTGTCTAATAGACCCATCCCTCTGTCTCTCCCTCCGTCTATCCCTCCCTCCCTCCCTGTGTGTTTGTCTATCTATCTATCTATCTATCTATCTATCTATCTATCTATCTATCTATCTATCTATCTATCTATCTATCTATTGTTCTGTCTGTCTGTCTGTCTGTCTGTCTGTCTGTCTGTCTGTCTGTCTGTCTGTCTGTCTGTCTGTCTGTCTGCCTGACCCGGCCCGGGTTCGCCCAGTCCCTGGTGTGGAGCATCTCATTTAATTCTGAGTAGGTAAGAATCCGCTCTGCCTTCAAAATGTTGACGTGAAGATTTTCTTCCTGCAGCTGTTTCTGTATTTGTTGATCAGTAAGTTCCATTTTTAGCCGCTTGACCACCCATCTGACTGTGTTTGAATCAGTGTTTCTGATTCTGGTGTCTTGGTCCTCCTTCCTCACACAAGTTGTTGTGTTCGTCTGTGGGTAGTCGTCGCTCTTCTTATTGGTAGTTTCATTGACTGTAGGTTCAGATACTTTATTACAGCTTGCATGCAGACTCTCCAAAGGCAGGTTCGTCTTCTTGATAGTCTGGTCGGTTTTCTCACTATGCATCTTGGAAGCTGCTTGTTTCTTTGTGCTATTACGACGTGCCATTTTCCCCCCGTATCAGGCTGCTTGAAATGTGTAAGGTGTCTTGGCTTGATAGCGCTGAGAAGTGCTGTCAAGCGAATCGTGTCGATATGATGGCGGAAAACACTAAAGATGCGATGATATTGTTCAACATCTTTTAGATAACTTCTTAAGCATAGAAAGATGAGTTACAATGTTATGCATTATGCATTATTTTTATGTAAACTTTGAAAATGCCTTAAAGATTGTATCATTATTTATTATAACTCATATGCCGGTATATAACTATAGACAAAGAGTTTATAAATCTTTGAAAACGATACAACAATATGACTATAAGTTATACAACAATGTTATTAAAAGTTATGCCCCTTGAAATAACTTTTTCTAGACTTAAGTCCCTTCGCTATATATAAATTTTAATGAAAAATGAAAAATGAAATAATACTGAGTAAGCAGGCGATTTCACACTAAAAAAATATCACAGTTGGCAGCTCTGGAATGAAAGGAAGACGTGTAGAAAATTTCATCTCAATCGGATGGGCGAACAAATAAAGGACATACATACATACATACATACATATATACATACACTCTGTTTTATAGATATAGATTACAACTTAGAAATCAGCATTAGCACACGTACGCCTGTCGACATTCTGGTCATGCATTTGAATCCCATGGAGGTGAAGATATTTTAAAAGTTGACATAACTAAGGACTAAAATGTGGGTAATAAAATAATCTTAAAACTGAAAGTTTTCGAGGTGATATTGACCACAGCACCCACTGGACGCCGACGGGTCCATACGACTATAGGATTAGCACCATATGCCCATAGGCATCAAGGCCTTGCAAAGGGTCCTGTACATTACCTAATTATATATAGTGCACATTCCGAAGATGCCAAGCGCCATTTTAAGTCGTTTCAATAGTTGAACGTGTATGACACTATTCCACTACAGTCCTTCTACACGCAACTGTATAACACATGGTGGGACATTCAGGTATAAGTTGACGTAGTGAGTTTCACAATAACGCGACCTAATATTTACTCATAAGCTGAGCTTCCATTTGCTGTGTGGTGAATTGGGTTGAGTTGGGTCAAGAACCTATATTACAGCACTCAAGACATTCCCATTCGTGCTCCATCCTCATTTTTAACAGCCAGTGAAGAGTCGCAATACTATTGGTACTAGTTACAACCAACTTATGGTTCCGTCTGGCCTTTCCTCAGAGTACTGAGTGACCAAGATTGAATGCACTTTAGCCTTCCGACATTATTCT
The DNA here is from genome assembly GCA_014155875.1 of Cepaea nemoralis. NCBI lineage: Eukaryota > Metazoa > Mollusca > Gastropoda > Stylommatophora > Helicidae > Cepaea > Cepaea nemoralis. Next base: position 821,577 of record JACEFZ010006257.1, on the reverse strand, counting down.
AAGATTTTTTTAGCCACTAGCAACAACGATATATATGTTTGTGGTAAGAAAAGGACGCATTTGTAGTGTTTCTTTCCATGCGTTATTTATACAATTTATCACATAATGAACATGAACTATCATCACTACATTTAACCATCTTAACAGGAAAGCGAGCAGCTGACTATTTTGGGGACTCATTCGCACAAGATAACAATATCAACATAGTCCAGAGAAACAACAAGAGATTCGAGAGGAATGGCAACATACAGTACAGAATGAAACAGTACATGAGGTTCTTGGAGCACCTATCCCAATCAGAGAACTCGTGCTATCCATGTCAAAACTGAAAATGAGGAAGCCACCAGGAGTTGATGGTATCTCCAATGAAATGATCAGCAACCTAGGAACAGAGGCCAAAGCAAATCTGTCAGCTGGACCCTAGGCAGTGTTCCACAAGCCTGGAGAGAAGCAATCATGATAACCCTCCTAAAATCAGGGAAAGATAGTTCCATTCCCTCCAGCTACAGATCAATTAGCCTCACCAGCTGTCTCTGCAAAACAATGGAGCACATCATCAATCACAGACTGCAGCGGTACACAAAAAGTGAAAACATCCTTGTGCCACAGCAATCTGGCTTTAGGCAGTGCTACTCTACGGAAGATCAGACAACCTACCTCTCTCAAGAAATCGAGGATGCATTCCAAGAGAAGACGCTGGTGCTTGCGGCATGGATAGATCTGAAGAAAGCCTTTGACAAAGTCTGGAAAGAAGGTTTCATGAAGAAACTGAGACACTGTAAAGTCAATAGAAGAATGTACTAATGGGTGAAAGCATACTTACACAACAGAAGAGCCCGAGTACAGATAGACGGACTCATGAGCAAGAAAGTACTACTGTTCCCCATGGCGGAGTCTTCTCCCCCACACTTTTTCTAATCTTCATCAATGATTTTGTTGCTAATTTGTCGCATGGAATTAAAGCGGCGTTATACGCTGATGAAATGGTTCTATGGAGCATGCACCAGTGGCCACCAGATCACTACAAAGAGCTGTAGATACCTATGTTGCATTGGCAAATAAATGGTGTGTCAGCATAAACACAGACAAGTGCAGCACCACCCTATTTACCCTCTCTCCAAAGCAAAAGGCAGGGATTATCCAGATAAATGGAAAACCCCTTAGAGAAGACAAAGAACCAACATACCTTTGAGCAACATTTGAAAGCAGCTGACATAGAGAAAGCACATCAACAAAGCAGTAGCAAAAGCCAGAAGTAAAATAGCCAACATGAGAAAATTAAGTGGAATCACATGGGGAGCCAGTGGGAAAATACTTAGCAAAGTTTATCAACAGAGCATACGACCACACCTGGAATACGGGTCAACACACTTGGTGTTCAGCATCAAAAACCACACTGCAAGAGATGGAAAGCGTGCGAAATAAAGCACTTAGAGTCAGCACAGGAGGGACGAGATCAACCCCCATAGTGGAGATGGAGAAGATGGGGAGAACACAAGCACTGAGAGAGCGCAGCGATACGAAAACGCTAATACAAGCAGAAAAGTTCCTCAGCTTGCCAGGCCACCCTATGAATAACCGATTTGAAAACTTAGCTAAGGGGCGGTTGAAAAGAAGCAGTTTTATCCACCAAGCCAAACGACTTTGCAGAGAAACCACCGATCTGCCCACAGTTGGTATCCCCCTAAAAACTATACCAGAGCGAACTTCATGGAAAGATGAACATAGTCTAGCATTACAAATCCAGACAAAAGTGAGAGGAGTATTTGACAAGGAAGAACATTACAGTGTACAGCTCAGAAGAGCCACTCTCAGCTTCCTTGATGAAGAATACCTACAGGACCTCTGGATCCGAGTCTTCACAGATGGGTCAGCACAAAATGCTATTAGAAATGGAGGAGCGGGTGTGTACATAGAATACCCAAATAATACTATCGATACGGCCAGAGTACCATCAGGAAAGTACTGCCATAACTATGATGCTGAAATTGAGGCAATCAAGATAGCAACAGAGAAATTACTAAATACCAGCCATGGTACACAACCTGTGGTGCTACTGACAGATGCAAAATTAGTATTCGAGGCGCTCCTGTCTGGGAAATTGCTAGTACTAAGGACACTACTTTCTGAACTTAGCAGTCAGCATAAGGTCACCATACAGTTGATACCATACCACTCTGGAGTACCTGGAAACGACAGAGCTGATCAATTGGCTAAGGAAGGAGCAAAAGAAGAACAGCCTGATGTGCCCGTTACATACCACCAAAAGAAAAGAATGATCACATCAGTCAGAAGGTCATCAAAACCTGCTCAAGACGACTAGCACGTTAAGGACAAACCAGAACAATTCATTATTCTGCGCCTCAGAACAGGACACAATAGATTACGCAACCACATGTATACAAAATTGAAGATTGATGACTCAGCCATGTGCACATGTGGTTTGGCGTCGCAGACAGCAGAGCACATACTCCAGGACTGCCCAAACTACAACATATCTAGTTAAACCTTCTGGCCTAGAGAGACAACAGTGGAAGATAAACTCTATGGAGCTCTGAGTGAACTAAAAAAGACAATTAAACTCATACAAGAGATAACATTGCAGTTATAGACATATTTCAAGCGAACGAAAGAAGAAGAAGAATTATATATAACCACATATACCTGTTTGACATAATGAATGAATAATAAAGGGACATTAACATGTCTAGTGAATGAGACACATTAGGAATCAGTTTATGATGTCTGTCACGAAAACCACTATAATTCACGATAGATGATGAAACAACAGAGGCAGGCTATATTCGAACTTACAAATTGTTTGCAACTAGTGGGGACACTCCGTTGGATCAAAGGCGCCGCTAGTCTATGATGATTCCCCGGAGAAACGGGAAAAGAGTGTCCTGGTTGTTTTGGAACAGACTCAAGATGAAAGGCAAAGCGCCGCCGTGATTCGGTTGCCACATGTTGTTGACAGGAGAATGACGTCACGAGGTCAATCCCAGATATATATAAAAACAGGCTTGTTGTCGGGAGTGCACAATACAGTTGACCTAGGCTGACGTGTTGAATAGCTCAGTGCTCGTAGTGAAAAGAATCCCGCATGTTTACTATCAGTGGATTTGAGAAAAAAACATGTGTCTTTCATGGCAATTTGGAGATTCAATTCGGATTGTGAGCTAGGAATTCATAGGGTATCTACACTTAGCATTGAAATGTTAATAATGTAGAATAGTAAAATGATAGTGAAGTTTAGAATTTAACGTAGTGGTTGCTTTGTAGACAAGTATAAAAACAGTGTCGGCGACAATAGACAGTCGCAGTGTTAAACTAACTAGTGTGAGATGTAGATTAGCTCAGCTAGTTGAGGATAGTGAAAGGGGATGATATTTAGTGTGATGGGGATATTCCAGTGGAGGTATACTGGGGTTCTACACTTTGTGTATTGGTCTTTCCTTGTCTTGCCCTAACTCAGGCCAATGGGAGGGGATCCTCTGACATGACAGATATTGGTTCATTGTCATGGATCTGAGTAGACTGTAGGCCCACACTCATCTAATAGGAGTCAGTATCAGATTGCTCTCACCGAGTCTGAAATATTAATAGAAATTAAGTCAAAGAACGAGACTAGTGTAATAGTGAAACGGTAGGACTTGTAAGAATGAGTCATTTATTCCAAGGAAACGTGTTACTTGTTTTCACTAGGCAAGGAAGGTTTATGTTTCGGAACCATATAGACATTTATTAACAGGTTGTATGATCGCTGCCAGATCAATATCAGACTATATTCGTGATTGGTGACCAGGTATCTAGGTTATTAAAGGGGCTACTGGAGAGAGTTAACATCGAACAAGAGGGACACGGCGTGTGGTGAGGTTTTTGTTTACCGACCCGTGATGATGTGGTGTAACTCGTACAATGATGAACAGACTGTGATCCGAAGCTTTGTGGTCTGATATCTGCATATACACCTTAGAATATGCGACACACATTCTACACATTACACACACACACACACACACACACACACACACTTCTCCCACATATACTCTTAGCTTTAATAAATTTCTTGTATTTATTTGTTGAGGCTAGAGTTGTCAAGTATGTTATGTTGGGGAAGAATGAGAGGGGGCATGATCCAGGGGTGAGCAAGAGTAAGAAGAAGGTGTCCTTGGACTGAAGGAGTGTTGTGGACGGAGTCTGGTGGATATCTCCAGAATAGTGATATGAAAACTGAAATAAATGTGGGTGATGATTCCCCTCACTCCAGGGAAGACACTATAGAAGTAATATCTCTCAAGACACTATAGTAGAGAGTGAGTACTTATCACGACAATGTCATCATAGCGTCCGTATGTTACCGGGGCCTCTAAAGGTAGCGAAGTTATAGTAAGGCTGCATCCTATCATTGCATGTCTAACAGGAGTTTACAGGTGAGAGTATTGACTTCATCGCACCGGGTTTTATCCCACATGGCTAGGTCTCTTTTCGCAGAGATCGAAAGTATCACCCAAACCACTAAATACAGCCTCCAGGAGTCTCCGAGAAATTTGCATTTGTGAACCGAATTACGAAGCCCATAATCGAAACCACAACCTTCAGTATTCGAGGCAAATATTTTAACCACTTAGCCACGGAGACACACCCCCACGCCAACCCATATCCTAATCATGCTTGTCGCAAATGTCGGTTAAGGTTTGTGTTTAGGACAGACTATCCCGTCACGAAGAAAAAAATCAGACACAAGATCTAACCAACCTTGAACAGTTCACATAAAGAAAACACAAAGTAGGCAGCCAATCAACAGGAAAAGTAGCTCTTCTAGAAGAGGCATGACGCGATGAGGGGTAAGCCTGTGAAAGCACACATCTTTTCATCAGACATTCTACTATTGTGTGATGGCTGATCAATCCAGTTCGGTGTTAGTTCACCAGTTCTATTGTGCCCCATACAGCACCTTCAAGTCTTGCAGCGTCCTGAGGGACACAGGTGTGTTTGTACAAACAATGTGATATATATATATATATATATATATATATATATATATATATATATATATATATATATATATATATATATATATATCTTCTTCTTCTTCAGAGTTCCGAGCCATTGAGGTTCTTTGCTGCAGATACAATCCGTCTCCATTCGTCTCTCTGGTTACCACATTGTACCTAACCAATCATTTCTCTTCTGCAAATGTTAGTTAAATACTGAACACTGCATTACGGTATGTTATGTTTGTATGTTCGACATTTGACCTTATGCTAGGCTAATATACATTTCTAAGACTTAAGGTGTCTTGCTAATGATGACACGTTATTAAAGGGTGTCTAGTTAGACATTCATCCAAGGACACTTGTTCTTATAGAGAGGCGCTGCCATTGCTTAGAGGTGACAGGTTCGAATCTGAGCATGCTAATTATAAGTTTCAATTTTTAATTAGTCTAGTCTGCCTTCTAATCTCTACTTCTTTCTTCTACTCAAATGAGCGCAGTACAATACTTGTGAATTTAATTAACATAATATATAAAGAACGTATACACGTTATTAATTGATGCAACGTATTTAAAACCACACACTTTCCCGTCTATGTTATTTTATGACCATAAGTGCAATACCATTGAACTACAATTTATTCCAATGTGATAATCAATACTGTAAATATTGTAATGACATGTTTAACATAACCATCGGCGACGATACATTTTGAAATTGTAATTTGTATGAACACACATCAATTTACTCAACGTATGAAAGGTAAAAGTCCTTGTAATCAGAGAACACAAAATCCGATGTGAGAAGCTAACAACCTCTTCATTGTGATAACTATTTCACTACTTCAAAGAAGAAAAAGATAATTGTATTTATTAAATCTGAGCTATTGTGAAACGAGTCGCAATAATTACTTGAAATAATCGATGTAGCAGACCTAATTAAGGTGGAAAACTACCTCGGCCTGATATAGACATAAGTATAGTGAGACCAAAAGACACATTTATCGAACTACGAGGAAATCAGAGGATATAATACACCAGAAAGATGATTCACATTACCAACTCAACTGACAAGAACATGTTGTCAGACGCCAGACAGGACATAATAGACTGAAGTAACACACGTTTAATAAACTAAAGATAGAAGATACTGATAAATGTAACTGTGGAGCTGGTAAGATTATTAACCTAAAGACATGAGATTCTGATAAATGTAACTGTGGAACTGTTACAATTAATAAATTAAAGATAGGAGATACTGATGAATATAACCATGGAACTGGTAAAATTGATAAACTAAAGACAGGAGATAATGATTAACGTAAGTGTGGAACTGATAAAATAAATAAACCAAAGATAGGAGGTATTGGTGAATGTAACTGTGGAACTGGTAAAATTCATAAACTAAAAATAAGAGACACTGATTAATGCAATTCTGGAACTTGCAACATTAATAAACTTAAGATAGGAGATACTGAGTAATATAAATGTGGAACTGGTAAATATTAACAAACTTAAGATAGGAGATGCAGATTAATATAACTGTGGAACTGATAAAATTAATAAACTTAAGATAGGAGATACTGATGAATGTAACTGTATAACTGGAACAAATTAATATACTAAAGGTAGGAGCTATGATAAATGTGGCTGTGGACATAGTAAAATTAAACAACTTAAGATTGGTGATACTGATAATGTAACTGTAAATAGTAAAATTAATAAACTATGATACTGATAAATATTACAGTGGAACAGGTAAAATAACAGTTAACATTTGTTGCAGGAGTGCCCAACATACGTAGAACAGTGTCAATTATTTTCGCCCACACCAGCCCCATTTGAGGACAAACTCTATAGGGATGCCAAGAAGCTTACATTAACTGTTGGTTTTGTTTTTGCATTTATTCATATTGACGTCTGAAGAGAACAAAACTAAAGGGTAAGAAGAACTATCTACCTCATTGTTCTCTTGATACATCTAGAGAAGCATATATAGAAGTTTAGTTCAGTTAGTAGAATATCCTATACAGGACAAAACAGTCAATTTCATCATTGTTTGGCTGTTTGTGATATCTGGGAACATTTTACATTCAGTAGTTTACCATTCGGTCTTCTTGGCGAAGGTGGTAAGGACGTTGTTCGTAATCCCGTACACCCACGTACTAAACACAGCTTCGCGAGAATCGGCAGCGGATCGCGTCACGTTGGTTATTTACGGAGGTATGTGAGCCGGTCATTCCGAAAGCAATGGCAAAACTACTGAAAGTAACACTTGCCAAGACATCATCAGCAGCTGAAAAATGCCGGTATTGACTGCAATGTACCGTAAAGAAAAGGATATGCGAAAACAAAACAAAACAAGCCATCCAGGTATTTAGTTCTTGCTCTTCCCCTTGATCTGTTCCCTTCGATTTTGCCAGTTGTCACCAAGTTCTCCAAATCATTTCTTCTCATAACATTCCCAAACAATGTTGACGTCTACATCTAATGTCTCTAATCAGTTTACGATCTTCATTTGTTTCTTAAAGGACTTGTTCATTGGTTGTGAGATATTACCATCTCATTTTGTCCGACTTGTCCAACTTCCCATCGATAACATACCAGTAGAAAGTGTAAATGAGCACAAAACATTAGGCCTAATCATTGATAGAAACCTAACCTTTAATTCCCACGTTCAAGCGCTCATTAAACAAACAGTGAAAAAAGTCTACCAACTCGCCAAAATTAAAAACTTCCTTCATGAGGACACAAGGAAACTATTCTATACTTCTCATATACAGACACACTTTGACTACTGCTCTACAATCTGGGACGGTTGTTCTAATTCAAACACCAAGCGACTTTACTCACTCCAGAAACGGGCCATGAGTCTAATTTATAGCAAACATTTATCTGACAATCCTAGCGTGTATAAACGCCTTCAGTTACTACCACTCCGCAAACGCCTGCTTTTCAATAAAGCTAAACTAATTCACAAAATCCTGCATCGGAATGCCCCAAATTACCTTTGGCCATTGTTTAAATATAATGCTAGACACAGTAGACGTTTAAATATATTACACATTCCGACGCCTAGTATTGACTTATACAAAACAAGCTTAACGTACTCTGCAGCTCAGCTGTGGAACAATCTTCCACAAGAAATCAAAGACATCACCAATCCCTATTCATATAATCGCAAATTATTCGAACACTATCTCAGTACGGATTACCTTCCCCCTTAATAATAGAGATAATAATAATAATAATAATAATAATAATAATAATAATAATAATAATAATAATAATAACAAAACCCTAGTATAACAGCCAGTCCCTTTTGGTAGGCCAGTGTATTCCCACATGGCTAATAACAAGTGTCAGACCATAATCTAATACTACTGTGTCGTGTAGTTTTGATGTTCACATTTTGCCCATGCCTTTATAATGCATATCTTTTATATTGTTGCTGGTTTCTGTTAGCCTTGAATGATGTGCGAATGAAATAATGTATGAAAGAGAGTGATAGAAAGGCAGAATGTTAAATAAAGTGTGTTCGTTCGTTCGACTTCAGTGATAAGTCTTGTGACATAATTTCCTAGCTATAAAGTCAGCTCGTACAGGAGCCACGGACAGTCAGCAATCCACTCATATAACGGAGCGGTTGATCCTCGTGTAAGGACCCATTGGGAAACTTCACGCTCAATGTGCAACGCGTCTCACCTTGGAGCTTACTGCTGATATGGTTCTTCATCAGGATCGAAAACCATGTTATGTATATAATAATCATCACATCATATTAATATGACGAACATTTAATAAACACAGTTGTAGTTTGTTAAAACTTATAGTTCTTCAATATTTATAACTGTATGTAAATGTTTGTGAAGACTTAAGTGAGTGCACACATTCAGAAAACACAGTGGGGGTGCAATTACATCTTTCCAAGACGGGATAAGTCAGAGATGTAACTTGCCTAAGCAGCTCTTTTGCAACAAGCTTATCCTGCATATCTTAATTTCTATTTATCACGCCTGGAGGTACCAAGGCAAAGAATGCATAACCAAAAATCGAGAAGTAGATTGTGAGCTTTACTATAACATGATTACATGAAACAAAATGGACGTTGCGGCTAAAGCCTTCGTCAGCACAGAACAAACAAACACAAAGAGACACACAACTACACGAAAAACACTACATGAAAATGAAAACAGAGGTATAAACAGGAAGCAAGGACCACTTACTTCTGCTACGGTGATGTGAGGAGAAGAGCGCAAACCCTGACTGCGTAGGGCCAAAGAAGAAAATGAATAAAGAGAAAGAACCTCTCACCGTCCTCGGTTAACAAGAATAGAAAAGAATTAAGGTTTAAGAAGGTCCTTGGTGGGCCGACAGGGAATTGGAACAATATTCTCCAATCCCAGACAAAGAATTACTCCGAGAGTTGTTCTAACACCAATGACTATCTAATAAAACTCTATCAACTAAACAACAAAGTAAGAGTAACACAAGCATCATTTGTTTATTAAACTTCTAAACTTCACAATAATATATAGACATGTAGCATCAACAAAGAAATTAGGATACAGCAAACATCAAACAGCGAAGACACTAACCTAACAAACCAAATTCCTAAGTGTAGCAAAAACTTCTACTCCAGTAAAAGCTACAAATCTACCAAACACTAATCCACCAAAAACTGATCCACTAAACCTAATTTATCAAAAACTTCTAGTCCACCAAAAACCCAGGAAAATCTAAAATCTAAAACTAGAATTCTGGCTTTTCCTGTAGATAAAATAAAAACCAACAAAAATATTAGGCAAAGACAAGTCAAACATCTCAACATGATGACCCAACAAGACAACAACAACACCCAGTCTCTCTACGTAAGACAGACACTCTTGTACTTGTGACGAATAGACACAAGACGCAACATCCTGACACATTCATTAGATTTACTTACATCACGAGCAAACAACACCTCAACACTGACCTGGCCAACATACATCAGACATTGTAGGCAAACACAAACCCAACATCTAATTAATAATCATCAAAGACTCATTATTTGCCTCAACACATGGACTTCATAAGACAACCACTACAACACTGGTGTATGTAAACAATGTCTTTGTGGCACAAACATAGACATGGACTGTGTAAATTCACACCAACCACACGGTGCTTCAACTGGACAACAATGATATGAATAGGTTATAGGATATGCTCCACATAAAATATAAATGACAGGGAGCACCTATTCAACAGCCTCCAATGTTTTCTACACATTCACCAGACACCCTCAATCCCACACCATAACCCTGATTGTGGCCAAAACCACAGTATAGTCTACATACACCGGCCTTGATTACTACAGGCCACTTCAGCCCCTGGCTGGATATAATAATCATCATCCTCATCATGGCTATCATCATCATCCCATTACCGCTACCATCATAGCCACCATCACAACCATAGTCATCATCAGGTGATACTCATAAGACAATGCCCATCCATGTAGTTCTTAATCCGGTACCTACATTACTACACCCAGTCATTGATAACAACTAACATAGCCTCATTTATAACAGTAATTGCTCTTTTTATGTATGTCATACTTGATGGGTTTTACTTTCTAGTTAACTTTTGCTTTCCCACCAACACCGGTTTCACAAACTCCCAATACTATATTCCTTAATGTTCCCTCAATGAAGCCAGCATTGAAATCCACCAGTCTATCATCATGTCATCTCAGTTGCACCCTGATGCACCATATGTCAGGAATCAACCCTAACTCACCATCATGACATTTAAATACCTAGACCCATAAGGGATGCCATATGACACAGGGCACACCTCTCCTGCAATGCCCATGTTATGATAAAGGATATCAACAACATGACACCACACACATTACCGCATGATATTACACATTACTAGCCGACAAGTAAAACATGTTCAACCATGAAAAGCAATGGACACATATACCCAGTGAAATTACCATATTTGTAGAATGTGACAATGTAACCTTCCAAATAGAATAATCACAACATTCACAGAAAGTTAAGGATAAAGATAAACATGTATTACACAGGAACTCAATTGAGGCACTCTTTGAGGCCCCTAAGATAACTCATAAAATAAACACACAATATTACCAAGTGAAAGTACACAAAATAGTGGCCAGAGTGCCTCATTCATATGAGACAGGATCCAAGAACAACAATGTCCATGGCAGGATACAGAACATTAGTTCTAATATAATAAACAGTGTACTATACAGTGTACTACACACTAATGACCAATAAGTGTTTTTCAAGGCCCAACACAATCAGTGTAATATTATTTGTGAGTGGACAGCAAATGTACAGTTGTGCGCTCTGTTCCCCACCATTCTTCCTATCATACACCGATTATAAGTTTTGCTATCTTACGCTTCATGTCGCATAGCAAGTGCATATATCTATGCGAAAGGTGGTACGTAGCAATAAATCACATCCTTCCCCTGGTAAAACAATCACCCTGTTTTACTACACATAAAACTCCCAGTTTGATACACTAGCACAAACACTACTGCATTCTGGTAACAGATGTGACACCAGACTTCAATGCTAAATAAGAAACCCCTTTACCGATATCAGTTCCAGATGCACCTGTCTGTTCTCCCTCAATACAGCCACACTTCATTCGCAGTTACGATTGCACTATGATGGCTGATACGCACCCCGCGTATTAAGATGCATTTTTTCCTACGCCTAGTAGCTATCAATCTGCATGGCGTCCCTACAATTCAACACATTATTTCCTTTACTTCTATTTATTACCTACATGTCCTAACTACATAGCTTAACCATTAACCCATCATTGCCACATATAACATGTAAGTACCTTCCCTGCTTTACACATGTTATAAATATTACACATATATTATGGTTATTTTCCCCTACTCATGTTGCTTTGGAGTGTTCATACCCAACACTTGACCAAACATCCAAAGTGATGCTCACCATAATCACAGAATAATCCTGTAAACATATCTTGCTGCTGTATACACATATGATTCTCACCACTCTGTTGTTAAGTAACCTTCATTTCTAGCAACCTCACAAGCACTTACTCCCTTCCATGCCAACATGGCCTGCATGGCACCATGTGGCATTATTTCAGTCTTTATTATAAACTAATTTATGACCCCACACATTGTATATTTTGGTGAATCTCCCACATATCTATTCAGCCAGTAACACATTAATGCCATAGGATAACCATGTAAAATAATTTCCAACAAAATAATCTTGTGCCAGCATGGCTGGCATGACATGACAGTCTCTATGATATTTAACCGCCATCAATGACCTATCCTACATAATTCACATCACCATTGTCTGATTGCTGACATCTCTATGTGTTACATGTTATTTTCATAAAGCTTTAGGGATACTAAATCCTTCTGTAGAACAGCTCATTTTAGTAATACTTATTCATATTATCTATTTATATTTCTTTGTTCCTACCATCTCGCCTAACAATTTTGTTCACCCATGCAAACACTTTCAAATTGGTAAACTGGCGTGTGCTACGATTTAACAAATATTTATTGAATTAAGCATTTTAAACTTAATCAGTTAAAACTTACAGTTTTGTCACAACATTAGTTGACACAGATCAACTCAGGGAATTGTTCCCACACCTGACAACAACAGAACAGCACTGAACTGAAGGCCATGCTGCCGGCAGCTTTCATCAGCACAAAGGACTGCTAAAACAAAACTGGCTTCCGATTCATTTGTTAAGCCGAGTTCCGGTGGTGGCCAGGACAAATACGGCTTTGATAGACCAAACTCGTGCATCGGTTTGTTGTAGACACCAAGGTGCATCGGTTTGGCGCTATCACAAAAATATAAGGGTACTTATCTGAATCCTAGTTTGGCTGAATACGTCTTAATCGCTTAACGCGTTTGATGTAGATGTAATGAACCAGATATGTGGTTCAAGCGGGTCAACATACTAAAGGTAAATAACGCCAGAAGATTAGGGATTGGCTTTGCCACCCGATGGGACAACACCCGCTGGGGGGATTGGGAGACGCCAATTATTCAGGACGGTTTCTTCATTCAGCAAACAGGAGACATTTGTCCCGAGTTTTCTCCCTGGGATCTGGAGTTTAAGGGATCTGAACCTGCACCAAGAACTAAGCAACAGTCAGAGAACACTTTGACTTCTGACAACAAGATGCATATTTCAGATGATAAGGCAGGCAACCAATGTAACCGAAATTCACCATTCGTTAGACAGACCTGGAATAACGTCCAGGAAAATTATGGACAATAAAGAGTACTGGCAATAAGATCAAAAACCATACTGATGACATCCTCATCAACAGAAGATTACGAAATGCTATAAAAGTCGCAAAAACGATGCAAAAAGCAGAAGGCTACAGTGATATTAGATTAATTTATATATAGTACAGTTATAAAACGAGAGATGGTCAAACATACACCAAGAAGCATTACTTTTGTTCTATGTATGTTGAATAATGGGATGATAAAAGACAAATTCTACTTAGAAATAAAGAACATATGCAGTGTCTTATATAGAAATTATATTTGAAGAAGTCAATGACCAATTGGAAATACTGAAGAACTCAATCTGTATAAGCAACTATTCCAATATTAAAGATGAGTAAAAAATTCATGACTGAAACCATGTTAAAACTAAAGGATATAATAAGGAAAATTAAAACAAAAATAACCATGAAAAATATGAAGTGTAAATAAAAATTAGAATATTATTATATGGATGAGGTAAAGAAGCCTGAGGATAGTTGCCGAAAAATTACATAACAATACAACAGCCTTAATACCACATTAATGCCCCAAAGAATTTATGACCTCACTAACAAAAGAAAACATGCAACAAAATATCGCCGAAAAACTAAAGAAGAGAATCATAATGGAAAAGAATGCGATTTTACATACTTGGTCAGAATACACGAAAGATCATTATAACAATTGATTTGAGCAAAAGATATTATAAAGAGGGACCGGCACTTTTGAAGATGGAAGTTCAGAATACCCATAACCACTTGAAAACTGCAATATCTCGGGTCGAAACAACATCACAACAGAAGTCACCGATGCCTTAGAAGAAAATGGAATAGTCTAGACCACAAGGATGCTGAACACAATATATGATGATCATCATCTTTATCATCACGTGCCATACCGATAAGAGTGGGCGGTTATGGTTTATCATCTCACAAGATTACCGGATGCGAGGATCCTATGTTCTTGTCTCGTTAATGCCATTTGGTCAAGTTATCCGGGTATTTATCCCTCTGCCTTTCCTTTGCTTATATCGCATCAATATTGCCAGCTGTAACTAAGATTTCCAGTATATGTGTTCTCCTAATGTGCAAATAATTGCCTAATAACAACTAATAAGTGGTGGTCATACAATCAGATTGAAGATGCGCGACAGAGATTAAGAGCAGATTAAGTTCAGAAACAGACATATTTTGGGAAATAGAATGCAATAATCCACTATCATAGAATGCAAGAAAGAGAATACATAAAAGTTATATAGAATGTGTTCTGCTTTGAAACGTTAAACAACAAATTAGGAACAGCTTGCAGGCATTACTTTGTTATGATAATAACCTAAATTTAGTTTAGCCACATTAAAAGACATAAAAGTGTTAAAATAACTATACTTGACGGTAAGGTTGAAGTCAAGCAAACAAAAGGTAGACAACGATACAAGTGGGAAGATATCATCAAGAGATGGACGAACAACAGTCAGAATGTACAAACAGTGCGAGTGATAGTCAGTGTTGGATATCCATTACAGCCAAACTGCATTGTGCAGACGGCACTTGCTTGACTGATCACAGCAAGGGAGATGTGGATTCTGAGTGGCATGTTGCCTGTACCTTGGACTGTCAAAATAATTAACAATGACTGCTCGAAAGAGGCAATTGAAAGTTGTATATTATATAAGAATATAAGAACGAGACTGTGCAATGAGAAGAAGCAGTGACAAACATTGCCGTAATGGAAAGATCAAAGCAATAAGAAGCAGGAGGCAGGCCAAGAGAAATGAAGCTGGATGGACTGTGACAGTGTTATTGAATGGTATGAATAGAACCCAGAACACAAAGAGTATGTAGAGACGCATGGACGTCTACGCCAGCTGGCAGGCTACGTGATGCGGGTAGAACAGCCACGGTAGCATAGATGCTAGAGTGCTTGCTTATCAAGGCAGCGGTCCCAGTTCAATCCCCAGCAGTAGGTATCATCGATTTGTCCCATCAACACGATCCTTGAGGTCAGAATCAACGGAGAATGAAGGTCCAGTATGTTGATGCATGACTCTCAGTCCAGCAAGTGTAAGAGTGGAGTAGGCAGTTTCAAAACAGGCACACCAAGTAGTGACCCCTGAGTCGATCGCAGCCTTTGTAGGTCTCCTACTGGAAAACCGCCGATTGACTTAAGTGACATTGCCACACATCTTGACATCAGTCAAGGTTTAGAACACCACATCACCCATGATGTGCTACAGTACCGCAAAGTGTCTGCAATATGGGTGCCACGGCAGCTTACACCGGAATTGAAACAACGACACATTGATGCTTGACAAGAACTTTTGCAGTGCTTTCAAGCAGAAAGTTACGGTTTCCTGTCAAGAATTGTTACTGGAGGTGAAACCTAGGTTCACTACTACGAGCTGGGAACGAATAGAGAGAACAAGAATTGGCGCCATCCCTTCTCATCGAAACCAAAGATGTTTCGCACACAGCCATCCGCAGGGAGGGTTATGCTGACATTTTTTTGTGATGAACGAGGCGTTATTTTAGAGCACCACTTGCCTAGAGAGAAAATTGTCACCGGTGATATGTTTACAGATCTTCTCAGGAAAAATCTTCGACCCGCAATCAAAACCAACGCCGTGGACTTCTGAGTAAAGGTGTCCTTTGGCAACACGACAATGCTCGGCTCTATACGGTCAGTGCAGCCGTTGAAACTATCGAAGTCCTCCACTTTCAGTGTGTACCACATCTCCGTACTCGCCAGTCCTAGCCCCAAGTGATTACCACCAGTTTGGATAATTCAAAGAGTCATTGGGAGAAAGGACTGTTCGGTCCGATGAAAAAGTACAGGCGGTGATGCATGAGTGGTTACACACACGACCAAGCGAATATTTTTTTTTCTACAGGAGTCCAAGCATTTTATCTGCGCCGGAGGTCTTGCATAGACCTCAGTGGTGACTACATCGAAATATGATATATTTTTTCTTTACATTTTCAGAATATATTCACTCCCACCCACCCACCCTACACACACACACACACACACACACACACACACACACACACACACACACATACACACTCACACACACACACACACTCATATATATAAAGTGTTCATTTGAAGTCCCTTGGTATTAACGTGTGTGTTTATGTTCTCGTATTTAGTGGGCTCTCAGACCTTATGGTTAGGACGTTTAGCTGATGATGTTATGAGCGCCGTCAAACAAGGGTTCGGGGGGGGGGGGGGGTCAGTGGTCTCGGGGTATGGTGTCCGCCTCGAGTGCTGGAGGCCTCGGGTTCAAGCCCCGTTGAGGGCCGGGATTTTTTCACGTGGTCTCCTAGAAACAAAATTTCCCCTGGTCTCTGGGTGGTGAGATCGGACGCCCGTGTGTATTGTTGCGCACGTAAAAAATCGCTTAGGAAATTGGAAATCGAAAAAGAGTAGCCTGACGGCGCAGCCCGGGTACAATTTCGAGTTACAAATCTACGTAAAGTATTTCAGGATTCTCGCCGGCGTTACGGAGTTCGTGCATTGAGCTGAGATTCTCCGGACTCAGGCTTGAGTTAGGAGTAGAGTGGAGCACTTATGGGTTACACCCTGTGCCGTGTGGTTGATCAGTCGACTAAACTAAACTAAACTACATGTTCTTTCTACAGTACGTTTTGCTTTATTTTGTATTTTAGTTACACCTCCCCCCGCCCCTCCCCCCAACCTCACACCGACATGTGGATTACTTATTCTTGATTGTAGTAAAACTGATCAATATTTTGATCGAAGCATTAGTGAGATCTGTGTGTATCTTTCCCTTTTTGTCTAGCTTGCCAGCTATATATTGTGTTTATTTTTATTTTTTCAGAATCTACACGACATCAGTCAACCTGTGTTTTCGATACAGATAGCAAGTCGAATGCTTCAAATGTTATACGTTTGTTCTTGAAGACCCTAGCTCGTAGTCAAATGTATGAATTAGTGAACCTGCGTTAAAACAGTCAAAATGTAAACAATCTAAAATAACGCAAAGCAATGCAGCTTTACAGAACACCATTACGGAAAACAAACAGGACCTTACGGCGTCTAGTCTTCATCAGCAAACAAATACATACACAAAACACTACATATAATCACGGAGAAACTCGAAGTAGTGCTGGATTGGACAGACATGTTTTCTGTTATTATCATAGAAATCTATCATGATTTATTGCCGTGACTATTGTTTCCATCACCAGTACAATGACAATTACCATCGTCATCACCATCACCACAACTACCATCATCATCATCATCATCATCATCATCATCATCATCATCATCATCATCATCATCATCATCATCATCATCATCATCATCATCATCATCATCATCATCATCATCATCATAACCATCACCATTAACACCATCATCGTCACCACTACACCACCACCTCAGCTACAACCACAACCATCTTCAAAACACCACCAACACCATCATGATCATGACAACAACAATCATCATCGTTACTACAGTTATCATTGCTGTCATCCTCACATTATAGTCACCTTCACCACCACCATCATCATCACCACCATCCTCACTACCATCATCACAAACATCTCTACAATTATTAATACCACCACCATTACCATCATCATCACAACGACCATCATCATCACCACCATCATCATCATCACCACCACTACTACTACCATCATTGCCATAGGTCCATAATAATAATGTAAGATGCCGTGGGTCACAATGACACCTGCTCGTGGTACAATGAGTTGCTGTGGTTAACACCACTTAAGATGTCAGAAGTAACTCTCTGTCATTTGAAGTATCATGGCGCCTGATTCTTGAGCTAAAACATAATGTTATTGTTCGTGTTGACATAGCAATTGGATTTACATGGTGTGACCTCAAGTTGTCCTGGCTCAGTAGAGTTTACAATTTCAGGGTACAAAATAGCTGACTATCATTACATTACTGGTTTTCTTTGAGTAGCTGATGGTATCTTTAAGTTACTGATTATTATTGGTATAGGGTTCGTAGTTGTCGTGAACAACAGTTTGAGTAACTGGTTAAGATGTTATCTGTTAACTCTCTCACATCCTCCGTCTTATAATCACGAGTAAGACAACTATACCGATAATTATTACAACCGAACACAGATTCTGTTTGAAACAGTATATTATCACATTATAGATTTATACATTTCACAAGAGCACTGAATCCTGCTATCACTCATAAAACTCATAAAAGGTATAAATAAAATATATGCATATATGGCGGCAGGTCTTAGATATGACTGAGCTACAGTATGACAGTAGACGGTACTCCTGCTTCTGTTAGGCGAATGTTGGGCGACGCTTACCAAACCTGACACCCAACATTGTGCCAATGGCTTCGGGCGGAGGAGCGCAATTGGGAGGGTACAAGCCTTATCCTAGTGCGAGGAAATGCAACATAAAGACTAAATGTCATGGCAGGGCAGACCAGGCCCTAAGCCGTGGTTGGCAACTGGTCGATATAAGATGGAAGCTCCGACAGGCGGACAGTTAGAGCATTGCTTTGCTGATCCGGCAACTTCTGCAGCTTGTCTTGTTCCAGACATATTGGTGTTACCTTTCCTCTGGAGTACACTAGACAGGCCGAGAGAGGGATCATGCTGCATAGGTAACACATGGTTTCTAAATTCAGCCCAGGCTTTGTGTTATGGAGAGGTGTAACTCCAGTTTACAAAACTATCGTCCGTTAAGGCGGCAAGCTGCTAGTCAGTCAAGTCAGTCAGATGGTGGCAATCTAAACGGTGCCATTGCGTACACTGAGTCTGACTTGGTCTAACTTCGACAACGGTCATCCTCCAAGTGTCGGGTTTTTGGAGAGGCCTCTCTCCCCTGGCCATCATCAAGGTGTGATTGTCGCCGTAAGGCTGTGGAAGTGCTACAATGACTCACAAGCTCACACTTGGGCTCGTGACAATCATTAATGCAGTTATCATTACCGTCATTTTCACAGCATCATTATCTTCATCACCATTATCATCATCACCATTATCATCATCATCATCATCATCTTCATCATCATCATCATCATCATCATCATCATCATCATCATCATCATCATCATCATCATCATCATCATCATCATCATCATCATCATCATCACCACTATCACCACTATCATTATCATGACTACCACCACAACACCACTGCCATTCCTATCACTCTTAGACCGAGTATTTTGTCCTCCAGTATCATCTTCACTGTTTCTTCATGTCTTAAAACGTGCACACCATGAAAGCTGACGATGAAAATAAAGTTTGTTCGTTCGTTTGTTCGTTCGTTATTTCGTTCGTTCGTTCGATGTTGTATAAACTTATGTCTCCTTTGCTCTATAATATTTCTCGTAACGTGCACGTTTGTCAGTTGTGCTACCTATATAGTTCTTGGCAATTCTTTCAGATTCACACCTTCACATTCAAACTTCACATACTGCTAATACTATTTCAGTAATAACGCACAGTATCAAAGTCACACTGATATACTGCGGCTACTGTCACAATGATAACCCATACTATCACATTCAAACTGACATACTGCCGGTTTTTATAACAATGATAACATACACTGATACGTTCAGTCAGATATACTGCGGTTTACATAACAATGATAACCCACACTATCACATTAACACTAATATACTACGGTCACTTAACAATGATAACCTACATTATCACATTAACACTAACTAAAAAAGACTGTTAGATTCATACAAGAGACAACATTGCAGTTATAGACATATTTCAAGCGAACGAAAGAAGAAGACGAAGAAGAAGAAGAAGAAGAAGAAGAAGAAGAAGAAGAAGAAGAAGAAGAAGAAGAAGAAGAAGAAGAAGAAGAAGAAGAAGAAGAAGAAGAAGAAGAAGAAGAAGAAGAAGAAGAAGAAGAAGAAGACATTAACACTCGATATACTGCTGCTGCTGCTATAACAATGATAACCAACACTGGCATACTGCATCACAATCATATACCAATTAAATAACGTCGAATATTGACGAGACAACCTGGACGGTGGAATGCGTGCATGCAAGAGGAAGAAAATCAGAGGCGTAAAGAGTGTGTGAAAGTCTCAATACAACCAGCCTTCACTGCGAAAAGAATACTGTGACGTCATGATTAAAATGACCGCCGACACGAAATGACAATATTCAGCAAATTTGTCATAGTGTTCATTATAAACAGACATGTTGTCACCATTCAAATTATACAATTCTGATTATATAAGGACGCCAGTTCACAAAAGAAATAACATGTATAAATTTATTCATTCACTTACTATTTCAATAATAACGGCATTTACTTGAACATAGAAATGGATGCGGCCACAAACTGAAAATATTCAGAGTTGTAGTAGCTTTTCATGATGAATAGAGGCACGAGCCTGCTATCAAATTGAAGGGTTGCTGGACCTAAAGGTGGATCAGAAACCACAATAATCGTGCAACTATCATTTTTAAATGAACACAAGAGAATACTGGCCTAGCGCGAAGGCACTGCATTCACAATTGTAGGGAACATAAGAAGAGCTCTAAAAACTATTTACACTACGAGAAGTCGTCAGTCGGTGTAAACATAAAACAACGAATGCAAGACGAAGAAGAAGACACTTGATGATATAGATGATGTATTAGGACTGGTTGTTTTCTGCATATCCTTCAGAATTCCTTACTGCACACTTGCATCTGTTCTCAGTTACTTATAGGGAACAATATTGTTCTAGTCAAGAGACGTTGCGAAAACCTGCTCGAACGGGTTATACATACACTATAGAATGTATATTAACTTTCTAAATACAAGTATGTAAAATACGAAATATGCGTTTAAATAAAGCCCCATCTGTGAAATAAAATCATGAACTCTTTTCTATATCTAGTGCTGACGTTATAATAAACAAAAATATTCACTGTGCAATTAATGACAGAAAACTCGAAAACCAAGCTATACAACAACGCATGCAGATTGCAGTGCTGCTGGTCAACGTGTTGTTCTGGAATCAACACTCTCAGAAAAGAGGCTATGAACACAGGTAAGTTGCAAACAAAGAATATCATGGCCAGCAATAGTACAACTTTAGTCAGTCTCACGTCTTTGTTTGTCATAATCGTGCTTTTAATAAGGAATGATTTGAGTTGTGAAGACGAATTTGTTTCCTTGCAGTTCAGAGCTCTTCGTGATTTTTCTGGCTGTGTATATGTTTGTCTGAACTTAGTTGACTTGTTGATTCCCTGGAGCATAAACCCTGTACTTACTGCGATAAGAATCTGAGCTAATGCAGATAATGTCATACCATTGAAAATATCAACAAATATATCAATATCAGGTCGGTTGGGAGACATCCAAAGATCTAAACTGGTCCTATTAGTCTTAGGATCAAACACCAACTGCATTCCCTGTGTGACCCACGCTGGACAGAAACAAGCGAGGCCAAAGATAACAAGAGAAACGTTGATTGCAATAACCCGACTAGCAGTAAATATCTGTTTTACTTTGAACGGAAAGATAATACACACACACCTCTCAATTGAGATGTATACGGTGACAAATGAAGTCAGGATATGCGCAAATATTTTTGTGTATACTAGATAAACATACTGAATCGATGCGAAGTTCACAGCAGCTTTTGGGGACAAGTTTTCGAAAACCTGAAGTATCTCAGATACTCCGGAGAGAAAGCAAATGTCGAGATTCCACACAGACAGTGAAATAAACGTAATATTCACACTCTGTCCAATCCCTTGCCTCCAGTAGACAATTATATTCAAGATATTTATTGCCATTCCCATAGGACAAAGTAAACAGTTTAATACCGTTGAGACATATGTCATAATGTACATTAATATAACCTCTGGTAGATCCGTTTGTATTTGAAGATGCACACGTTCTGGACTTCTGTCTATGCTAAGAAAAACAGGCGTTATTCTGCTCGTTGTATTCCACGCATCCATTGTATTTGACTTTTCCCTGTAGGTGGCCCCGATGTATTGAGACTTTTCGGTGCTGGTGGCGTCTATGTATTTGACTTTTCTCTATCGGTGGCGTCTGTGTATTTTACTTTTGTCTGCTGCTGGTGTCGATGTATTTTGACTTTTCTCTGCTGGTGGCTCAATGTATTTGACTTTTCTTCGCCAGTGGCAATGATGTATTTGACTATTCTCTGATAATGGTGTATTTGATCTTATTCTGCAGGTGGCAATGTTGTATTTGACTTTTCTTTGCTGCTGGCGTTGATGTATTTGACATTTCTCTGCTGGTGGCGTCGATGTATTTAACTTGTCTATTTTGGTGAAGACAATGCATTTAACCTTCCTCTCATGATGAGGATGCTACATTTGACTTTGCTCTTGTGACATCGAAAATTTAGCTGAGAGAAATCACCCCTGTTTTAAGTGAATATAGGACATCTGATTGATGTATAAGAAAGACATCATGATTACACAAATACAATGTTAAAGTATGGTTTTACATGAGTAGGTTGTTTTGTTTTCCGTTAAGAACACGATACAAATATATTGTTTTTATATTAAATATTACAACGTAGAAATCAGCGGTAGCACACGTACGCCTGTATGTCCTTTAGGTGATGCATTTGAATCCCATGGAGGCGAGGATATTGTAAAAGTTGACCTCAATATAGCCTAACGTGGGTGTCAGAACATATTCTTCCAACTGAAGGTTTTCGAGGTGATATTGACCACAGCACCCACTGCGTGCCCACTGGTCCATACGACGATAAGATTTGCACCATATATTTCCTTTTATGCTCGCTCGCTTTGGACACAAGTGCAGTCTATACACTACTTCAAGTAGCACTGGACTGGCATTTTGCGTGTGGATTACCAGTGTCCATCGCCATCAGGCGAACCCACTCCGACTTCAGAGGTACTTGTAATTTACGTGCCGAAGTAAGGACGAGAAGTCAACAGGTGTATGGGTTGAACACGCTACCTCGGCATGAGCACACCGGACGACTAGCAAGGTATACTCTCTAGGCCTCAAGGCCTTGCAAAGGGTCCTGTACATTACCTATTAATATACCCTGCACATTCCGAAGTTACCAAGCGCCATTTTAAGTCGTTTCAATAGTTGAAAACGTATTGACACGTATTCCATTACAATGCTTCTACATTTTGGTACTCCATGCGTTGACACGGCGCTGGAACGTTCAGTTATAAGTGAAAGCAATAAGTTTCACAAGACTCACGACCTAATATCTACTCATAAAATGAGCTTTAATATCTTCTTATTCATTCCTCTTTCTAGGAAAATGTGTCAGTCATCATACAATGCATACCTCATAGGTCAATGTGTCCGACTTTGGCATGTATGGCCTATGTTCTCTAAACAGATTCCTTCTAATATAACGGGCTTTATCCATTCCATGGGTAACTTTTACTTCTTACAACTATGCCAAGGCGGTCGCCTTACGGCCTACTAGCTGTGATTCCAGACTACCATGAGATGTCAATGTGCATTAATTACTTTCTTCGAACTAATCCTAGAAGGCTGGATCTCAAATTTCACTACCCAGGAGATCAGGTCGCGTGTGACATCATTAGGTACCAATGATTCTTCGAACGATGCCCACGGATCGAACCCTTAACTTCTGAGACTGAGGCAGGCACCGTAACCTCTCAGCCACTCTCAGTGACCCCATCCCCTCAATCTTATCCCCCAATCTTATCACTCCAATCTTATCCCCCCCAATCTTATTCCCCCCCCCCCCCCCCCCAAATCAAGATCCCAGCTGGGACTCAGAAGTTTCCTCAGGGCACTGGAATGTTCTGTTTACAAAACCTAACTCAGGTGATGTTAGTTAGTCGCGGTTCCAACTTCACAGCAAAGGGTCGTCTCATAATGCTCCGTTCTTGCGTCTGTGAATATCACATAAAGACTCTCCGTGGCGAAGTGGTCAAGCAGTATGACTCGGACTCTGAGTTGTGGATTCGATTCTGGACCGCGCTCTTCGGTTCATGTGTCAATTTTTTCGGAGACTCCTGGGGGTCGTCGCCGTAGCTAATGAGTTCGTGCTGCACTGCGGAAAGAGACTGAGCCATATGGGATAAGAACCCGAGGCAATGAAGTCCACCCTGTCGACTTGTAAGCGACTTTTTTAAATATCACATAAAATGCTCCTCACTGCTTCATGTGATAACAGGTGAAAGAATTATGACCAGCCTAAGCCTGATCTACACATCAAAGGGTAAGGAAGCAATCTGAAACAAGACACTGCATTTCAGTTTGTGGGTACAATGATAACAGCAGACGGAAGACCATTGCCTATTTGGTTTAGTTGCCTGTCCTTTGATGGACGTTGCTATCAACCCCACATTGATAGTCTGTAGTCTGTCATTGCTGTCTGAACGAGAAGTCAACGTTTTAGTCCAACTTAATGATGGTAAAGGGAATCAACCTCTTACCCTATCATCAGCGCACCGGTTGTTCAAGAGCGAGCGCTGTTTTTCTTTCGCCCACGTTAATACCTGGAAGATATACTAAGGAAGTTAAATATAGCATATCCCAGAGAAATGGCACCATGTCACAGGATGAAGAATATTCTGTGCATTTTATCTTTGCCAATCGAGCTGAGGAAAAGATTAAGGGCTATATTGACCCAATCCTCATATACGTAAGCGTATCATGGATATTTAGCAGACAAGTAAAGAATTATGTGCTGTGGAGATGTGGTTTTATAGAAGACTATTAAGAGCACAGTGGAAAGATAGAAATAGCAATGAAGAGTTTCTGGAAAAAGATAGCTCACAAAGATAACTCGTTACTCGCATGGGAAGAGAACAATCCACATTCTGAGGTTATGTCATGAGAAGGGGAATGCTAGAGTAAGTTGTCCAAATGGCAACGAGGGAAGAAAAGCAGAAAGGGGGATGGGGGAGGGGGAAGAGAAGATTCTGAACAGTGTGAAATCATGACATGGAGGAGCATTGTATCAGAAACGATTGGCCGCACAAGAGACTGATACGATCACCAACGCCATACGGCATGGACTATAAGAAGATTGGGAGTACACGAGACAGAAGGCTGTGGACAGACATGATCATCACACGGCATGGACTATAAGAAGATTGGCAGTACACTAGACAGAAGGCTGTGGACAGACATGATCCCTAACGCCTGGACTATAAGAGGGAAAAGATAAAGACCTAATCTGAACTAGTCCTTCTTTGGTGTGCTGAATGACGGCCTGTTATGTGCCTCTCTGTACATGTGACGTTCGATACCTGACTCTCACACTCTGCTGGTTTCTCAGCTTGGAGTTGAGCCAACTGCCGACATCACAACACTCTGGGCATTCTCGTTCGTACTCCCTCCTCATCTTCAACAGCAAGTAAAGAGTCCCAATACTAATGGTGCTAACTGCAGTTTGATTATGTGTCCGTCTTGCTTCTCTGTGGAGTACTGAGTGCTGGCCAGATCATCTGGTCACTCCATTGCCTCACCATTCTCTCCAGGCCATAGTGATTTATTTGTTCTTCCACAATATACACTTGACCATTAATGGTCCTGACCACATACGCCTTATCGTAGGCCAATACCCTACCTAAACACACATCCATCCATCATGTGCCATGCCGGTAGGCGTGAGCTGTCATGTTTTGCCATTTCACTCGATCACTAGAGTCGTGGATCAGCTCCGTGTTTCTGACTCGACCATGCGACGAGGCCAAGCCATCCAGGTATTTGCTCCTAGGTCTTCTCCTTGGTCTGTTTCCTTCGACCTTACCAGTTGCCACCAAATTCTCCAATTCATTTCTTCTCATAACATGCATAAAAAATTTTGACTGTCTACGTCTAATCGTCTCTACTCAGTTTACGATCTTCATTTGCTTCTTGAAGGACTTGTTCATTGGTCTTTCTGGCTGTCAATGGTATTCTTTGCATTTTCCTCAGAAACCACATTTCCACAGCCATCAGATGTTTTTCAGCTTGACTGCTCATTGTCAAAGCTTCACATCCATATAAATGTATAGGTTCTATGTAGCACCTCAACACTCTTTTTCTTATTTCAATTGACATCTTTATATGGTCAGTATGTTTTTCATCTTGCTAAGGGCTATTTTGCCATGGCGATTCTTGTTCTAATCTCTTCAAGGCATCTCCCATCAGATGTTATTACTGTTCCGAGATAATTGTACCTATTCACTTGTTGAAGAATATTCCCATTTACTTGTATATTACATTGTGGTATTTCGTTCTTCCTAGTGACGACCATATTCTGTATCTTTTTACAATTTAATTCTAACCCTAGTTGTTCACTGTGTGTAACAACCGCATCTACTAAATGTTGCAAGTCCTGTTCATTGTCTGCAATCAAGACTGTATCATCTGCATATCTAAGGTTATTGAAGCATCGTCCCCCAATGTTGATTCCTTCCATATCTTAAATATTTCTGAGAATACTTTCACTGTACAGGGAAAACAGATCTGGAGACATTACATATCCCTGTCTCACACCTCTCTTAATAGGCTGATATTGGCCTACTTCATTATCAACTCTTATGGCAGATTGTAGTTTCCAATATATGTTTTTTACAAGTCTAAGGTCTTTTCCATCAATTTGTAGATCTTCAAGCATCCTTATCATGTCGACATGTCTCACTTTATCTAAATCCATTGTGATCAATAAAGCAAAGATGTAGATCTTTGTTTACTTCTATATAACGTTCGATTACGGTTCTCAGTATATACACAGCATTTACTGTACCCTTGCCTTATACAAACCCACATTGTTCTTCTCCTATTTCAGGTTGTATTTTCCTCCTAACTCTTTGCATGATAATTCTTAGCAAAATCTTCGTGATGTGACTCATTATACTAATTGTTCGATGTTGATACATACCAAGGCTCCTGATTTCTTTGGGATTGCAATAAATACAGAATTACATAATTCATGAGGTATATTTCCAGTATCATATATTGTATTAAGCAGACAGGTAACTTTATCTATTCCTTATTCTTCTAAAGCATTAATCATTTCTGTTGTGACGCTGTCTGAACCGGGGGTCTCGCCAGATTTCATATGGTTAAGAGCATTCTGAATCTCCATCTTCAAAATTGCTGGTCCTTCATTATTATTTTGAACAGCATACTGTTTGTCTCTGTTATCGTCGTAAAGGGTTTTCACGTAATCTGATCATACATGTAAGATCTGATCTTTTTCTATTATGACTCGTCCATCTTTTCTCTTTAGGCAGCCTGCCGATGTACGTGTTCTTTGATTAGTAAGTTCCTGAATTCTTTTGTGCATTAGTTTCGCATTTTTACTGTTGTGACGTTTTTTCAGCTTCTCTGCAATTTTTCTCAAGCCATGTTTCTTTTGCCTCCTTACATAATGTTCTGACATTTCTGTGAATTTCTTCATATTTGGCAGGATTATTTTTTTTCTGTCTTCTTGTTTCCATTAGTTGTAAAATTTCTTCAGTCATCCATGTCTTACGGCCCAATTTCTTTACTTTTGGAATAGTTTTTTCTGCTGCACAACTGATTGAATTTCTGATCTGATCGCATTTTTAACCTCACAGTCCCCGCTAATATATCTCCCTGCTCCTTTCCCACCAGACTAGCATGCTCTGGAGAAATGATACAATAGATGCTCTCTATCTTTGATTTTTGAATTGCCACTCCAAACAAAGCACTCCTGTCTTTATCTTTCTCAGCATGCTTTGAATCTGTTACAATCACGACAACAGTGTATTATTTGTGCTTGAGTCGGCACTGTGACTGCCCCCACCTCCATTCTTAGACTGGATGTTGTGGTATCATACATCAGCCTCCCCTGCACTAAACACTTTCTATAAACCTGCACTGTGAACCCCCAGCACAGAACCATACATGTCGATGATTACATCACCTACGCGCGAATTGTCGTGATTCAGTTGTTGTACCTCCCATTCAACGCAGCCTGCCGACAATTCTTCCACGGCTAGTGCAGTGTGAATATGACTCTGCACACGTTTACCATTTCCTCTGCCATTCTGACCCATTCCACTCCTTTCCAAATGTTCTCAAGTTTGCGTATTTCTCTGATTGTGACCTCTGCCCGAGCCATCCGTGATTTTCCTTTTCTCAGACTGTAGCCCTTGGCTGTGTCCAGTGATTCACGCAGTGGGCGTTCCTTGTATGTAACCACTAGAACAGTGGTTCTCAACCGGTGGAGAATTTCCCCCCCCCCCCCCAATTTTAGGGTTTCCAGGGGGAATTAAGATTATTTCAAGATCGCGTTAATACAAGAACCGATTACTTGATATTGTTTTTCCCTTTATATTGTACGGTTCTGTACGTCTCACCCATCTAAAATTCAATTTATATAGTAAGTAGACCCACAAATCATGTTTTTTGTGGACGTCTAGACTTGTTTTAGTATGTGCTATTAAATTTAGCTTCCATTATTATGTATACTGTGTTGGGGCGGGACGGGATTTTTAGATAGGAAATACGAAAGTGGGGAATGACTTTCCGAAAATATGGTGAAGGGGCACGGGCCAAATTTTTAGGTAGGAAATGCGGAAAAGGGGGAGGGGGGATGACGTTCTGAAAACATGGTGAAGGGGGGCACGGGCCAAAAAAGGTTGAGAACCACTGCACTAGAGGATACAAGGGTACATTAATAAGTAAGTCACAAATGGCCGTAGAAAAATAACTAACTATGATAACAACTTAAAACCGGTTATTTTTATACATACACTGTCCCTTTATTTCTCAACATAATTTCCACCAACATTGATGCACTTATCCCATCGTTTTATCAGTCCCCCCCCCCCCCCCCCCCCCCCCCCCCCGCCAAATCGGCTGCATAGAACCATGTGTTTTGTTTTCATTTACCGGCCACCCCACAGAACTGTGTGACTTACTTATTGACTCACCCTCGAAACTTTTTCTACCCAGCCATGCACCATTTTCACCGGTCTCCCTGGTCTAGGAGTTACACGACTTTCTCCGTAACCCCGTATACTCTCTTGAGTAACGTGACGTGCTCGAGAATTGGTAGCGGTTCTCTCCGTGTTGGTAACTTAGGGGTATGTGAGCCGGTCGCCCAGAAAGCAATGGCAAACTACTGAGCGTAATCTTGCCAAGAAATCAACAATCAGCTGAAAGATGCTGATGTTGACAGCGATGTCCTGTAAAGGATATGCAAAACATTTTTATGAAACAAGTAGTTGTAATATTGCATGATAAAATATGTCTGCTTTACTACACCCAGTAGTTACTAGAAAGTTAAGGTCGCAGGATCAGAATCCTGCTTCTCGCTGGACAAGACCTAAGACACGTCTTAGTGGTACAGCCTGTCTACAGACTGGTTCATAGGTTCAGTACTGGTCTCACACACACACTTCTGTCTTCCGAGCCTGTACAAGGGGAGTGGATCTCTGCACCACAGTTCTCACAGAAATGTTTCTTCAGTACTTTGTCAGGATGAAAGTCTCCAAGCAAACTGACTACGAGGAATTGCAAGCCCGTATGATAGCTAAGACGACATGCGCGTAAATGTTAGGACTGAGTTAACAACAACTGTTCACAGAATTCACAACCAGCCTATGAAATGGTCTCGGCTTGATCCAAACCTCATGGTTTCAGTTTGTCAGGTATATCGATCAGTATTACTTCAGCTCTTTCTCTCATATGTAGTGATATATAGTTTCATTTACAAATATGAATCTCGACACGTTCCGCGACAAGCCTGTTATAATCTCAATGGATGTCATCATGACATATTGATCACATAAACAACAACACGTTTGTTAGCACCCTGACCTTTTCATTCAACTAGCAATGTTAGCGCCCTGACCTTTTAATTTAACTAACTAGTCCTGTCATTGCCGGTCTCTCTGGCCGAGGGGTTACAACACTTTCTCCGTAATCCCGTTTATCACGCAGAGTCTCGTAGCGGGGCGAGAGCTGGGAACGGTTCGATCCCCGCTGGTGACTTGCGGGATAGCTAAGCCGGCCGCTCAGAAAGCAATGGCAAACTACTGAGCGTAATCTTGCCAAGAAATCAACATACAGCTGAAAGATACTGGTGTTGACAGCGATGTCCTGTAAAGGATATGCAAAACATTTTATTTAGTCCTGTCATTACGCTGGTTGTATAAGCGTAACACGTACACAGTTCTTTTGATCTTGCGCTTTTTTATACGACGCGGTAATTAACACTAACAACAGCGTAAGATGTTACTACAAGGAAACCTTCTTGTTTGGTATAATTGCATGAAATAAAAGAAACAATGATGATTGATTTTCTGAGTCTGATTATTTCATGGTAACAGCATCTGTAAAAATGTATAAATAAAAACTAATGACAACTGAACAAATAATGTGTATATTTGCTACATAATCGCTCTTTGTTAATATAATGGTTATGATAACCTTTGAATTGTGAGTACAGGTCTAAACTGGGTGTATTCCAATTAACCCGAAAGAATCAAAGGAAACATTACTGAAAATCTTAGACAAGGGAAACACATTTGCAGAACCTGGCATTAAAGTGCACAACATCAAATGTGGAATACCGCTTTCTGCAGCGAATTATTGACCCACACAGCATTTCTTTATGTGGTCGAAGTAGGTTAATTTCAGATCCGTGGTAACGCAGTATCTAACGCGCTTTACTGTCGGTCCTGTTCTCACGTTGGTTCCGCCTTCTGCAGCGAATTATTGACACATTTCTTTATATGGTCGAAGTAGCTTAATTTCAAACTACTGAAGCGTAAACTTGCCAAGAGATCACAACTGCAAAATAAAAGCTGGTGTTGGCTAGCGACGTCCTGTAAAGGATATGCAATTAACTGTTAAGCTTAATTTCAGAGCCGTGGTAACGCAGTAGATATCATACTTGACTGCCAGTCCTGTTTTCTTGTGTTTGAGTCCCTATTGACGGGGATTCTTGTTTGTTAATTATCCTGGGATCTCAGGACTTCCATCTTAAAATGGGTACCAGAACATGCTTCAGGAAGCAAAGGCGAACGGTGTCATAATGACCGCACCACTTTTAAGTGGTGATTAGTCTACAACAAATTTGGACTAACAGGCTTCTGTTCTCGGACTGTTTTTTCTATTCATTTGTTAGATAATGTATTTTTATATATGCTATGAGGAGAAGTAATCTTGACAATTTAGTGACACCTGGGAAATTTGATTGGAAAAGAGCAAGGGGACGAACGCGACATAAATACCTGGAATATATGGCGATGTTGGATAATCGAGACAAGACCACAGACCTCCCCCAGTACTCTGATGACTGGTTGAAATGGCGACCACCAGTTACTCCTTGTATGTCTCTACTTCTCTTCCTTCTAGCTCACCTATTCTCAGTATTGTTCCCAAGCCTAAGGTGGACTTTTACAAAACAAGCTTAGCGTACTATGCCGCTCAGTTGTGGAACACTCTTCCACAAGAAATCAAAGACACTACATATCACCATACATACAGTCCCAACCTGTTTGAATATGATCTCATTTCAGACTACGTACTCTTCCTAAAAACACAATAAACACTATCTCAAACGAAAACTAGCATACTAAAGATTCCCATATGTATGGTATGTTACACCTACTTAAGTTATTTATAACTGTCCTTGTTAAAAATTGCTTTATTGATTACTGCGTTATTGATTATTTTCCATGTGTTTTACTGCATTTTGTTCTGTTGTTGTCTAAGATTAGTTTCATAAGTGATGTATGAATGCAGTAACGTTGGGGGAAAAGATATAAGAAGGTCAAACTGTAAGACGGGCCTCCGGGCCCAATTCCCAACCCTTTTCAAATAAAGTTCGTTCGTTCGTTCGTTCAGTGTTCATACATCGCCTATCCAGCGCCGGAGTCGCCTATTCACCGTTTGATTCACTAGTAGTTCTAACATTCCAGATGCCAGTTCTGGCAACGTCCCTTGGAGAAAGGAAGCCATTCTGCGATCAGAACACCTTGTGGCTTTCTCCGAATCTTGCCATACCTCTTATAGAAGAGTTTTCTTTCCTCTTGGTTGACTTGGTTATATTTTTTTCTGTATCTGTAGTTTCTTGTGCTTTCCAGCTAAAGTCTTACTAGCGAAAGAGGCTGCCAGCCATTCACAAAACCCTCCTTCAGTGCATTTTACGTTTCCCTGTGCTATTATATTTGCTTCAGTTATTTCCCGGAAACCCACTGGCGGACACGAACGAACGAACTTTATTTTCAAAGGGTCACAAAATGGGCACGCAGGCCCGTCTTACATTCTGCCCTTCCTATCACTCATCTTTCATTCACCATTTATCTATTGTGCATGTTACATTCACATAGGAAAAAAGAGCATTGTCAAATGAATGTTGTAAACATAGCCAATGCATATTACCATGTTATGAGACAGACAAGCAGGAAGGCATAAGTACACACGCACATGCAGAAACACATACATACAAACCTGCATACATAATTACATCATTTACACAAAATCTTACAGTTATGCACCCACTCAATGACACACGAATACACACTCCTTCGGATACACAAGATGTACATAATGTGGTCAAGGTATTCCAGTTTGATATCTCTCCGCGCCACCGACTCAGTCCATCCTGGATCTTTTCTCTAGTTCAGCCTCAGACTCTTTTTCCAGTGATCTTTTCACTTGCCACGATGTTTTCCAGTGCACCTATTCTGATTATATGACCAATGCACATTTCATGCTAACCGATTTTAGTAATTTTGGTTGTCCAAGGTATTTGAAGCATTTGTCTCAGAAACCTCATCACCGTTTTTTTCCAAGCTCTTATAAATTTATTAATTTAGCTGCCATTATTCAGTGCCATACAGTGAACCAGTTCTCCATAACATTTCAATACTATCTGTCTGACGTTCCAGTGATTGCATAAGACACTTCGCATTTTCTGAAACGCATATTTTGCTTGGCCTTTTCTCCTTGTAATCTCTATTTCGCAACTTCCACCTGATGTTGTAATTATCCCTTGGTAATTACATGTATGCCGGTCTCCCTGGCGTAGAGATTTAAGGGCGTTTTTCGTAATACCGTATACTCTCGTACGAAACACAGCTGCGCGAGATTCGGCAGTGGATCGCGTCGAGTTGGTTACTTACAGAGGGTATGTGTGCAAGTCGTTCAGAAAGCAATGACAAACTTTTTTTTTCGCATATCCTATTTTCAGGACATCGCTGTCAACATTAGCATTTTACTGCTGTCGTTGACATCCTACGCTCAGTAGTTTGCCATTGCTTTCTGAGCGACCGGCTCACATACCCCGTAAGTAACCAACGCAGCGCGATCCGCTACCAAATTCCGCGCAGCTGCGTTACCCTACATAGATATTGCCATGAGATGAATGAGGGAAACAGAGCAAGTATGAACTTATGTCACTAAGACACGAGTTGACAAAACAACCCGACACCGGGACACGAAAGGGGCGGAGTTATGTGGTCACATGACGCGCCGAGGTCAAAGCCAGAAAAGGGTGTACTGAGGACAGAGCGAGCTGGGACGTGAGACAAGAAGGTTGATTTGGAGAAAGTTCTGAGTTTTGAAAGCGTTGTGCGATATTTGCAGTTATTCAAGATGCAGTCAACAGGAAAGAGTGTAGTTGTTTAAGAAAGCTTTGAGTGAAGAAGCAGTGCACTGAAGTCAACGACTGACGATGGGCCAGTAAATATCGACCAGTTGTGGTGAGAGAGCTGACCCCGCGTGGTGAACATTCTGACAAGAATGGCGGAGCGAGAGACACGCCGTGACACGTTAACCACCAGTGTGATGTGCGTAAGTAATTAGAACTGTGATTATCGTTTATCAGTCCAGTGTAGAGCCTATAGTGTGCAACAACAGCCGAAACAAAATGACGATTAGTTGTATCAGGCATTCTTTATTGTTAGACAGTGTTGGTCATGCACAGAACGCTGAAAGGCAAGAAGCTGGCGGTGCAAGATGGCAACCACGGTGATAACTGTGCTAGAATAAAGTGATATTGTACTCTAAGGACGCGTTGAACGTTTGTTGTGTGCACGAAAGACTTGTACAGAATTTATACGAGCCTACATAGATATTTCTGCTAAATCTTCAATTCCCTAGACAGAAACCAAGATGTCGGACATTGAGTGAGTGAGCCCGGATCTTGGCAGATATACTGGAGTTAATGACAATCTACTGAAAGTAAAACTTGCCAAGACATCAATAGCAGCTGAAAAATGCTGGTGTTGACTGCAATGTCCTGTACAAAGATATGCGAATTAAAAAAAATTACGTGTATCAGCTTGGTTGAGAGTTTTCCCTACTACGTTTATTACATTATACAATTTGGTGTTAAGAATAATTATTCTTTATCAAAAATGTCGCAAACCTTGAGTAGCATAGTCTAGACATTTATTCAGTACTCTAACGGTCGCAAGAAATGTATAAACATAATTGAAATCTATAAACAGTGTAGAGCCCCATATCTTGTTATTGAATAGCAGATGGTGTGTTTGCATTCTTTGATTGTGAACAACATATAACAGATGCTAGTATTCGTTTTTACTTACTACTGGTAAAGTAGTATATAAAAGTCCTTGCACTCGGACTAATCAGGTTTACACAGAACACTGTGGTAAAAGAAGCCTCAAAGATGTTGCAGTATTTCTAGTTGATCTCTAACTCGGGTTTCAGCATTTTGGCAACGGCAAGCACTAGAAATGGTAAGTTACACACGAAGTATTTAACTACCAGAGAGATTGTAACTTGTATTATTTTAGAATATTATTTGTCGCGTGTTTCGTTATTTTGATTTTTTAATTTCCATCAGATGTCATGTTGGTGTTACGTAATTGATATACAGACTGTGATTTAATATTATTTCCTATATTAAAACTATTCTCTGACTGGTGTCTGTATTTCATTGACTTCTTTATTGAGTATGACAGGAGAACAGCCCTTACTATACACGCGATTTGACCAATGAAATGCATTGTTACTCCTGCCATAATCGACACGTAGATTTCAATTTGATGTCTGTCATTGGCCAGCCTCAAAGCTAAACGACTGTGGTTAAACTTGGGGTCAGTAATATAATATAAACCGTAAGTGGTCCAGACTTGACTACAACAGGCCATCCAAAATACAAGTAACAAACAATTAACAATAACGGATCTATATTTAGTAAATACAATCTTCACGTTAAAAGGAGTCAGGACGTAAACCACATGTTTCCACAGAAAGGAAAATCGTAACACAGAAAGGCAGAACGTACATGAATAAACGAGTGTATACAAAGGAGATTTTAATGCAAAAGTAGGAAAGGAAAAAATAGAGGATATATTTGGGAATTACGGTTTAGGTACAAGAAATGAAAGAGGATAGAAACTAATAGAATGGGCAAATATTAATGATATGATAATTGGAAACACATGGTTTAAACACCATAAAAGACCACTATACACAAGGAAAAGCCCTGATATGAAAATACGCAACCAAATTGACTACATACTTATTAATAAAAGATTTAGAAATGCATTAATTAATGTAAAGACAATGCCTGGTGCTGACTGTAATAGTGATCATGTACCACTATGTGGACAAATAAAAGTAAGATTATAGAGAGGGAAAAATGGGTAAGAACTTGAGACTTAATAAAGATGTTCTGAAAGTAGATAAAGAAATTCAAGAACAATACAGAGTGACTGTAAAAATAGGTACAATGCAATAGCTAAAATACAGAGTATAAATGAACAATGGGAAATGTTAAGGGATTCCATTCATCAAACTAGCAAAGAAATATTACCTGAGAGAAGCCAAAAAGCAAAGAAAAAATGGATGAATGAAGAAATCTTAATGCTGATGGACAAAAGGAAACAGAATAAAAATGACAAACAAGAGTATGCTAAGATAAATAAAGAAATAAGAGATAAATGTGTGAAGGCAAAAGAAAATTGGGTAAACGAGGAATGCAAAATTAAAAAAATTGAATTAATGTCCATTAAAGATCAAAAAAGTATGCACAGACAAATCAGTGAGCTCACAGGAAGAAAAATAAGAATAAATACAGGGTGTTTGAAATCAAAAACAGGAAATATATTATTGGAGGAAGGTGCTATAATGAAGAGGTGGAATGAGTATATAAGAGAATTATATAATGGAGAAAGGGAAGAATTAACAGAAGAAAGTAACTTAGAAGGCCCACCTATTCTAAAAGAAGAAGTCGCTGACGCTATGAAACATATGAAGAAAGGAAAAACAGCTGGGCCAGATGAAATCACAGTAGAAGAATTAGAAGTATTGGGAGAATTTGGGGTAGATATATTAACCAAAATGCTGAATGATATTTACAGCAGTGGATATTTACCGAGCGATATGCTGAAATCTGTATTTATAGCAATACCAAAGAGACCAGGAGCAATTGAATGCGAAGATTTTCGTACAATTAACCTCATAAACCATGTCACTAAGCTTCTACTCAGAATTATAATGAGAAGAACAAGAAAGAAAATAAAAATGGAAATTAGTGAAGAACAGTATGGTTTTATGGAAGGAAAGGGTACAAACAATGCAATATATATATTACAAACACTAATAGAAAGGTCAATGGAGAAACAGAGAGACATATATTTATGCTTCATAGATTATACTAAGGCATTTGATAAAGTAAAACATGATGAGCTGATTAAAATGTTGGAAGATATCAACATTGATGGGAAAGATTTAAGAATAATAAAGAATATATACTGGAACCAAGTAGCAGCAATTAAAATGGGAAATAAAGAGGGTAGTTACGAACAGATAAAGCTAAGAGTTCGACAGGGGTGTGTCTTGTCACCCGATCTCTTCTCCCTATTTAGCGAAGTAATAATGAGAGAGATCAAAGAGAAGCCAGGAATAATAATCGGAGGATATAATATAAACAATATACGCTATGCAGATAACACAGTATTGGTGGCGGATAATGCAACAGATCTACAACAATTATTGGACATTGTAGTAACAGAGAGTGCACAGAAAGGACTCTCCTTGAATATCAAGAAAACAGTAACAATGGTGATATCAAAGAAAATGGGGACACCAAAATGTGACATAGAAATAGAAGGGGAAATTCTCAACCAAGTGGATAATTTTAAATACCTAGGGGCACTTATAACATCAGATGGAAGATGTACAACAGAGATTAAGAGCAGAATAGGGCAGGCAAAAGCCGCATTTCAGAAAATGAAGAGTATCTTATGCAATAAGTCGCTATCAATGAATGTAAGAAAGAGAGTGCTAAAATGCTATATAGAACCAGTTTTGCTGTATGGCAGCGAATCTTGGAATGTAAATGAATAAATTAGGAAGAACTTAGAAGCAACAGAGATGTGGTTTTTAAGACGAATGTTGCGAATTCCTTGGACTGCCAGAGTAACTAACAACGATTGCCTGAAAGAGGGTAATGAAACTGGAACACTATATACAACAATAAGAAAGCGATAAACAGCTTTCTTTGGTCATGTGATGAGAAGAGAGGCATTGGAGAACATCGTGACAACTGGAAAGATCGAGGGGAAGAGAGGCAGAAGCAGACCAAGAGAAATGATACTGGACGAATTGAGACGGTGGCATGGAAGAATATCATCAGCAGAGTTGATCCAGAACACCAAAGACCGAGATATGTGAAGAACCATGAACGCCTACGCCAGCCAGCAGGGCACTTGATGATGATGATACAAAGCAGGTTATGTAGCCTCCTCCATGTGCACACTGGGAAAATACTTTTCAACGAAGACACAAAGAAAGCCTGGGCATATCAACAAGCAAAGTCCCATATCCAACAGAGAAAGAATAAACATCTAATCAGACACTGTGATACAGTCTGTGATCCCTTGCTTGCTAAACACGACCATGTTGAGCATGTTAGATACAAAGCCAAAACCAGATAGAAATCCAAAGGAAAGAATAAACGTATACAATGCAGATTTGCTGTAGACAAAATCATTAACAATATAATATTGTGAAGTGTATGTCATTCCCAGCGCCATGTTTACTGTCCAGTATTACATAAATCGTGATCGAAACGTTGTCACAGCGACCGCACACATCAAGGAACCTGGGTTCAAATTCTAAGGAATGCCAGGGATTTGTATCTATTGGAGATGAAAGAAATAACAACAAAGGAAGTGTACATACAGTGCGATAACTAATTCTAAAAGCAGAATCTGTCGTTGAATAGATGCCTTATTTGTTGATACCTTTCAAGGCATGGCAGTACCTGGTTTGGTTCCAGTTGATTCAGAGAATAAACTGTAAAAAAAAAAAGAAGAAAGAAAACACGGTCATTTACTGCTTATAGTACCTTGCGGGTAGAATATGAGGGTCTTGAGCCCAAGGAATTAATTCCGCGTGGCTAGTGCAGTCGCAGCGAACTGTGCAGGCTAGGGTTTTCTTTTTGCTACTGACAGAATAAAAATTAACACCTTACCGAACATTCGAAAGCCCGGTCTCCCGACGCAGAACCCGACATTGTGTCAAGAGTTAGGATTTCATATATTCTAATTAATTGCGAATGTGTCAGGTATTAGTCAGATATGACTGAGCTACCGTTTGACAGTAGACGGTACTACCTGCTTTCTGTTAGCTCCGAATGTTGGGCTCCCCTCATCAAACCCGAAACTCCATATTGTGCCCGGCTTCGGGTGTAGGAGCACAATTTGGAGGGTAGAAGCATTTTCCTGGTGCGAGGAAATGCAACCTAAAGACTAAATGTCAGGCAGGGCAGAGCAGGCCCTAAGTATTGGTTGGCAACTGGTTTAGGATCGAAGCTGCGACAGGTAGACAGTTAGAGTATTGCTTTGCTGATCCGGCAGCTTCTTCAGCTTGTCTTATTCCAGATGTATTGGTGTTACCTTTCCCCTGGAGTGAACTAGGCAGGTCGAGAGAGGGATCATGCGGCATAGGCAACACATGATCTCTACAATTCAGCCCAGGCTTTGTGCTATGGAGAGGTATTCCAGGAAATCAACATCAGGACTAGTAAGGCAGCAACAACAATAAACATGTGAACAAAAAAGTGTCTGGAAGAACAGGAAGCTTACTGTCAAAACAAAAGTCCTTGTCTATGAAGCTGTGTCCTTAGTACTTTCTTTACGCAGTGAGACCTGGTCAACTACTCACACGAAGAGAAACGTTTAAACAGCTTTCATATGCGATGTCTGCGAAGAATACTTGGTATTAAGTGGCAAGACAAAATCACAAATACTGAAGTATTGGAAAGATCAGGTTGTGTGACGGTTTATTCCATGCTCAGTCTTCGTAGACTTAGATGGATAGGACACGTTAGGAGGATGGATGATGGTAGAATACCAAAGGACATCTTTTTTGGTGAATTACAGATGGGTAAGAGATCTCGGCCGGTCTCTCTGGCTGTGGGGCTACAACACTTTCTCTCTGTAATCCCGTTTATCACGCAGAGTCTCGTAGCGGAGCGAGAGCTGAGGCGGTTCGACCCCCGCTCGTGACTTGCGGGATACTTAGCCGGCCGCTCAGAAAGCAATGGCAAACTACTGAGCGTAATCTTGCCAAGAGATCAACATACAGCTGAAAGATGCTGGTGTTGACAGCTAAGTCCTGTAAAGGATATGCTTAAAAAATAAAAAAAAGAAGAGATCTCGGGGTCGGCCTCTACTATGATACAGCGATGTGTGTAAGCAGGACATGAATGACACAGGCATTGATAATGCATATTAGGAGCAAGTCGCCTCCGAACGTGTTGCATGGCGGGCAAATATCAGAAATGGTATAAAGACAAACAAACCCTTGCAGTGACGTATCTGTGATCTCTGACAACCAAACAGAAATTATAGGTGTTGATATAATGATAAAGGACGTGAAAATAAGAATTTACAATCTGTATAGCCCAGCAGATAAGGACCTTACACTCTCAAACATGAAAATAACTGACACAAACTGCATTATTGTCGGAGACTTTAATAGCCCATCAGAAAGATGAGGATACCACTCGATACTGACAAAAGAGGAGATGAAGTGCAGGACTGGGAAATAGACTCTAATCTCCATCTACTCAATAAAGGGGATGACACAACTAGTTGCTACTCTAAAAGATGGTTTGATACTTATACAGTCGAGTCCACTTAAGTCGAACTCTGATAAATAGAATTTAGCTTAAGTCGACGTTATTGGCTTGGTGCCGGCCAAGATCCGTCTTTATCTTTGTATAAAAATTCCTGATAATTCGAATTCGGTTAACTCGAATTTTCGGATTAGTCGAACAGAAAAATGATTACCTACTATATAAATGTCCAAAGTCGAACTGTTCATTTCACACACACACACCCCCCCCCCCCCCCCCAAAAAAAAAAAAAAAATTGTTTCACGAAAGAATGTGTATTTTTAGTCAGCCCGGAGAACAATCTCGCACATACGATATGTTGCTACATGTCAACAATGACTGCTAGTGGACGAAAGCTTAAAACGTTGACTTAAAAAAAAAAGATTGAGCTGTTGGAAGAGGTTGAACATAGTGGGAAGAAGAAAGTGGATATAGCTAGAGAATTTGGTATTCCAACATCGACACTTTCCGGCATTTTAAAGCATAAAGACCGCTACAAACAATTGTTTTTCGAATGTCAAATCGACAGTGATAGGCAGAGAGCTAGAAGAACTGCTGCGTGCGATTTTGTTGATGCTGCCATTTTAAAATGGTTCACTGTGATTAGATTGGCAAGTGTACCAGTAAATGGGCCTTTACT
Source organism: Cepaea nemoralis (assembly GCA_014155875.1). NCBI lineage: Eukaryota > Metazoa > Mollusca > Gastropoda > Stylommatophora > Helicidae > Cepaea > Cepaea nemoralis. The sequence goes on along the minus strand of JACEFZ010006257.1, from coordinate 780,553 downwards.
TATTGCGAAAGCAGAAGAATTTGCACGTCTTGAAGGTCAGACAGACTGGAATTGTAGTGCTGGCTGGTTGGATCGTTTCCAAAAACGACATTGCATCACTTACAAGAATGTGTGTGGAGAGAAACAGTCAGTCGACGAAGCAACGACTCACTCATGGATAGAAGACGTGCTCAGACCTGCTTTAGCTAAATATAATTCTGCGAGCAGTGAGAGCAATGTTACTGACATTTCAGTGGGGCCATTACTTGCTAGATTGTATAAAGAGCTGAAGATTGATCCAGAGGAGTTTGTGAACATTGACAATGATGTTTCTACTAGTGCCACTCTTTCAAGCACTGATATTATAGGGCTATGTATGCCAGTCATTCAACCAACAGACCCTTCCAGCCCTGACTCTGATGATGAGGATGACTGTGGGCTGCAAGCACAACCTGTATCGCAGTCAGATATTTTGGCATCAATTGACAAAATTGACATTTACATGATGCAGAATGGATGTTCAGATGAGTCAGTCTCACCAATTTATGTCTTTAAACAGGCAATGGGAAGATAAATCACAGACTTTTTCTTTAATTAATTTGGAAATTTTCAAAATTAAACATTTCAACATTTCTGATATTGTATTGCTATTTATTTGTTCACTGCCTGTGTTTCCTAAGTGGTACAATCATTTTACTCAATGCTACTGCATGGTATTAGTGTAAATTAGTGTAAATATGTGTGCAGTCTGGATAAGTAGAATTTCGGATAAGTAGAACAAATTCCTTCGGCCCATGCGACTTCTACTTATCCAGACTTCACTGTACTCAAGACTTAGCTTTCTGCACAGGAGACATCTTCCACAAAATGGATCTCCATGTGTTTGACCAATTAGTAGGTAGTGACTACAGATCAATCGAGCTTGTAATGAATATGGTGTATGTTCCACACGAGCAAAAGCCTCTGCCTCGCTGGAATTACGAACGAGCAGATTGGGATAGATTTGCCATACTAACAGACAAATATTTTGAAAACATAAAAACACCACATGGCAACATAAAAAAATGGCGGAAAGTCTTAACAAAGCAATCATACGGGCAGCCACTGAGTCCATTCCAGGAGGAGCGAGGAAATATTAAACACCATACTGGACTGAAGAACTGCAAACTTTGGAGGACAAAGTTGAAAATGCCAGGAAGACAGCAGAGAGAACAAACAACTGAAGCAACCATCGCTCTCAAAGCCATCTCAGCAAAATATAAAAGAACACTAAATTAACAACAAGAGATTGTTGGAGGGGATAAAAACAGAAAACCTGAATTGTGACAGGGATGGAAACATACTAATGAAACTAATGAAAGCCATGAACAATGAAAGACCCAGAAACAAACAAATAACAATTAAACAAGGAAATTCTTTGCTTACAGAAAAAAGGGCTGCAAATACACTAAAAGAACATTATCCTAGTGCAAATTACATCGATCTTACAACCGAACAAATGAAAGCAATCAAAGATAAACAGACACATGATAGTGATACACAGACAGCAGCAGAAAATATGAAGGCAATTCTAAAAATCGAAGAAATGGATCAGGCATTCGAATACCCTAAAAAAAGAACAAAATCATCATGAAAGGATGGAACCACACATGAAATGCTAATAGGACTAGGTACTAAAGCAAAAAAGAAACTACTAGCAATCCTAAATTACAGCTGGAAGAGAGGAATAGTCCCGCAGGCATGGAAAGAAGCTATACTAATACCAGTCCCAAAGAAAGGAAAAGACCCGGAAGAACCAAATGGCTATCGACCTATCAGTCTACTTAGCTGTGTAGGAAAATTAGTGGAACGCATTTTCAATGGCAGACTAATATGGCATCTGGAAGAAAACCAAGTCTTAACGCCACACAAAGCAGGATTAAGAATGTATAGATCAACTGAAGATCAAATAACCTATATAGCTCAGGAAATAAAGCATGCCTTCCAAGAGAAAAAGCACACACTAGCGGTCTGGATAGATTTAGAAAAAAAGCATTTAATAAAGTATGGAAGGAAGGACTGAAAGTAAAACTGCAAAAAATGCAGATTTGCGGGAAAATGTACAAATGGGTCAGCCACTGCCTTGAGAACAGAACTGCCAGGACAAAAGTATAAGGGCAAACCAGCAAAAAGATTCTGATGGAGCAAGGTGTCCCCCAAGGAGGAGTTCTTTCAACAACATTGTTTCTAGCATATATAAATGACATCGCAATCAATTTTCCAGCCAGAGTGCACACATCCTCCTTTGCAGATGACCTAAACCATATGGACATCTGAAGAATATATTAGTACAGTTAACAGTAGAATGCAGCATGGCTTATTAGCGCTGGAGGACCGGTCAAAATCATGGCTAGTGAAGATAAGTGAAGAGAAAACAATATGCACAATGTTCTCCCTCTCACATAAAGCTCAGCACTCTAAGCTGGCATTGAATGGATAATATTACGCCATGAAGAAAATCCAAACTATCTAGGAGTCATCTTTGATCGTCGCCTGACATGGAAGACACGGGCTGAGAAAAATCGGACAAGAACAAGGCAAAGAATGGCAATCATGAAAAAGCTTGCTGGTACAAAGTAGGGAACCGATGAGAAAGTTCTCAAGAAGTTATATACTGGGCGGGTGAGGCCAGTACTGGAATGTGGCATCGTAGCTTGGGCAACAGCAGCTAAGTCAAACTTTAACAAAATAAGTAGAGTCCAAAATCAAGGAATGCGAATCATAACTGGAAGCCTGAAGACAACGCCTATTAATGAACTAGAAAAGATCACTTGTTTACAACCAATGCAGGATAGAAGAGATAGCAGAGCCCAGCAACACGCAGAAAAATTTAGAAGATTGACAGACCACCCTATGTATAAAAGATTTAATGGTTTTGGAAAGGGAGGACTGAATGGTAGCAACTTTGTAGATACTGCAAAATAAAGGATTAGGAAAGATCCTATATTCAACATAGCAACAGTCAAACCCATTTACAGTGCACACAAGTTCCAAGATTAGAGACAGCAGCAACTGCCTGAGGTGATATAAAACATTCCTAGTACTCAGAAAAATAACACTCAGAATGAAATAGAAAGAAGAAAAAATTGCCCTAAACTACATACAGTAACATTACCCAAGTAGCAAATGGACCCATGCATATACAGATGGATCAGTCATAAATTTAATAGAAAATGGAGAAGCAGAAATTCTCCTAAATTACAAAAAAGAAAAAAAAAAAACATGTAGCGAACAAAAAAAGTCACAGTCAGTGGCAAATGGAAAATTCTCAAGTAACTTAAAAGCAGAGGTATAGGCTATAAAAACTACTGCAGAAATGATCTTTATAGTGGAAAATACAGAGAAACAATTAGCTATCTTCACAGATGCAAAGTCAGCTGTCTCAATACTGAATACTAGCAGACCTAGGAGCAGCACTCCATGGACTATGTCAGAAATCCAAAATAGTCGTAATACAGTGGCTCCCATCACATTGCAGTCTCATCCCATCTCATCTCATCATGTTCCTCTTGTACATTGCGGTGTCGAGGTGAAGTATAAACATCGTGAGAGTGCCCGATTATGGGCTTCATGTATCGATATTCCCATGGACTCTGCTATTCCCTCCGTCGAACTTTTACATGGTCGGCCTCTGTTTCCATCTGGTTTGTACATCATTGCTTGTTGTGGTATGCTGTTGAATGGTAACCTACTTGCATGGCCAAGCCATTTGACTTGCTGCTTTCTAATACAATCTAGTGCTGCTATAACCCCCACTTTAGTCCTGATTTCTTCATTTCTGATCGTATCTCTTCTTGATACGTTCAGTACTCTTCTCAGGAATCTCATTTCTGTTCGTGTGATTTTTCTTTTCTCTTTTTCTGTCATTGTCAGCGTGAATTGGTCTGATTGATCAGTCACATTCACTATGGCCATGGGTTGTAGATATTATTCCTATTTGAAGCACAATGTAACAAACTGTCGTCTGTTAAGATGGCACGGTACCAATGAATGCAATTGTTGGCCGATTACCTTTATCGTCGCCTTTCCTTCCTTGACAATTCCCATGCAATCCTGTGGTAGCCATGTACGAGAGGCTGTGTGGATTCCAAAGCCGTACTGGCACATTATGTACCCGTAGAACCTCAACGTGATCTCTTATTATGAATTAAATCTTCTCTTTCTCCTGCTCCTTCTCTTTCTTCTCCTCCTAGTTTTCGTGTTTTACGCCGCCGCAGCCGCTAGCAGCAGGTTACTTCCTCTTAAAGAATGTGTCATAATTCCTAAAGTGGAACTGGACAATGACCTTCGTTGCGGTCTATTGAGTGCGTGTGCTTGCTCGTTCCGTGACTGTAGTTATATTAAAATGTGTTAGATTTGTGCCTGATAGTAGGAGTGTCATTTTCAGCCCAGTTCGAGAATTGGAGCACAAGGGTGTGTTTGTGTCCCACACATTGACTACCTTGAAAGGGGACATTTCCCTAGTTCAGGTGATCATTTTGGGAATGAAGACATATTCTTGGCGAAGGGTACCAACATTGGTACAAATTTAGATGCCGCTGTCCACTTGACAAACCATTTATAAGATGGTCAGTGTCCAGGAGGTTGAAGTGTCAACACGGCCCTATATTGAAGAAGACGAAACTGCCAAGTGCCCCGTAGATTTGAGCAATTTTGAAGGCAGTGATGATGAGCAGAGGAAGTTGGAAGAGTTACTGATTATGTCTGTCACCCTGTTTTCTAAGGGGAATACCGACATAGGGTACACAGACAAAGTACCCCATAGTATCCAGCTGACAGATGATACTCCCATCAAACAATCTTACAGGAAAATTCCCCAACATTCTACAATGAGGTACGAGATCACCTTCAGGGTCTACTAGATAGCCAAATCATTAAGGGGAGTTCCAGTCCTTGGGCTTCCCCTGTGGTGTTGGTTAGGTAGTCTTAGATTATGTGTAGATTACTGTGGCGAAACGCCAGTGGCCCATGTCCTTATGCCTTATTTGGGTTTGGGTAAACAGTGGGAAACAGCTTTCGGGAACCCTCAGTTTTCTTGTTCGCTCAATCTCCAAGGAAGATAGTTCTCTTGGTTACTTTTACAACCCGATCTTCTGAAGAGAATTATTGGAAGTTTTACTTTTCTTCGGGAAAACCCGATAGGGCGCCTTGCACCAAATAAGCCTTAGTTCAACTTCGGGTGAAAACAATGTCCGTTTAAACAACGACCATTTGTAGACTGCCTCTTGTCAATTTGCCACTTTAAAGAGTGAGACAGATGAAGTGCAGCATCCTACTGGTGGATTTGAAAAGGTATAAACGGGTTTTATTAGTCCTGCTAGACCTGGACTTAGTAAATGTATGTTGTCTCGACTGGGGAGACGAATTGGCGAAAAGCCAGTCACGCCATATTGAGAGTGGGTTGACCGTTGGCCAATCTAGCTAGGCGTCTTGTTCTTGGCATTGCCTGGGAACGAATCTGAGCAATATATCTCCCCAGATGATTTCGCTTGTTCTTGGCAGCAGATGGGAGGGGGCTATCTTTCTTCCTACGGCCTGCACTCTGCATAGCGTCATCTTTCATTTGAATATAAACATTGTGTATCCACAATGCCGAAAGGAGGGGAGGGCTCCGTGGGGACGGGTTCCACCCATCTATCTTCTTGAGCCGGAAGAGGGTATCCACTGTGCTATCTCTTTCATCTTTTGGCAAATATTGTGGCCAGGGGGACTGAATAGTTACTGGTCGATAAGATGAGGTCAGGGATATAAATAGATCTCTCTCTCTCTCACTGAGATAACCTGAACTCATCTAAACATACATGTTATGCGAGGCACTGCCGGTACATTGCGGCGACAGCTCAGATGAGAGCAGCGGCCGGAAGAGGTAGTATCTTCTTTTCTATTCTTGCTGGGAATAGGGAACTACACTTCTTTCCATACAGCCCCACTACTATCATATTAGTTAAGGGGGAGAAACACACATAATTACGCACACAACACTACAAGAGTTTTGTCGTGAGAAAGGCAGGGTTTGCAAGTGAGAGGGAAGCCGGGAAACGAATGTGCCCAATAATAATAAAGGCATGGTATGAGTGTGGAGAGTGAGTCTTGTATGCAAAAAGTTCCTAAGGTAGCCATCATGACGTATACAAGCTGGAGGTCTAGTCAACCATGACGTAGCCAATCTAGGGCTACCTGACATGTCAGGCCCATTCACTCGGGCCTCTTATCTAATTGAGTACGTAAGGGAAATGTATGCCAAATTTATTAACTGAGGCCCTATTGGACCTCAGGATTGTGGTACTTGAGTCAGCCCCGTCGCTCACTAATCTCTGTCATCTCCAGGGTCCTTCTTTTGGAAGTGAATAGAGCTGAAAGTCTCGACAGGGCTTCTACACGGAAAGTTATGTTTTAGACGAGTCCTTGTCAAGTTTTGGGCCATACCAGGCCAAGGGTATGATCTCTACGAGATAGAGCCACCGCTGGCCCGAAAGAATGACCATCAGCCTTTCTAACACCTCGCCAGTCATCTCGATACGCTAGGATTGAGTCATGTTGTATTCTGGACTGGACCCCGCCTAAATATCAGACCCACCCATCCTTATCTGAGACAGTGAAGGATACCTACCCAATTCCCGTTCATGAACTATTCCCATTGTATGAACTTCTACTCAGCATCATGACCAGGGATCACAGGACGTTTTTCCACGAACAGTATATTGGTTCCACAGAGGCCTGTTGTTAGTCCAACGTACCGGGAAGGAAAGAACTGAAGACTTATTCGGTGAGCTGTATGTGGACGGAACGGACATTGAATTAAGCTGGGTCTGTGAAGAAAAGCTATATGAGGCTCTGTGCCTGAACTGAACTTTATCCTTGTTGTGTCTGTAGAGACTATCTGTTTTAACTGCCTTGATGTTTTCCTGTGCTGTTCTGTATTAGGTTAATAAAATTAAGTATAGTTACTCTGACGATCGCCATGTTATCTATGCGTCAGCCAGAAAGACACCTCAGGGAATAGGCCCCGAGGTCGAAAGAGAGAGTGACAGTGAGTCCAGGGAACGGAGGAGGGTTGGCAAGCAAAAACCTATTCCAGCCAGGGCTATAGAAGATTATTTAAGAATTGTGACAGGGGTATTTGGGACCCTCCACGAAGCTTGTTACAATTACAGGGCATTAAATGTTAGGACCAAGAAGGGTACATACCCCTCCCCAGAACCGATGAATACCTGGATGCACTGGGTGGGGCTAAAATGTTTTCATCCCTAGATCAGGCCAGCGGTTATTATTAAATGGCCATGAAACCAGAAGACCAGGAGAAGACTGCATTCACTTCGCCGTTTGGTTTATATGAATATAAAAAAATGCCGTTGTCGCTGACGAACTCCGCAAGCACGTTTTAATTGATGCAGTGCTCACTCAACATGTTCTTCCAGCTACCTCTTGTATATCTTGATGCTATCTTAGTGTTTTCGGGTGATTTTGCAGAAAATGAAAACAGATTAGAAAACGTTTTTGAGAGACTGCAGGCTATTGATTTACAACTAAACCCAGACAAATGCAAATGTCAAAAGAAGTTGGAATTTTTAGGGCACACCATTTCAGAAAAAGGTATTGGTACCAAGGAACATAAAGTAACGGCTATAAAAGAAGCGGGGATAGGAGGTGGGGATTTTCACTCACCAACCCAGAAATCAAAGAACGTAAGTTGTTGTCTGGCACAGACAACAGTTAAAGGGATGATGAATGAAGACGACTTCAAGCGATGGAGCATATTTCCTGTCACACCGCAAGAATTCCCCACCTTGGACTACGGGATATGATTTTGGCGTTACTATTTAAGGAAAGGGAGCGAATGAACCGGTCACTTTTCTCGCAAGTACTCCAAGCAACATAGGCGCCCACGCCTATAGTAAAATATGCAAAATTAAAATTTAAAAAAAAACCGCCAAGGTCTAAATTGTGGTCAAGATCCAAGTATTGTTAACATGTAGTGAGAAATGAAAGAGTCCCTGCAATTGTTATGTACCCCCAGTTGTTAAATTTAACATAAAATATTCACTAGCTAAATGTAAAGTGTGTAAATATGTACCAACCTGGATGCTTAGGGTGGATTTATCAACTATTAGATGTCTAGGTTGTGCAAGCATATCATCCTAATCAGGTGTGGGCTGACAAGAGAGTTAAAGGCAGAGAAGCCACAGGAAGAGATGTAGGAAATAATATTGAGTTTGTTTTGAGACAGCCGCTTAAAGGTAGACACAGTGTTATGCAGGGAGCAGCAACGGTGTGCTGTTTTGTAAGCTTGGTGTGTGATTTTGTTGTAGCCACGAAAGCTCAAGGTGGGTTGGATGAGCAATCGTTAGAGGAACTCACTGTTAACGCTGCAATTATAATTCATTCATTCATACAGTAGCATGTCCTTTGCAGAGCCTTACTCACATAACAATCAATCAATCATGTGCCATGCCGGAAAGCATGGGCGATCATGACTCGCTATTTCACTCGATCACCAGAGTCGTGGATCAGCTCAGTGTTCCTGTCTCGTCCATGCCATGTGGTCAAGCCATCCAGATATTTTCTTCTCGGTCTTCCTCTTGGTCTGTTCCCTTCGATCTTGCCAGTTGTCACTAAGTTCTCCAGTCCACTTCTTCTCATAACATGTCCAAAAAATGTTGACTCTCTACGTCTAATTTCTCTAATCAATCTACGATTTTCATTTGTCTCCTGTAGTACTTGGTCATTAGTTTTTCTATCTGTCCATGGTATTCTTTGCATTTTCCTCAGAAATCACATTTATGCAGCCATCAGTTGTTTTTCAGCTTGACTGCACATTGTCCAAGTTTCACATCCATACAAAAGAACAGGCTCTATGTATTCCCTCAACACTCTTTTTCTCGTAAAGTTTCTCAATTGTCTCACTCACATAACAACCTTCCGGAAAACCTCTCGACTTGAGGATTATTTATAACTGAAGACTTAAAACATGTTTGATTTAAAAACATTGCACCAGTTACTTCAGTGTGTATATTTATTACACTTGGCGATATAATTCAAATAATACACAAATCATATCACAATGAATGTAACGGTTTACAATATTTGTGACAAGTTAAGAATATATCGTGTCGCTATATTGAAGTGAGCAGCAAGCTTGCCTGTCTGCTCCTTGCTCATGTTTTCGAATCCCGGTAGGGGTATATTATTATTTGCCATTATAGATCTCGGATCCGAGGTCGACCCAGCCTTAAATGTGTACCAGGAAATATAGTGCGATGTAAAGGCTACGGCCTTCTATTGACCACACTTCGCATCGAGTACAGATCTGTGTGTACGAATATGGGGCTAACACAATATACCCAGTACACCTCACAGAGTGTACACGGTCTTTGGTGTGTGGAGATTTGGTCACAATATCTAGCCTCTTTGACTATACGCAGTTATCAGCATTGTTGGACTCACACCAGAGGTTTGATAGGTGGTGTATCAACTCTGCCCCTCCACCATACTTACGCTAAACTTTGTTTTAAAGATGTTACATTCCATTAATTGAATCTGGGGTCTTGCAAATGTTGAGCAGCTGTGTTTCGGGACGTGTTGCTTTACAAACCGGTTTTTCCGAAGTCTTACCGTTGCTAATTCGGACACAACCTGTCTCTGATGTTGGGTAAGCTTTGAATATCTACATTGTCTGGACACATGAATAGGTCTCTGATTTTTCGAACGTTATGATACGAGAAGAAAACAAAGAAATAAGTATTAGGATTGAAGAGTCCTACAAGAATCAAATCAAAACGGTAAATTGAAAGTAGACGTAGGCAGTCAAAATATTTTGGGCACGTTATGAGAAGAAAGAACAAGTGGTGAACTTGGTGGCAAGGCAAGATCGAGAGGAAAAAAAAACAAGAGGAAGTCAGAGATGTAAATATCTGGATAGCTTGGCCACGGGGCAAGGTCGAGAGAAGAGAGCGGATCCACGACTCTAGTGATCGTATGAGATGGTGAAATATTACCGCCTACGCCATCGGCACAGCACATGATGATGATACGAATTGAAGAAAATATTACTAAATGAGACTTATCATAAAGTGCCTTATCGGCTGGCGTAGGCGATCAAGTTTCTGCATAAATTGCAATGTCCGACGGTATGGATGAATTTATGTATTGACTCCCTACCGTGCTATGACGGGAGACTATCAAGAATTGTCCCTCCCTATCCCCCTACTCTATCTCTCTTTCCACAAATCTTTCCTGTTGTCACAACACGCTCCAGATTTTCAAATGAGACCTAGTGAGACAATTATGATACTTCGACTAAGTAAAGAAACTTAGATCCGTATTAAAGGATACGATGAGGGAAACAATGGAGGGGAAGCGTGCAAGAGGGAGATGATTACGCAGTAGAGAGGGAGTTGGAGATTCATTACGGCCCTTCCTCAGTATGGATATGACACGTGATACATTGATTTTATTTTTTTGTTGGCCTTCGCTTGCTTTCAACTCATGTGTAGTCCTTGCGTGTGCTGCTACTTCTTAGTGCACTGGACTGATCTTTGCGTGTGCATTTGCGTTCCCTATTACTGGAATACCTCGCCATCAGGCGAACTAATTCCGACTTCTGGGGTACTGTAATTTACGTCCCCAAGTCAAAGACGAGAAGTGAACATGTTAGTCCAGCTGAACGGTCTAAGGTTTGAACCTGCGACCTCTGCATCAGCACACTGGAAGTTTAAGGGCCAGCCCTCTCGTCCATTCGGCCATACTGACCTCCTGATACATTGATGATCTATAGATGTCTGGCAGCGTTCTGCACATCCTTCAGTATTGCCTATTCCACATTTGCAAATACATTCTGTGTTGCTTATAGAACATAATGCCCATTGCACATACGTGTGTCCACTCAATAGTAGATAAAGACAAACAAATAGTCATATAATGAAAGAAAAGGCCTTACTAATCACGAGAAGCTGTAAACCGTGTACAGAAAGTTGTATACATATACAACAGAAAATATTATTGGGATTAAAGATGCATAAATTACGTAAAAATACGTAAGCGGGCAATGTGGCGAAGGATTACTTATGCAGTTCCTAATCCCGCATACAACAATCGAAACGCAGCTGCGGGCGATTTGTAAGCAGGCCGCCTAGCGTTGGCTTTCATACAAAGGTATGAGTGCCGGTCGTTCAGAAAGCAATTGGAAAGTGCTGAACGTAAACTTGCCAAGAAATCATATACAGCCCCCCCCCCCACAAACACACGCACGCACGCACGCACGCACGCACACACACACCTACACAATTACAAGCTACTATTTTAAATAATATTTGGTCTGCCAAAATACCTTGGATAGCCAGGAAAACCAGCAAAGAGTGCACGGACGAGTCTATTGAAAGTAGAACGTTATATTCAGTTATAAGAGATGTTCGCTGGTCATGTAAGGAGAAGATAAACTGTGGAAAATATCGTGACGACTGAAAAGGTCGGCAGTAGGAAAGGTAGGGACAGACCGAGAGAAGTGACTAACTGATTCAGTGCCGAAGGATAAAATATCGCCACATGGGACTTCCTATTTGTTCAGAAGGACGATATGTTTCCATACTAGGGTCATCGTATCAGTTATTTGTTTTGTTTCGTGGTATCTTCCGCAATGTCAATGCTCAGTGAACGGAAATTTGCGTTATAATACGAGGGAGAATCAAATTAAACCCGTAAATGTGTCATAGACATTACAATAATCTGTTAATATTGTTCTTAAGAATGTCATGAGTCTTAAGCACTAGGATATAATTGTGCAGACGAATACGGTGACGTCATAACGACTGTCTAAAAATGGCCGCCTCTCTTTCGACATGCACCAAACATGAGCAGCATTCTGTTATCCGTTTTTTGATCAATGAAGGGGTGAAACCTATGGAAATTCATCGGCGAATGAAGGTCCAGTATGGCGATGCATGCCTGTCAGTCCAGCAAGCGTATGACTGGAGCAGGAAGTTTCAAAACGCGTGACTTCTGTGACAGACTTTTCACGGCCTGGTCCGTCACACCGAGTAGTGATCCAAGATAATTTATTTTTAGAGGAATCCAAGCACTTTATCGGCCCTGGGGAACTTGCATTGAACGCAGTGGTGATTACATCGAAAACTGATACATTTGTTCTGTACTTCTTTTCAGAATATATTCACCAAAACAAAACAAAAAACATTTAAGGTTTTAATTTCAAGTCCCCTCGTACTTGTTCACTTTATTGTGTGCCAGGTTGATCTAAACCTGCATTTTGTTTGGCACTGAATCTGCTAAGCTGGTTGGCGTTATACGGTGTCATAGAGGAATAACATCATTATAGTTTATCAAGAACATCAAAGACCCAGATCTGTGGAGATACATGGACGCCTACGCCAGTTGAAATGGCAAACAACAATGAGACATGCGAAATAAAATCATGAACTCTTTTCTATATCTAGTGCTGACGTTATAATAGACAAAAATATTCACCGTACAATTTACGACACCAAATTCGAACACCAAGCTATACAACAATGCATGCAGATTAGTAGTACTGCTGGCCAACGTTTGTTTCTGGAATCAACACTCTCAGAAAAGAGCCAATGAACACAGGTAAATTGCAAACAAAGAATACCAAGGCCAGAAATAGTACAACTTTAGTCAGTCTCACGTCTTTGCTTGTCATAATCGTGCTTTTAGTATAGATTGATTTGAGTTGTGATGACGAAATTTCTTCCTTATAATTCAGACATCTTCGTGATATTTCTGGTTTTGTATACGCTTGTTTGAACTTAGTTGATTTGTTGATTCCATGGAGCATAAATCCTGTGCTTACTGCGATAAGAATCTGAAATAATACAGGTAATGTGAGACCACCGAAAACATCAACAAATAATTGAACAGTGGGTCGGCTGTGAGACAGCCAAAGATCTAAACGGGTCGTGTTAGTCATAGGATCAAACACCCACTGCATTCCCTGGGTGGCCCAGGCTGGACAGAAACAAACCAGGCCAAAGATAACAAAAACAGAGTTGACCATAATAACCCGACTGGCAGTAAATATCTCTTTGACTTTAAAAGGAAAGATAATACACACGCACCTCTCAATTGAGAGATACACGGTGATAAATGAAATCAGGCTGTTAGCAAACGCTTTTGTGTATGCTAGATAAACATAGTGAATCGATGCAAAGTTCACAGCAGCTACAGGAAAAAAGTTTTCGAAAACCCGAAGTATCTCAGATATACCGGATAGAAAGCACTTGGCTAGATTCCATATAGACAGTGAAATAAACGTAATATTCACACTCTCTCTGATCCCTTGTCTCCAGTAGACAATTATGTTCAAGATATTTGTTGTCATTCCCACAGGCGAAAGTAAACAGTTTAATACCGTTGAGACATATGTCATAAAGTACATTAATGTAGCCTCTGGTAGATCCGTTTGTGTTTGCAGATATATAAGTTCTGGACTTGCGTCTGTGCTAGGAAATACAGCCTTTATGCTGCTCGTTTTATTCCACGTATCCATTGCATTTGTCTTTTCACTACCGGTGGCCTCGATGTATTAAACTTTTCACTGCTGGTGGCCTCGATGTATTAAACTTTTCACTGCTGGTGGCGTCGATGTATTAAACTTTTCACTGCTGGTGGCGTCGATGTATTAAACTTTTCTCTACTGGAGGCGTCGATGTATTAAACTTTTCACTACCGGTGGCGTCGATGTATTAAACTTTTCTCTACTGGAGGCGTCGATGTATTAAACTTTTCACTACCGGTGGCCTCGATGTATTAAACTTTTCTCTACTGGAGGCGTCGATGTATTAAACTTTTCTCTACTGGAGGCGTCGATGTATTAAACTTTTCACTACCGGTGGCCTCGATGTATTAAACTTTTCACTGCTGGTGGCTTCGATGTATTAAACTTTTCACTACCGGTGGCCTCGATGTATTAAACTTTTCACTGCTGGTGGCGTCGATGTATTAAACTTTTCACTGCTGGTGGCGTCGATGTATTAAACTTTTCACTGCTGGTGGCTTCGATGTATTAAACTTTTCACTGCTGGTGGCTTCGATGTATTAAACTTTTCACTGCTGGTGGCGTCGATGTATTAAACTTTTCACTGCTGGTGGCGTCGATGTATTAAACTTTTCACTGCTGGTGGCCTCGATGTATTAAACTTTTCACTACTGGTGGCGTCGATGTATTAAACTTTTCACTGCTGGTGGCGTCGATGTATTAAACTTTTCTCTGCTGGTGGCGTCGATGTATTAAACTTTTCACTGCTTGTGGCGTCGATGTATTAAACTTTTCTCTGCTGGTGGCATCGTTGTACTTGACTTTTTTCCCTGCTAGTGGCTCAATGTATTTGACTTTTCTCTGCCCAAGGCAACGCTGTATTCGACGTTTTCCTGCTAGTGGCGCCAGTGTATTTGATTGTTCTCTTCCGTTGGCGCATAAGAATTTGATTTTTCTCTTCTATTGGCTTCGATATGTTTAACTTTTCTCTGATGATTAAGAAGACGTTATTGTGCGTTTCTCGGCTGGTGTCATAGATGTATTGACTTGTCACTGTGATTAGGATGATGCATTTAACTTTTCTCTGGTGATGGCGAAAATGTTGTTGAGACAAGTCAACCCTGCTTTAAGTTAATACAAGACATCTGGTTGATGTATAAAAAAGACATCATGATTACACAAATACAACGTTAAAGCGTGGGATAGCACGGGTAGTTTGTTTAGTTTTTCGTTAAGAACACGTTTCAAATGTATTGTTATGTTTATATTAAATATAACAACGTAGAAATCAGCTGTAGCAAACGTTTGCCTGCCGGATGTCTGGTCATGCGTTTGAATCCCATGAAATTGAAGATATTTCAAAAGTTGACATCAACATAGCCTAAAGTGGGTGTCAGAAAATATTCTTTAAACTGTAGGTATTCGAGGTGATATTGACCACAGCACCCACTGGGTGCCGACGGGTCCATAAAACTATAGGATTAGCACCATATACCCCATAGGACTCAAGGCCTTGCAAAGGGTCCTGTACATTACCTGTTTATATACCGTGAACATTCCGAAGTTACCACGCGCCATTTTAAGTCGTTTCAATAGTTTAAAAACGTATGCCAATATTAAACTACAGTCCTTCTACACACAACTGTTTGACACATGGTGGGATATTCAGGTATAAGTTAACGCAGTGAGTGTCACAATAACACGACCTAATATTTACTCATAAACTGAGCTTCCATTGGCTATGTGATGAGTTGAGTTGAGCTGGGTCAAGAACCGATATCATTGCACTCAAGACATTCCCATTCGCGCTCCATCCTCATGTTCAACAGCCAGTGAAGAGTCGTAGTAATATTGGTACTAGTTGCAACCAACTTATGTTTCCCTTTGGCCTTTCCTCAGAGTACTTAGTGACCAAGATTGAATGCACTCTAGCCTTCCGACATTATTCTAAGATCCTTTAGCCACTAGCAACAACGTTATAAATGTTTGCGGTAAGAAAAAGACGCATTTTGTAGTGTTTCTTTCCATGCGTTATTTATACAATTCATCACATAATGAACACGAGCTATCGTCAATGCATATAACCACATATACCTGTTTGACATAATGAATGAATAATAAAGGGACATTAAATGTCTAGTGAATGAGACAAATTATGAATCAGTTTATGATGTCATCATAACGTCCGTATCTTACCAGGGCCAATAAAGGAAGCGAAGAATAGTAGCGCTGTATCCTATCATTGCATGTCTAGTAGGAGTTTACAGGTGCGAGTATCGACTTAATTGTACCGGGTTTTATCACATATGGCTCGGTCTCTTTCCGCAGAGCCGAAAGTGTCCCCCAAATCGCTAATTACAGCTACGGCCTCCAGAAGTCTCCGAGAAGTCTCCATTTATGAACCGATTGACGGAGTCAAATCGAACCCACAACCTTCGGTGCTCGAGGCAGGCGTCTTGACCATTTATTCACGGAGACACACACCCACCCCACCTGTCACATACTGTACAGTCATCGACAATTTGCCGATCTTTATAAAATATATAACCACTTTGAAACACCATAATACATCGGACGAAGCTGGAGACTTTGATTGGCTGGATTTGAAAGGCCCACGCATGTCGTCAAGATCAAATATTGGCGGAAGCTTCTAGCCCAGTCCGGGTCAAGATGGCGAGGTGACAACAATACTTTAGTTAGGAAGTGAGATGACCAGTGCTCTGGCTATTCCCAGGATGGGCTCACACACCAGAAGTCTTTAAATGCCATTCCTAACCAGAAAGGTAATGCAGTGTTAATGTCTATAGTGGTGTAACCATGTTATTTATGCGCCATAACAATGTTCCTGTTCGAAAGTAAAGTCTGGTACAACGCCATGTTGGTTTCAATTTTGCACTCACCCCGTTAGAACCGTTCTTCTATGAATGCAAAGTCTCTATATGCAAAACTAGGCTATTTCGTCTTAAATGCATATAGTTATCTTTTCTCAGTGTATTTATAATGCCCATTTCAAATGAACATGCTATGCATTGATGATCTAAAAGAGTAAATCTTCTTCTTCCTTTTGTTCGCCCGCTTAAACACAAGCGTAGGCCTTACACACTGTTTAAAGTAGTAAGGGACTGAATTTTGCGCGTGTAGATGATTCTAGGAGTCTATCTATTAAACTTTCTGTGCAAAGATCCACATAATTCTTAATACATCATGTGACTTCTTTGTACCTCTCTTTCGTGAGAAAATATGGGGGTGTGTGAATAAATGCAATTTTATTATTGTTGTGTTTGTAAATGATTGGTGATTGGGTACTGAAAATGTGAAATGAATAAATAATAGGAAAACATGAAAAACAAGGATGAAAAAATTGATGCCTTATGAAAATTATGAAATTATGAAAAATATTGATGTCTTGTGAAAAAATAATGATTACGAACTGAAATTATGAATATTAAGATTATAATGAAAAAATGTGTTTGAGAAAAATGAAAAATGTAACTTGAAAAAAAAAAATGATAAATGGTTGATGTTGAAAAAACATATATAAGAAATTGAAAATAAAAATATGATGATGTTGTTGCATGAAAAAATGAATTAAATGGAAAAAGATGGAAATGTATAAACATTGAATGAATGAAAAATGGAATGTTAAATTGATGTAAGGAATGATGAATTTGAATGAAGGAAATAAAATTGTGTGAAAATGGTGTGATGATGTGAGACAATAAGAATGTAAATGGAAACATAAATTGTGCTTGATGTGTAATGGGGGATGATTGTGAATGAAATAAATGTGTATTGCTGTGCGTTTGAATTAAAATGCTATTATGAGTGTGAAAATGGTTGGAAACTGATAAAAAAAACAAACTTGCTAAACTGTGCTATATTGGAACAAATGTTTCTGATTTATTGAAAAATAAAATTTAATGTGTTGGGGAGAAAAATGAAGGAAAATAAAAAATTGAATATTGAATGCGGAAATTAAAAAAAAAATGACTATTTTTTGGATGAACTAAAATTGAAAGTTATGTGAAATTGTTGTTGATATAATGCATGAAAGAATATTACAAATAAAAAAAAATGAATATGAATGTAGGAATTGATGCATGAGATAATTAAAATGCTGTGCGAAATGTCGTGTGGGGGGGAATGATAAAGGAGAAAATTGAAACTAATATGAAAAAAATGGTGATTGTAAATTTGAATGTTTTGATTTCTTTTGAAAATAATCGGATGAATTATGCTGCTATTATGTTTAATTGCTTTGAATGTTGTGATGTAAATGAGGAAATTGCTGTGATGTCACAATGGAGAATATTTGATGAAAATCACATTTTGATGTTTTTAAATAATGCTATTTTGAATATTTTTATAAAACTGTAAACTGTGAGGCATGGTAAAAAAGATGTGTGAAAATTAAATTTGAATATTAATGAAATCTTTTGAATGATGAAACTGCTGGATAAATGAAGATATAAATAATAAAAATTATGATGTTGTTTTGTTGCTATGTGAAAATGTTGGAATGTGAAGGAATGTTGTGAAATCCTGCTAGCCTAAATGAAAATGTGCAAAATTGAACCCTGATTATGAGAATATAAATTGAGTTGAGGTTGATGTGTGTTAGTAGATGTGTGAGAAAACAAATATAGGAATGAATTTAATTGTAATGTGTATGATGAATTGTAAATGATAGAAAATGTGTGATGTATTGAAAAATATTGTGTGAAAATATGAAAAATAAAAAATAATGAATAAAAATGGTTGCTGCCTATGTATGAAATTTATTGGATTGGTGATTTGAAATATGAGACATTGAAATTGTGTTAAACTTTTTAATTATTTGACGATATAAATGATGTTATATTTGATGTGAAACCCCTGTGTGAACTATTGTTAAGAAAAAGTATGAAACTATGGGGATGAGGAAATGATATGATTTTAGATGAAGTGAATTGAAAATTGCATAAATGTTGTATTGAAAAATTGTTGAAAAAATGTGATGTAATTGTTGTAGGGAAAATATTAAATAATGATTAATGAGAAATTGTTTGAAATGTGATGGACTGCAAGTAATAATTGCTAAATGCATGAAAAAAATGATCTAATGTGTTTTATTGATTGAAAAAATTATGACTGAATTGAAAATGCATTGATAATCATGATAATTGAAGTAAAAGTAATGAAAAATGTGAAATGTTTAAAAATAAATTTTGCAAAAAGGGGGAATGGAAAGATTGAATTGATGATGAAAAATAAAAATTTGCTGATGGGTGAAAAAAATAAATGTAAAGGGATAACATATGAATTTATCTTTTTGCGAAAAAACTATGAATGAATAATTGTGAATATGATATAAAATGTTGAGCGAACTATGAAATAGAAATAGATAAAAAAAAAAATGAAATGTATTGAAACAAAATAACTGAAGAGACAAAGTGATGTGAAATTTTGTATGATGTAAGAATGCTAATGAAAACACATGATGCAAATAACTTGTAATTAAAATATGCATGTTGCTAATATGAAATAATGAAAAAAAATCTAATACATGTGACAATGCAGTTTGAAGATTGCCTAATTTAAATATAAAAATTTAAAAATTAAATGAAAATTTGACAAATTGCAAATTAATTATAAAACATGATATATGAATGGTGAGTGTAATAAATGAAAAAACAGAATTTAATGAATGATGAAAGAATATATGCATGAGATGGAAATTGCTTAAGAATGTGATTAATGAAAATTTTTTATGAAATGTAAATTGAATGTATGAAATTGTTGTTGATGTTATGTAAGAATTGATTAATATATACTGAATTGCATGAATTGGGGGAAATGAAAATGATGTATTAATGCTAAATATGATGCTATAATTGTGTTGTAATATTGTAATGAAGATTAATATGAATTGCTAATTGAATAGAAAAATTTTTTATGTGCAATTATACAAATAATTGAATAAATAAATTTAGAAATGAATGAATAAATATAACATTAAATTTTGACAATAAATGTATAAATTTGATTGATTGACTTGAAAATGATACTCCCACTGTGTTGAAGATGAGGTTAAAAAACTGATAAATGGAAAATGATAAATATTGAAAAATGTGTAAAAATGACTGAAATGTGAGTAATAAAAAAATTCTGAATGATGACAAAAAAAGAACTGAAATATAAATTGTATGAAAAAGAAATTGCAGATTGAAATGAAATGAATGCTATCAGGGGGGAAAATTGAATGATTTGTTGAAAAAAAAAGTGATATATGTGGATTTATAAATTTTTTATGAAATGACATGTGTAATTTGATATGAAATTGTGACAGTGAACTGAATGCTTTGATATTTCAATGTTTTCAATGTGCATATTGATGATATATAAATGAAATAATGCTTGAAGTATAAGGATTGAAATTTAACACTCATAAAATGTGATGAAATAATGACATGATAAATGAATTTGAAAAAAAAATAATTGATTGATGATGACATGATTAATCTGTGAATGAAAGGATATGTAAGCTAAATGTAATGAAGAATGAAAAATGTGAACAAAAAATGATGTGTGAAAATGCTGTTGATTTGTGCTTGTAATGTGAGAATATGAATAAATGATGTGATGAAAAAATAATAATTTGAAAAAATGTATGCTCGGAAATGCTGAAAGTTGTGTGAAAATACATGATAAATATGTCAATTGAAATGTTAATATGCTGTAAGAAAAAATTTGATGAATGAATGATTGAATTGAAATTTGAATATATAAATAAAAGAAAAAAATTGTGAAAATGCAAATGTGAATAATAACTGATAAATTGTAAAATTGATGTGAATTTGTAATGACGATTAATGTGCATGTTGAAAACAAAAATGAATTAATGAAAAATTGAAATACAAAAAGATGAATGTGCATGAATATATGCTATATGAAATGAATGCTATTGGTGCATGATGAAAAAGAAATGTGATGTTTGGCATATCTTATGATAATTGAAATAAAAAATATAATATATATTGTTAAAAATGAATGATGCCATTGTTGACTTGCTAGTTTTTTGAAAAATGTGAAATGAAATGTGCAAATCGAAATGTGGATTGATTAAAACAGAGTATTTGAAAATTGTGTGTAAATGATTAATAAATTTTAATTTTTGTGATATGTGGGAAAGATTTTAAAATTTTTACAAACTTTGATGAAATGTATGTGATGAATGATAAATGTGATAAATGAGAAAATGCATGATTATTTGAGGAATGAATGAAAAAAAGAAAATGATTGAAAAAATTCATATGATTATGGAAATAAAAAATGATATAAATTGAAAATGTATTGCATGAATTGTTGAAAATAATGTTTGTTTTTGATGTTGATGATGTGAATGATATGAATGAATGTGTTTAATGTGAATTGATGGAAATCAAATGAAAATGCAATAATATTAATATGTGCTAAATGCATGAATGAAATGAATGATATATTGTATAATGTGATTGAAAATGAAAATGATTGATCATATTGTAATAAAATTGCTTTATAACCTTTAAGTGATATTAAAATGGATGAAATTGTTAATGATCAATAATAATTATGAATGAAAAATGCATTTGGTGGATATCTTTGAATATGTAAACTATAATATGAATATTTTAATGATGAATTGTGGGAATATTGAAATTCAATAATGAAAAAATGATGTTTTAAATAAAATGTCAGGAATGTTGAAATGATATAAAATGAATGATGAAAAAAAAAAAAATATTATATGACAGAAATGTTAAATACTGATTGTATGATTGAAGTATGCAATGCTTAATTGAGTGAAAATGTGATTACATGTGATATTTTTGTGATAATCTAATTATGTGATGAAATATAGATAATGTATAGGAAATGAAATAAAAATTGAAATGAAAATATAAATAAAAGGGGAACTAATGAATGATAACAGGGAAATTGGATAAAAAAAGAGTGGGGGAATGAAATGAAATGAAATATGAAAGGATGTGAAAAACTTGCTCAATGTAAAATGTGGGGGAAAAAAATTTTGTATCGTGTAAAAAATGAAATGTTGAATGTGATGCTTCTGTTATAAAAAATGATTTTTAAAATGAAATGAGGAAAATGTGAAATGATGAAATATTAATGATAAAAATGAAATGATGCATCAGCATGAAAAATAAAAAGGAGAAAAAAAGAATTATATGATTAAAAATTTTGGAAAATTGACTAAAATGTAACAAATTATCAAATGGTCTGTGAAAAAATGCATAAAAAATAATGAATAGGTAAATGAAATGGAATGTGATTGTTGTAGGTGATAAAATGCGATGAATGTGAAAATAAAATAATGAAGATATTAAATAAATGCAAAATTGATGCATATGATGAAATGTGAAAATGGTAAAATTGCTGCATGACAAGTTAGCGTGTAAAAAACATATGTGTGTGAAATTAAATGATAAAAATGTAATATGAAACAAGAAAATGTGAAAACAATAAGAAATTGTTGATTATGTTATGAAATTTGCATTTTATATTGAAATGATTAAATTTATGAATGAATCGAAAATGATGTGAAAATGAACTGAATAAAATTGATACATGTATAAATGATGTGATGATGTTATTAAAAAGTGATGAATATATTGAAAATCGAAACTGAGCCAATGAATTTTATGCAATATAAAAATTATAAATGAGAAAAATGCATGATGATATGTTAAAATACATTGTAACCATTTGAAAATTATTGAAAAAAAAAATGATGGAAATGTGTTGTGTATAATAATAAATTGATAGTTTGGGGGGAAAATGATGAAAATGTAAAATGGTTTCTATGAAAAAGAAAAAAATGATGAATAAAAGTGTTGAGGGAAATAGAATAAGTAGGAAAGGTTATAATGATGTGCAAGTTTAAATGATGAATGTGGGATAAATTTTTGAAATAATGTGAAGAAATGTAGAATGATAGAATTATAAGTTGCTTTGAATGATTAGGAAATATTGTGAAAAAAAATGGAATTAAAAAAAATGAGAATGTGAAAACATGAATTGGATGGACGAATAGAAGATGAAAAAAAAAAATGGGTGGATGATACAAATGTTGAGGATGTGTGATAAATGTATATAGAAAAAGATGGAAAATGATGTGTGTATAAAAAAAAAGATTAAAATATGCTATAAAAAAAAATTTGATGGGCAATAAATGCGAATGTATAATATGAAATGAGGGAAATTTTTTTTTGTTTTTTTTTTTGTGGGTTTGGGTGAATGTTGATTGAATGAAAAACTGAAAAAATAATTGATGGGGGGGAATTGCGACAATATTGAAATTGATGATAAAAAAGAAATGAAATGAAATGAATATGTGTAATTTGAATGAGGAATGATGGGGAAATTTATGTTGTGTGATAATTCTTGATGCATTGAATGATTAAAATGTGAAATACTAATGTAAATTGTGAAAATTTTGTTGTATTTTGAACTGATGAACTATAATGTAACTATGAATAAATTGATTGAATGTGTATATGTGTGAAATAATAATGATGTAATTTTTAATGCAAATATTAAACTAATATTGAAAATGTGCATATGTAACTTAACAATTTATTAATAATATGATATATGATGAACTGAAAAAAGATGAAATGGAATTTGCAATGAAATTTTAATATATATGTAATGAATGTGATGTATAGGGAAAAAGGTTTGAGATGAAATGTGTGACATTAGGAGTTATAAAAAGAGGAAATGTATGAATAGAATGATTGTGATGAATAAATTTTGGTGATATTATTAAATGAAATTTGTAATTGACAAAATTATTTAGAATGAAAAACAAAAAAAATGTGTGTTTGAATATTGAAAAAAAATATGATGATGTGATTATTATGTATAAAATATGAGAATGTGTTAAAAAATTGAATATTTGAAAATGGATTGTTATGAACGAGAATGTAATGTTACATGTTTATATATTGTGATGATGCGATGAGTACAGAAGTGTGCTATTTAATGAAAGGGGGGAAGACTACAAATAACTGATTTATACAAATGTTGATGATGTAAAAAATTCTGTATGTGATTGTGTATAAAATGTTGAAACAAAATGACTATTAATGATGTTTAATTAATGAATTTTATGTTAACTAAATTTATAATAAAAAAATGAAAATATGAAAAAACCAAATGTATGCTAATGGAATATTAATAAAATATGAAAATGATGATAAATGTTTTTTTTTTGTTTTTTTTTTTTTTGGATTGAATTAAAAAAATGGGTATATTGTACGGTGTAAAAATGCATGATGATATGGTGAATAAAATGTTATTTAAAATATATATGATGAGTTCTGATGATGATGAATTATACAAATGAATATTGATGAATTTCTGTTGTGTTAATAAATGAAAATATTGTCTCTGGTGTAAATATAATGTTGTGATTGAAATAGATAAATAATGTTGAATAATAATGAATAGAATGTAATGTGAAATGATAAAATGAAAAATGTGAATAAATGATTGTGAATGAAATGAAAAAATATGATGCTTTGGTGGTGAATGAGAAATTTGTGATGAAAATAAAATGATTTTGTGGGGAAATAATTTAAATGATGAATGATAATTATTTAAAAAAAGATGACTTGATAAATTGATGATATGGAAAAAATTTTTTAATAATAGTTGTGACAATGATGCATGAAATGAATGAATAAATTTATATGAAAAAAAATAAAAAATGAAATGAAAAAATTTATGAAATGCATAAAGAGGAACAAATTGAATAAAATGTGGTTTGAATGATGTTGAAAAATAAATAAGTTTGAATCTGAATGAATTAAAATACATGTGCTAAAATGTGCTGTAAACATTGATGATGCAAATAAAATTGTAATTTAATGATGAATGTTTGTTGTGGGGGGGAATGATTAGATTATTGAAATATGAAATAATGAATTTGAAATGCAAAATTGTGCGAAATGTTGTGATGTGATGTTGTTATAAATGGCATTGAAAATATTGCTTAATGTGCTGATGAAGGTGATGAATGCAAATGATGAAATGATATGATTGTAGAAAATGTAACTATGTTTTTGAATATATGCATAATTAAATCGAATGAATGCAAAATAAAAATTGTAAAAAGATGAAAAAAAGAAATGTGAAAATTGATAAATAAATGATTGTGTAAAATGCTATAATTATTAAACTTGATGCAAAAATAATAAATGAATTGTATGTGATAAAAATTTGATGATATGCCTGATGAACTTTGTGGAAAAAATAATGAAAATGTAAGTGAAATTAATTGATGAAATGACATATAATGTAAAAAAAAATTTGAAAATGAACATGGGCTTGTGATGAAATGAAGTAATAAATTGAAAATGTTGATATGCTATTTGAAAAATGTTAAAAAAAAAATTGAATTGATTTGATATGAATGAAAGTGAAATTGTGACATTTGTGAAATGTGCGAATAAAATTTTTAATTGTATGATGTTCAAGAATCTGCAAATTGACATTGAGATTGTGCAAATTGACAATTTGTATAAATATTTGTTGTTTTTTTTTTTTTAAATGAAAAAAAATTGTGAAAAATTAAAAATTGAATTAATATGACGCTTGATGGTGATGACATAATTTGACTGATTATTGATGATAATATATTGTTAATGAATGTATGATGAAAAAACTGTGAAAAATGAATTTTGATAAATTTAAATGATAAAAAATAAAAAATTTGATTGTTGCAAAAAAAAATAGGGGAATGCATTATGATGATGACGAAATAAAAAAAAAAATGCATATATATGCATTGATTTCATCTGTATGAATGATTTGTTTAAATTGAATATGAAATGAAAATGCTAATCGATTGTAATGAATGTTGCAAGTGTGACAAATGGTGAATTGTGATTGAGTATTCTATTTGATACCAAGACATGTGAGAAATGATAAAATGAACATGTGATATGTTGTAATGCAATATCACTTGTAATGTTTGAAAATTGAATGGTGATGAATGAAATATGAAAATTATTTTGTGTTGAATAAAAACAAAATGATAATGAAAATGTGTGATAAAATATGATGATTGGTGATGATGTATGTGGAAAAGGAAGCAATCAAAATTTATGACGAATTTGTGAAAATAAAATGATGCATGAATGCTGTGTGGAAATCAATGATGAATATGATGCTAAATGAGGAATTAAAATATTGATGAATAAAAAATGCTGTTGTTATTGTGATAATTTGATGGGATTTAATGAATTATATATGGAAACGATGATATGCTAACTGATAATGATAATAAAAAATGTTGTAAATGATAATGTTTATTGAAAATGTTGTTTGTCATATCTGGTTGTGCAAATGATGCTAATGAATAAATGATGAAATATTTGTTAAAAATTAATGTGAATAAATTGGTGTGAACTGAAATAGGATGCGTAAGAAATGACATTGAAAAATGATTAATTGGGGGGAATAATATGACGTCATGTGTGAGAACTGATAAAAACAAAATATGATTAATGAGATTACATTGTGTGTTTTGTTGCAAAATTTGATAGCTGCTTTGAAATATGTAAATGCAATGAATGAAAGTTAAAGGTGAGGAAAAATTGTGATGTTTTGCTTAAGAGAGGAAATGATGCCCTACACAAATGTAACTTTGCTGATCAATGTGGAACAATGAATTTGAAAATTAATTCATGGATAGGAATGCTATGTTGCAATCATAATAGTCGTGAAATAATATGTGATAATGTTTGCAAAATATGAAATGATTGGAAATAATGACAAACATACAATAATGTGAAAAATAAAGAAATAAGTATGATATCTTATGATCGTCTTGTGAATGTTGTGATAGAATGTATTGAATTATGATGGAAAATTATGTTGTTAATAATATGCATATGAATGAAAAATAATGAATTTGAAACTGATGATGAAAAATATATGAATATTTGTAGAGAATGCTGAATGCTGACTTGTTGCTGAAAAAAAATTGATTAAAATAGTGATTTTGATAATGTTGCTATAATTATAATGAAACTAAATATGATGAATGTTTGATATTAATGAAATAAATAATGATGATTTAATTAATTCAATAATAAAATGATTTGTGATAAAAAATGCAAAATGTATGTGATTGAAAATGTATAATGATGTAAAATGCTTATGATTGAAAATATTAAAAAATAATATATATGTGAAAAAAAAAACTGTGTGAATGATTGGTGTGGAAAATAAAAAGAACTGTGGTGAAAATAGTGAAAAATGAAATTGAATGAATGCAAAAAAAAAAAATAAAATAATTAAATGAAATATGTATGAAAATGAAAAAAAATAAATATTAAAATTGAAATTGTTTTGATTTTGCTATGACAAAAACAAAAAAAGAAAATGTGAATGATATATAATTTTAATGTGATTTATGTGCTAATTGTGAAAAATTAATAAAAATGAATTGATGGAAATAATTGATTTTTTTGTTGCAATAAATTTTCACTGTTTTTTTTTTTGTGAATTAAAACAAAACCGTAAAATATGAAATTGGAAGATATGCAACTTGAATAACATATGAAATGCATATGGTATAAATTGAATGCTTCAAATGCATTGAATAAATGAATTGTGATGATTTTTGTGTGAATGTGTAATGTAGATGAATATGAATAAATTTTTTTTTTTTTGGGGAAATAGATTATACTAATGATCAATATAAATTTGTTGATTTTGAATTGCGAATGAATATTGAACTTAATATTGATAATTGCTTTTATATGATGGGAAATGATTGATTTGTGATTAAGAGTGAATGATATGATGTGTTGCAATGAAAAATTTTATTATTTTCTAAATTGCATTGTGAATTTGAACTTGCCTGAATATTGCAAATGAAAATTCTGTATTGATGAAGTGATTAAAGGGGGAATGAAAGTGTTGATGGTGTGATTGTAATTACGTTGATGATGAATGATGTAATTGTGATGAGAAATGTACTAAATGGCTGATTGCATGCTAGGATAAAATTTGCAAAAATTGATTTTGGAAATATGTTATTATTCAACAATTGTGATGTTTGGAATTAATATTTGTTAGTGTTATGTGATTGCGTTGATGATTATAGGGATGCTAAAGATGTTGAATTGACATGCTATATTTTGGTGACAATGTGTTATGTAAGTGATGGGTTATGATGATTGTAAAAAAAAGAGATATAGTAAAATGATGAAAAAATTGATGTGATGAAATTGTGCATGTGATTGTGTGTGAATTTGCCATAAAAAAAACATGACTAAAATTTGAAAATTGAAATTGAATAAAAATACAATTGTTTGAAAAAATGCAATGCAAAATGTTGAAAATGATGATGCATGATATAGAGATATTGTGATGAATGTGCTATGATGTGCTATATGAAAAAAAAAAAATGTATAAATTGTATTGTGTGATACAATAGAATGATCATTAAATTAAATTAAATTTTGACATGGTTGATGAGAATGAATGTGTATAAATTATACAATGTTGTTAAAATGCTAATTTTGAAAGATGCTGTGAATGTTGATGAATTGAAATATGAATGTCTAACGATGAATGAATTGTGTATATGTTGAAATTGTGACAATACTGATTTAAATAATGCTAAAGAAATGAATGAATTTAAAAATGAATAATTTGATGATGATTTAATGATGTGTATAAAGTGAAATAAAAATGCATTTATATGGTAATTTGGAAAAAAAATGTTGAAAATAATTAATGATAAGCTTGAAATCGAAAAATTGAAAATGACTATTGAAATTGATGATTGATTAATTAATTGAACCATAATAAAACAATGAAATCATGCAAACATAAAATGTGCTTTATGATTGATTATGATATGCTGTTTGGAATGAAATATGAATTTAAGGAAATAAAGAATAATTGATTGTGAAAATTGAATAGTGGACACTGATTTGAAATGCGATCATGAAAGCTATGTAAATAATAAATCTAATGATAAAATGACAGCAAAAATGTTTTAGTTTGAAAATAATTTTTTTTTTTTTTTGAATGATGCAAGAAAAACTTTAAAAATTAAATGATTGATAAAAATGCAAGATTGAAGGAATTGTTGAATGTGTGAAATTGTGATAATGCTGAATGGATATGAATCAATGTTGATATTGATGATGTTGAAAAATAAATAAAAAAATGTAAAAATATAAATGATTAAAACCATGATATAAATGAATATGTGGAAAATTTTGAAAAATTAAATGTTATTGGTTAATATGTGAATGTGAATAATGATTGAAAAATAAATTAGTGTTTTGAGTTATGAAATGCTGATGTGTGAAAGGTAAATGGGTGATGTATGAACTTTGTGATTGTGATGAACTGATGAAAAATATATATAAAAGGATTGTGGGTAAATGTGTGATTATTGAAAATGCTTATGTTGTAAATGAAACTGAAAAAATGTGCTTGAATAAGTGCCTATATTTTACAACAATAAAAAAATAATGATAAATGAGCATGTTGGGGATATGTAATATTTTGAAAAAGGATGGACATATTGGTGCTATGATGAAATTGTGTGACTTTACAATATTGCATTGTAATTGTGATTGTTGAAAGGTGAAATATAAATATAATGCGGGATGACAATTGTGTGAAAGATGAGTTAAATAAATGAAAAGGTGAATATGTGTTTGTTTATGAATAATGTGTGACAAAAATAAAGTTGAATCGTGCGGTGAATGATGGGAAATAAGAATGATGAATATTGTGCATAAAAATGTGTCTATTTAAATTAATATTAATGAAAAAAATTTAAAAAAAAAAAAAAAAAAATGAAATGAAGTAAAAAAAAATAACAATCAAATATGAGAATAAATTAAATGAAAATGAATGAACTGATAGTGTATAAACTGAATTTGTCGGTTAATGAAAATGTTATGAAAAAAATTATTTGTAATCTGATGAAAAGGGAAAATATGAAATTGAATCATAATTAATGATGATTTGTGTTTATTTAAATGTTACAAAAATGATGACAGTAAATATTGCATTGAAGTGAATTGTTGTGTGATATGATTAATAATGTGGGGTCTTAACGTTTGTGAACTGTAAACTGAAATTGAATAGAATGAATTAAAAATTGTAATTATATGTTGAATTAAAAAATGAATGAAATTGTTTACAAAATAATAAATGTGATGAATGTATGATTTTTGAACATAATGTGTGAGCTAAATATTGTGCTTGTTTATTATGTTGAATTGATTAAAATGAATTAAATGGAATAATGAAGAAAAAAAATATGATAAATGATTATGATATTGCAAATTGATGAAAAATTTATGTTGAAAAAAAGATTTGTGTAATGATATATGATGGTATATTGAAGGAATGATTAATGATAAAAAATGATGATGAAAAATGCTGATTGTTAATGGATGAAAAAATTATTTTTTTTGTGGTAAAAAAATTGAAAAATGGGAAAATAAATGATGAAAATTGTGTAAAAAAATGGATAATGATAATGATGTAAATGATATGAAATGCAAAAAATATGAATGTAAGTGGATGCAATTTATTATAATGATCTGTGTTTTGTAAAAATTAATTGCAAATAATTTATTGAAATGAGAAAAAATGATTTTGATGTGCTTTTAAATGTTGTGTAAAATGATGAATACGTGAAATTGTGCATTGATTGTTATGTATAAAAATTGTTTCGTTGCTGAATGGCATGTATTGCTGTGGATGTAAAAATAAAAATGAATATGTTTTGAAATGGGGAATAATTAATATATAGAATGTAACAGATCTTGTTATACAAAATTGATGAATAATAATGATGATTGTGATGAAATAAAATTTGTGAATTGAGATGAAATGCTTGTGAGCACGAATGTTATGACAAAATTTGTTGGTTTGTGATGTGATTAATGTGCATTGTAAGGTATGTATTGATACATTGTAATGCATAAATGAAAGGAATGATAGAAAAAACAACAAATGTGAATTAATATGTGGGGGAATGATTGCATGAAATGAATTGGTTTATATGTATTTAAAAATGCTTAAAAATCTTTGTGAACAAATGGACATTAGAAGTGTGAAAGGATTATATTCATTACTAAATTGATATGACAATGTGATGATATATGTAATGCTAAATGAAAAAATTTGAAAATTATAAATAATAATAAATAATAAGATGTTTGATGATTGACAAATGGTGAATGTGTATTGGAATGATTTATGTATGAAAGGTATAAATGTGCTAAAATGAACATAATGATGGATAAATGTGTTTATAGTTGGGAATGCAATGTGAATAATATGTATATTTGTGAATATGCAATAAATGATTGTGTGATTTGAAAAGGGGGATTTGGAATATTGTTTGCTAATGAAATGTTAGATATGATTGTGAATTGTGATATTGAATGAATGCTGAATGAAATATAATTTGTAAATGTGATAAATGTTGAATAAAGTTTAAAAATGATAAAAGAAATGTGAATGTTGATGTTGTGCTATAAAAAAACAAAATTGCCATGAAATTTGCATAGTGTGTAACTATGTGAGATGTGGATGTGGTGTTGAATGTTGAAATGAATGAAAATAATGAATTAAGTAAAATGCCAAAATTGCTTGTAAAAAAAAATTAAACATTAAAATGAATGTAACTATTGATTGTAATAATGATTACGTATAGAAATGTAATGAGAAATGAAAATGCAATATGAAATAAAATGTGTGTGATTGAAACTGTAAAATTTAAAAAATGACTGTTGCTATGAGGGATGAATGAATGAATGTGTGCATGATAATGATTATTTGAAACTATTTATGTGAATTTTAAATGCTATGTGTGTTGTAAATTGAATGTTGCTTAATGAAAATTTGAATATATGATGTTGAAATGAATGAAATGATAAATGTGTTGAAAGGAAATGAAATAAAATAATGTGTAATTGATAATGAAAAATGAAAAGGACAAATAATAATATAAATGAATAGAAAATGAGACTCATAATGTAACAAGGGAAAAATGTGAGTGATGAAACTATGAAAAAAGAAAAATGTCTTGTAGATGACTTATGAAAAAAAATTTTGTAATTATGAATTAATGAATGAAATATTTGGTGATGATGAATTGACTGATTATGAACACCTTTGATAATAATGATGAATGCTGATGTGTGTGATGCTGTAATTTTGTGAATGAAATGTATGCTATTTAAATAAATGATGTGATGATAATGCTTATGATTTGCATATGCTGAATAATGATGAGAATGTGTGTGTAATGTTGCTTTGAAATGTAAGAAATGCATATTGATGTGTAAAATAGAATATGATTGTGGTTTATTAATTGTGCTGATGTTTATTCAATGATGGTGTTTTGAACTTAATGTGTATATTTTGTGTGTGTGCGAATGATGCCGATAATTTATAAAAAATGAATATTGAAGATTAAAAAAAACTAATGTTGGTATTTGTGAATTCTTTTCTTAATATGCTTTGAGGGGAAAAATGATGTCAATGAAAATATGTATGAAAAAAAATGATGTGAAAACTTAAGAAAAACTCAATGACAAGGACAATGGAAAAAAAAAAATAAATAATGCCATAATGTATTTGAAAACCAGATGCAAAATGTTTAGAATTGCTAAATTGAATGAATTAATTATGTAAATTGCATGCAAATGAATAAATATTGGATATAAATGAGTGAATGAAAATAATATATGAAAAAAAATGTTTAATTATGATGCAAAGAAAATTGTAATTAAATATCTAAAATAAAAATTTATGTAAATGAATATGAATGATGAAAATGAAATGTGATGAATTTGTAAAAAATGTATGAAATGTGTTATTAATGGAATGACTGAAAAATTGAATTTGTTTTGACTGTGAACATAATGAAAATAATGAAAAAATAAATGATGAGATTGTGTGATGTTTTGCTTTGATTATGATTTGATGAACTAGTAATTTTGAAGATAACGTGCAAAATATATGAATTGTGATGAAACAATGTTGTGATGATATGCTTATGTTTGTGTTGTAATTATGCTGTATAATAATTGTTATATGAATATTTGATTCAAATATTTGTGAAGTGATATTTGAAAATATATAGTGTGGCAATGCTGAATGAAGGTGTGAAAATTTGAAAAAATGATAAAAATTTGTGATATTGAATGAATTTGTTATGTAAAAATTGCTATTTTTTTTATGATAGAATTGTTTTTTGTGAAAATTGCAAATAAAAATTATTGTAAAATGATATAAAAATATAATAAAATTAAAAAATTGTAAATAATAATGAATGAATTGCTATGAATGATATGAAAATTAGCGTTGAATTTTTGGATTGAGAATAAATTGAAAATGAGGATGATGTATGTGAAAAATTGTGTGAAATGATGAGTTGTTGCGATGAATTCTGTTGAAAATCTCGGAATGTGAAATGTGTGATGTAGACATTGTAAAAGTGTTTGAAAAATGAATGGAATGATGAAAATATTGTGAAATAAAATGAATGTTAAAATGGTTAATTTGTATATGAATAATGGAAACTAATAAATGAAAAATATGATTGTTGATACATGAAATTAAATGATTGATTATAATTAGATATTGATGACAATATGGGATTGATGAAATGAAAAATTAAAATTGTGAATAACAATAAGTGCGTTCAAATGAATGTTGTTTTTTTTTTTCTTTCTGAAATGATGTGTAATAATGAAAAACAATGAAACAAAGATTTAATGAAGAAAAAAAAAATAAGAAAATGTGAAATGTATGAATGTGCAAATTAAAAAAGTGAAAAGATAATTGAATTGATGAAAATAGGAAAAAAACAAAATAAAATGATTATTGAAATGAAAAATATGGTGCATGAATATGAAACTGATAATTTAATGATGAAAATAAGTTTAAAATAAAATGATTGAAAGGGAAATAAAAATTTGATGTTTTAAATATAAAATATGTAATGAATAAAAAATTACTTGAATGATATATGAATATTAATATAGTAAAAATTGAGTGTTTACATGAATATACATTGAATGTGTTGTGCATTGTAATTAAAATTTAATATATTAATTTATTTTTAATGATATGATGAAAATGTGCTTTATGTTATGTTGTAATGTGATGAAATGATTGGTGTTTAAAAAATTATTCGGTTTAAAGAATGAAATGAATGAAAAAAATAAAATAAGGGAGATATTAATGAAAATAGGTGTTGAATTGCTTGAATGATATAAATGATTGAATAAAATTGATTTGAATGATTGATGATAAATAAAATGCTGATGATTGAAAAAAAATTGGAAGGGGAATAAATTAAATTATGATGCTTGATTGTTTAAATGATAAAAAAAATATTGTTTATGCAATAATATATTGAAAAATAATTGTTTTCATTATGAAATAATATGAAAAAATGATATATGATTGAGAAACTGAATGTGTTGAAATTTAATGATGAAATTGATTTAACAAAAATGAAATAATCAACGCTGTGATGAATCGTGTAAAATGATGATGAAAATGTAAAAAAAATGAAAAAATGATGATGCTAAATGAAAAGATATAATTATGTGTGTTGCATTGATAATCAAAAAGATTGAAATGTAAAAAGATGAAATTGTGTAAAAAAAATTTGGAATATGTGATTGATATTGAAGGGGGAAATTGATTGAAAAAATGTGGTAAAATAAAAAAAAAGAAAAATGTAATGTGATGTTTTTTTTTTTTTTATTTATGATGAATGTAATATGTAAAAAATTATTTGTGATAGGAAATGTGCTTGATGAAAAATGTTGTTGTGTAATAAAATAATAATGATATATATATTGAATTGTGAAAGGTGAAATAAAAATAAAAATGAAAAATTTAATGTTGTGAGGACTTTGATAATTGCTATGCTAAAATGATATGCAATGAAAATAATATGCATAAAAAAAAAGGATAAGTTGATTGTTATATTGGAAATGAAATATAATTATTTGATGAATGATGATTTATATTGTGATAATGGTAAAAATGATTGCAAAAAATAATTGTTTGCTGAACTTGTGAAAAATAATGAATTGGGAAATAGAGATTGATAAAAGCAAAAATTTGAATGCTTATAAATGTGAAAATGCTTTGTTGATTGATGAAAATTGAATTGATATGATAATAATAAATGTAATGATGTGAGTTAAATGTGTATGGTGATGTTGATATGATGTGTTTGAAATTTTAAAATTTGAGTTTTTTAGAAAAAAATGTGATGCTTTTTGATATTATGATGAAATCAAATTTTATTTGATTGAAAATGTGTGTGAGGGAATAATTGAAATGTATGTGAAAATGTATGAGGATATAATGATGCAGAATGATGAAAATATTTGAAAAAATGTAGAAGTGATGTGAAAGTATACAATTGATGTGACAATGAAAATGGAATGTTGAATATGTGAAAATGAATAAATGAGACAAATGATTGAATTGATATTTAAATGAATGATGTTATGCATTGAACAAATACTAAAAAAAAACAATGTGAAAAATGATTGTGTAAAACTTGTGAATGTTAAATTGAATATGCAAAATATAAGTAAATCTAGTAAAATGATAATTAATTTTTAATAATTTCAAAAAAATCAAAAATATATTAATAACAATGATATTGATGAAAAATTCTGATGAATAATTTTGTAAAAAAATTAAATAAATGAATTTGTTAATAAATGAAATGTAATCCAAAAGTGCAAATAATGGAAAATATTAAATGATTCGTGAATGAGTGTGTTGTGAATTACAAATATTGTAATGAATTTGCTTAAACATATATTGGTGTTGCTCATTCTTATGTGAGATGAATTGAATGTTTTGTCTTGTAATTGAATGAAAAATGATTGAAATGATGAAAACCATGTGATGAGATAATGATGATTGTGATTTAAATGATGTAATTATGAATTGGAAATGATGAATATTAAAAAATGTGGATGATTTGAAATGAATGTATGTAAAATGTGCTATGGGGGGGGGGGGGAATAAAAATGAGTGTATAAATATAAGAATATTAATATATGAATGAATGAAATGATGTATTGATGTGTGTTTACATATTAAAACAAATTGATTGATTGTTTGTGTAATGATATTGAATTTATGTTTAAAAAATATAAAAAAATTAATAAATGATTGTTGTTAATGATAATCGATGATTAAATAATTAAAAAATTATAAATAATTTGCTATGTATTGATGAATTTGATGTGTTGCTGATGCTGAAAAATGAATAAATTATCATGAATAATAAAATTGAATGATGTGATGTGTTTTATCTAAAAGGGGAAAAATGATGTTGATGAAATAATAAAATTTAATAAACATGCTTAATTTTGAAATTAAATAATTGTGCAAATGAAAAATTTTGTTTTTTTTTTATTGCAAAATTTGATACATGAAAAATTATTATTATTTGAACTTATTGAAATTTATGTTAATAAAAAACTTGTGTTTGTTATTTAAAAAATAAGAATGATGAATTGAAAAAAAAAATATGGCATCTGCGGAAGAAAATGATATTAAATTGTGACATCGAAATAAAGAAAATATTGTCAATGAAATATGAAAATTGAAAATAATTAAAAACATTTAAATGATGTGAAATGTAAATCTATTATTAAATGTAATTGAATGCTAAATGAAAAATGAAAAAAAATAACTTGCAATTGAATTGAAAAAAATAAATGTAATTGATGTAAATGTGAAATGAACTTAATTACTGCTTTGGTATTTGATTGAATGTGAAGAAAAATGAAAATTTGTTGAAAAATGCTATAAATATGTGCATTGGAAAAATGCATGAAAAAAAAATTGCTTTGAATGATAGCAAATGTGAATTTGGGATGTAGCCATCGGCGACACTGAATATATGAAAAGGGGATTTAACATTTGGGGATTTTGAATATGAAATGTTGTTAGAAAGATGATATGAAAAATGGTGAAAGATAAAAAAGCAAATGTGATGAAATGTGAAAATGTTTTTGTGCCGATAATTGAAAAATGTTTGTGAAACAATGTGGAGATGGAATACATGTTAAAAAATTGCTATGCATGATGAAACTTGTTTTTTTGTGCTAATTTATTGGTGATTGTAATTTGGGGGGGTAATGCAAATGAAGAAAAATTTTTTGAATGATGAATGAAGTTTGCGGTGAGTTATAATGTGTTTTTTTTTTTTTTTTTTTTTTTTGTTTTTATGTTGCTATTGTTGTTAATAATGCTTGAATGATTAAATAAAAAAAAAAATGTGATGAATTGGTAAAAGTTGAAATTTTTAATGTGTGCTAGAAATGTGATTGCAAATTAAAAAATTGTTGTGGAATATTGCTGTTTATTGAAGTGCATATGTGAATGCAAAATATGAAATTGTAAATGAATGTAAAAAAAATGAAAAAAATGGTATTGAAAAACAAATGTTTTCTTTGAAAAAATCAATATTGCTTTAAATGAAAATGTATTATTTTGAATTGATTTTTTGATGAAATGTTGTGCATTCAATTGCTTTTTTTTGTTTTTTTTATTGAAAATAGATTGTGAATTTGAAATGAATTAAATGAAAAGATGCAAAAATGTGTGTGGATGTTACAAATGATGTGGTGTATGAATATAATAATTTGTTGTGTATGAAATTGAATGATATAATAATGTATTGTAATAAAAATGATTAGGATTGTGAATGAATCGGGATATGCATAAGAAATTGAAATGATAATATAATAATAAAATGAAAAAAATGATTGTTGAAATAATGATTAAATGAAATTGAAATGTGAACTTATTGATTAATTTATGATGTTGATAATTTGATATGATGAAAAAAAAAATAAATAATAAATATGAGGAAAAAATTGCAATTATAATTGATAGTAATATTGAATGAATGAAAATTGCTGAATATGAAATATGTGTGTATTCAAAGGTGCATGTTAAAATTACCATTGTTCTTTTCATGAGAATGAATGCTCAGTGATAAAGATAATAGATGCACCTGGTACTCAAATGTTGTCAGAGGCTACACTCAATGACAGCATCAATCACATTAAGGATGATGAATAATGTAATTTTATGTTCAGATAAAAGGCCCTATAGCAGACTTTAACTGACAAGTGTGCACGATACTAACTTACCACAATGGATGGGTTAAATACCGTCGTCGGTAGCCTCTTTTGCTCAGGAGATAACAGATAGGGAGAGACACATGTCATTGTATTTGATGTACTGAATATATTAGATGCATATCAATGTTATGGCTTTTGTAGTGTTCATGAAAGATATGTATTTTCATTGAGAATTTTATATGTAATGTTAGTTCATAACTGTTACTTTTCCTGATGAAGGAGTTGGTCGAATTAACCTCCCCCTGTCATTCAGGCATTTGAAATAATAATGATTATGGTGATCAAAAGAGGAGAAGGGAACTTGAGAGTCAGGTATAACTCCTGAGAGATGAAGGCCAGATTTATATGACAAAAGTAGGATTTTGAAAGTTTGTAGAGAAGGCCATGCATCATGTCTTGTCTTAATCTACTTTCATATCATCATGGTTTGCTTTAACCTGCAAATGTCACCTACTGCATTCATCTTGATATGCAGAATTCCAACAGGTAGTGTTCTAACAGATATCTGTCATAACATGCTTTGTTCCATTTATCTTAATGTGACCATTTCTTCTTCTCAACAGGATTTGAGCTCCTCTGGATGACTTTTCCTTATTCTGATATCATTGTACCATTCTGAGTTTATCTTATTGGGAAACTAAAACATTACTGGAGAACAAATGCTGTATTATCAATAAATACTGGTCTTGCTCCAACATATGTTGTAATACCTTACATCCAAGGAGAGGAGAGTGGTGATATCACATGTGAGTGGAGCCACCTCCCAGCCTCCTCCAAATACCAATTTCCCCCGTCCCACCTCCCATTTTTCTTTCATTCCATGTATGTTTATAGATAATGTTTGTATGTTTGTGAATATTGACTATATGCATGAGATGCTTAGACAGGTCAGTTTTGTTTGCATTATTCCAGAAGGGTATGTGTTGGCCGGTCGAGAGGAGCTGATGCTCCCACACATTATGGTGAAGGTGAATTCTGTCCGTGCAGGGATGCCAGCCCTCAGCCTAAATAACGGTATACTCTTACTTTTGTAAAAGCCCGACAGGCATCAGGAATAATTATACCACCTGGTTATCATCCCCAAGGAACTTCCTGGCAACTCTAAAACTCCAGCAGAAATTTATACCTAACCGCCTATTCCTCCACATCATATATGTTTGAAAATTCTGGAAAGAAGCAGTACCACTGGGAAACCACCCTATTTGAGTTCATTACAGCAAACTATTCCTCAGCATGAATAATACTTCCAGAGACTAATCCTCATCATGAACATTACCAACTGTGACAAATATTTTCATCCACAGCCACTCATAGTATAAGATATTATTCTATCTATTTATGTGGGTGCCATCAGGATTTGGTTAATATAGTTAATCACTTGTATTTGATCATGTCATGTGATGGTTGAAGGAGTGATTGGGAATAAAACCTTTCATATTTCATGCATAATTGCCTGTTGTTGTATTAACTTTAATAAATATCTAAAACTTAGGTAGTTCTTTGTTTATACCTTGTTCGGTGACACTCATGTTTGTCATACATGTAACGTATA
This sequence comes from Cepaea nemoralis, assembly GCA_014155875.1. Taxonomy (NCBI): domain Eukaryota; kingdom Metazoa; phylum Mollusca; class Gastropoda; order Stylommatophora; family Helicidae; genus Cepaea; species Cepaea nemoralis. Next base: position 741,240 of record JACEFZ010006257.1, on the reverse strand, counting down.
CATTGTTACGTGACAAATCTGGTTGTTATATATACACAGTACACCATGTTATGTGACAACATTGAAACCATTGACCTGGTTTGTATCAACAGTGGCTGTGTCACCAGGACAGCAAGGCATCCATACGATGAGGACAGTGCTATTGATCTGGCGCTGGTTTCTCCTTCACTCAATACAGTGTGTAGATGGGGTGTCCTAGGACACCACGGCAGCGACCACCACCCTTGCAGCATGTTGGTGGAGAAAGGCAGAACCAGGCAGCACAAGCTAACGGTCAAGACTTTCCAGTATGACAGTACAGGGTAAGATGTGGTGAGTAAAATAAGACGTGACAAGCGCAGAAAGCTTCAGGGCAGGAAAAAAAGCTGCGAGCAGCCACCTTGGTGGAATTGCGAGGTGGAGAAGGCTTGGGTGAATACGCGTAGTGCTGTAAGGAGATGGCAAAATGCCAAGAAGAACAGAGCTGGCCATCCTAGTCCCTGCATACACTTAGAAAGAGAGATGCACACAAAAGTAAGCTATTTAAAAAAACTGCTCAAGATGGTTAAAAGTGAAAACTGGGCAGAGGTGTGTCAAAGAGTAAGCACTAGACAAGTCACTGAAATTGTTCTGGCGACTACATAAAAGCATGAGTGAGGTAGTCAAAAATAAGAGCATTTCTGACTTCCAAGGTGTTGACCTCATCTGGCAGAGGACTGACGAAGACAAAGGCAAAGCTCTCTATGAACGCTATCTAGAGCAGAGCAACCAGACAGACATGAGAGGCCGAAATCTTGCCAAGGAGGTCACCTCAGACAGGTGCAAGGCCCAGAAAACTTCGGGTGAAGACACAGTGACAGTGAAAGAAATCAAGGCTGTGCTTCGACGATAAAAAAACAAACAAACAGCGCTCCAGGGCCTGATGGCATAAGATACGACGACATAAATAGGTGTACCGACAACGAGCTAGAGAAACTAGCAGACATGTACAACAACAGTATAGGGATGTGCTAGCATCAAGGAGGAGTGGTTACACAACTATCTGATTCCGTTGCCGAAGCCTGGCAAAGACCACACAAAAATTCAGGGATGTCGAGTTATAACCATGCAGAGTACAATAGGCAAGCTGCTGGAAAAGGTAATTGCCAAGAAAATATCAAGCCAGTTAGAGAGGCAAGGTGTCTTCCCACCTACCCTGGGTGAGTACCGTCCAAAAAGAGAAACCTGGTCCAATGCAGCAGTTTTTGCCCATGATGTCTATGAAGGTTTCCACTCAGGCATTGAAACCTTTGCTGCAGCGATTGATCTTGAGGACGCGTACAACAGAGTACCATTGTATATTTTAATGCTTCAGCTTCTTGAACTCAAAATAAGTCCATTCCTCCTTAGTTGGATCGCTGCAGTCCTCTTCCAACGGAAAGTAGTTTTTAGATGTGGCAAGTTGGACTTCGGAACCAACAACAATATATCCTGGCCTACCACAGGGATCACCATTATCTCCGGTACTGTTCAATGCCTACACAGTGAGAATCACCAGTGAGCAGGTCACTGGACCTGGTAGGACATTGTCATATGCCGATGATGGTTTAGTGTATCGTCAGGGAAAGGATGGAGAGCAGGTTGCTGTGGAACTACAAATCGAACTCAATCGCATTAGTACTTGGTGTGATGAAGCTGAGGCAATGGTCAACCCAACAAAGGCAACAGTGACTTGGTTCTCGTTGAATAATCATATTGTCAACACTCCAGCACCAACTGTAAAGCTGTGTTCTGAGACGGCGGAAAGAACGCAGGCAATGAATTACCTGGGGATACGGTTTGACCGAAGCCTTGCTTATAATGAGCACATAGACCAGGTGATAACAAAGGCCAAGCGGGGTTTGGCTGCGATGCGGGTGATGGCGGCAGCAAACTGTGAGCAGCGCCATCTATGTCTTCTGTACGAGGGGCTGGTCATGTCTGTTTTTGAGTATGCAATGGCAATCCTGACTCTCAGCCGAAAGCAAAAAGAAATGATGGAAAGGATACAGAATGAAGCTATGCGCATTATTCTTGGATGTACAAGAGATACAGCATGCAGGGCGATGCGCTACCTTCTTGATTTTCCAACCATTGAAGAGAGAATACAAGTTTGCAGAGCACGCAAACACACAACATCCACTGCATAATGAAATTATGAAGATGAAGGGCAGCAGGTGAAAAAGAGGACGGTCGTGGATGGGTCAAGCCGAAGACATTCTTCAACAGTTGTGTTCACTTAAGGACTTAAAACCTGGCGAGGAGTGGGTACAAGTGCCAACATATTTCTGCACATCCTTTTCAGTTTGCATCCAGCTAGATTGAAAATGCAGACAAGAAAATCCGGCTGCTGTGGAGGTTGAAGTACAAGCGTTGATTTTCGAGAAATCTCTAGACGGTGATGCTGTCATCTACACAGATGGGTCGGTCGTCCGACATGTGAGAAGCTCATGGGCCTTTACGGCTCGGGCCGGAGAGAGAATTGTGAAGGAGGACTCTGGTGCTTTCACTGAAACCACAAGTAGCCTGACTATGGAAGTTATGGCAGTAAGTAAAGCAATAACATGGCTCGAGACACAGACATTCACTAGGGCATGTTTCCTTAGCGACTCAATGAACATGATCAAGAAGATAGAGGTGGGGTGGATCCGAAGAGAATGGTTGCTGTCTCTGGAGCGGTCTCGGCTGGCAAAGATTAGTTTCATCTTCGTGCCAGGGCATGCGGGATTACAAGGTAATGAGCCGGCTGACAATCTCGCAGGTGAAGCTACGGTGGAGGGCGGACGCGCCATGGACCAGGCTGACATTCTGAATGCTCTACGAGAAGTAAGACTTTTGCGTGAACTAAGTGATGACTGTGAATCTACAACCATGGCCAGACTGCGAGAACAGCAAATTAAAAGAGGGGTGGCCAAACAAGAACACTTCGCAGGAAGCCAAAGAAGATTGATAAACCAACACAGAACTGGCGTCGTTAGCCGCTACACGTTGCGGGATTTGCTGAGGAGAGGATCCGAGCACTTATGGACTGAATGGTTCGATGTGCAATGAGGATGATCTGTCGACTAACTAACTATCTAACTAACAACACTGTTTGTTATGTACCTACAGTGGTTGTTCAATAATGTCTATGTATGTCCTGTCAGTCCCTAGATATTGGGACCATACAGAAAACATTGAGAGACAGTGGGGATTTTTTGTAAAGGCGTAGACCTACATATTGGCCCAACTTTATCAATATTACATAGGGTATGTCAGTCCCTGGGTCTAGTAGTAAAGTTCCTTGATCCCACACCTTCCTTGGAAATCTATATTCACTACCTTTATTATTTTTTTTTTCGTGAAGGGTACTTGCTTTGTAGTAGGGAACCTCACGTGGGGGACAACGAGCCATTTCCATATACCTAGAGAAGGCATATTCGGATGATAACCCCTCCCAACTGGGATTTCGTTAGGTATCTCCTCGTTTAAAATATTAACACTTCACACCACCCCAAATCCCAAACATGCTTGCCGTAAATGTCGGTTGAGGTTTGTGTTTAGGACAGGCTACCCCATCATGAAGAAAACAATCAACCACAAATTCTAACCAACCATGAACAACTCACATAAAGAATAAACAACGTAGGCAGCCAACCAACAGGAAAAGAATCTCTTCCAGAAGAGGCATAACGTGATAAGGAGACAGCCTGTAAGTGCACACATTTTGTCGTCGGAAATTCTACTATTGTATGATGGCTGATCAATCCAGTTCGGTGTTAGTTCACCAGTTCTATTGTGTCCCCTACAGCGCCTTCAAATCTTGCAACGTCCTGCTTGACACTAGTGCCTCTGTACAAACAATGCTATGTTTTTAATAACTAACTACAAAATCAAATAGAACACACATACACACACACGCACACACACGCACGCTCTCACTCGCACACACTCACACACACACACACACACAAATATATGTTCTATTAACTGATTTTGTAGTTAATTATTATAAACATAACATTGTTTCACATGGACACTGGTGTCACGCAGAACGTTGCAAGACTTGAAGGCGCTGTATGGGGTACAATTGAACTGCTGAACTAACACCGAACTGAGTATATATATATATATATATATATAAAACGCTTACTACACTGTACCTAACCAATTATTTCTCTTCTGCAAATGTTCGTTAAATACTGAACACTACATTACGGTATGTTGTGTTTGTATGTTCGACATTTGACCTATGCTAGGCTAGTATACAATTCTGAGACCTAAGATGCCATTTCAATGCGATTAGATACGAATTCTGTCCATATTCCATTGTTGTGGGGTCAGATAGATGATAGGCCTTGCTAATGATGACACGTTATTAAAGGGTGTCTAGTTGGACATCCCTCCAAGTACACCTGTTCTTGCAGCGAGCCGCTGTCATTGTTTAGAGGTGATAGGTTCGAATCTGGGCATGGTAATTATAGTTTCAATTTTTAATTAGTTTAGTGTGTCGTCTAATCTCTACTTCTTTCTTCAACTCCCATGAGCGCAATACAATACATGTGAATTTAATTAACGGAATATATGAAGAACGTATAAACGTTATTAATTGATGCTAATTATTTAAAATCACAGACTGTTCTGTCTATGTTATGATATGGCCATCAATGCAATACCATTACACTACAATTCATTCCAATGTGATAATCACTACTGTAAATATTGTAATGACATGTTTAACATAACCATAGACGACGATACATGTTGAAATTGTAATGTATTTTTTTGTATATGAACATACATCAATTTTCTCATTATATGAAGGGTAAAATTCCTAGTAATCATAGAGCACAAAATCCGATGTGAAAAAGTAACAATCTCTTCATTGTGAAACTTATTTCACTACTTCAAAGAAGAAAAAGATAATTGTATTTATTACATCTGAACTATTTTGAAACTGGTCGCAATAATTAATTGAAATAATCGATGTAGCAGACCTAATTAAGGTGGAAGTCTACCTCAGCCTGATAAAGACTTAAGTATAGTGAGATCACGAGAAACAATTATCGAACTAAGAGGAAATCGAGGTCACCAGAAAGATGATTCACATTGCCAACTCAATTGACAAGAACATATCGTTAGACTCCAGACATGACACAATAGATTATAGTACCGCATGTTTAATAAACTAAATATAGAAGATGTTTTTTTTTGTTTTGCATATCCTTTACAGGACATCGCTGTCAACGCAGCATCTTTCAGCTGTCTGTTGATTTCTTGGCAAGATTACGCTCAGTAGTTTGCCATTGCTTTCTGAGCGGCCGGCTCAGTTATCCCGCAAGTCACCAGCGGGGGACGAACCACTCCCAGCTCTCGCCCGCTTACGAGACTCTGCGTGATAAACGGGATTACGGAGAAAGTGTTGTAACCCCTCGGCCAGAGAGACCGGCAATATAGACGATACTGGTAAATTTAACTGTGGAACTAGTAAAATTAATAAACTAAAGATATGAGATGCTGATTCATGTAACTGCGGAACTGTAAAAGAAATATACTAAAGGTAGGAGAAATGATGAATGTAACTGTGGAACTGATAAAATTAATAAACTTAAGATAGGAGATACTGATGAATGTAACTGTATAACTGGAAAAATTAATATACTAAAGATAGGAGATATGATGAAAGTAGCTGTGAAAATAGTGAAATTAAAAACCTAAAGATAGGTGATATGATGAATGCAACTGTGTAGATAGTGAAATTAATAAACTAAAGATATGAGATTCTGAAGAATGTTACCGTGGAACAGGTAAAATAACAGCTAAACATTTGGTGCAGGAGTGTCCAACATATGTAGAACAGAGACAAGTATCTATGGGGATGCCAACAAGCTTACGTTAACTGCTGGTTTTGTTTTTGCATTTATTCATATTGACGTCTGAAGAGAACAAAGATAAAGGGTAAGAACAACTATCTACCGCATTGTTCTCTTGATACATCTTGAGAAGCCTTTGTCGAAGTTTAGTTCATTTAGTAGAATTGTTTGACTAATTGTGTTTCCTGAGCAAGGTTTACGTTCAATAGTTTGTCATTGTTTTCTGAACGACCGGCACTCATACCAATGGAAATCAAAACAAGGCGGTCTGCTTCCAGAAAGGCCACAGCTGTGTTTCGAACGCGGTATGCGGGATTACGAATTGCATTCTTAACCCCATCGCCACAGAGCAAGTTATGTTGAAGTAGCGGTGGAAAAAAAAGTTAATATAAAAGTAAAGAAGGCTTTTAAATGTCTTGAGTGGTATTGGGCATATGGTGTTCGCCCCGAATTACAATCGATCACTCAGCTCTCAGGGTTCGCCTTTACTTCCCAAGACATTTCCCTGGATCCACTTCAGAATGGGTCGAACTGGGATCTCGGGTAAATTTGACGGATCTTCCTTGATACGAAATCGAACCAATGATCACCGTGTCGGTAGGTAAGTGTTTAACCAATATGCTATCGCAGATCCCAAACCTACAGTTGTCCAAAGTTATATTCTGTATACATACACTCGTTGTTAAAGTTGTGAAGAGTCCAGTCCGTTGGCTCAGCAGTTGCTACTGCGCAGAATGTGTCGAGGCAATGACGTTTTCTATGAGGAATTGTATGGAATTTTAGATTTCCTACGCTGTCATGATTTAGATTTCCTATGCTGTCATGCATTAGATTTCTTACACTGCCATTCATTAGAATTCTCACGCCTCTGTTCATTAGACTTAGATTAGACCATTCATTAGACCAGGGGTGGGCAATCTTTTTGTGCGTAGGGCCACATTGACAAATGTAAAGCTATTGGGGGGGGGGGGGGGGGGGGGGAGTGGGGGGGGGGGGGGGGGGGGAAGGGCGCGTATATATTATGTCCACTTTGTTTACAGCAACCTATCATAATAAGTAATTATGAATTATTTATAGGTTATTAAACAGTATAAATAATTTGTTAACAAGGTTTTAACATTTCTTTATTATAATAATTTCTTTTTTTAAATTATCTATCAATGGCTTTAATTTAGACACAAACCGACTACATTGTCACTACAATTGTCGGGATTCTCCGTGGCTAAGTGGTCAAGCCGTTTGACTCGGGTTCTGAAGGTTGTGGGTTCGATTCCAGGCCGCGTCCTTCGGTTCACGAGTTACATTTTTCGGAGACTTCTGTGCGTCGTCGCTAGAGCTACGGAGTTAGGTGTTTATGTTAGTGGTTTGAGCCATATGGAATAAAAGTCCGGCGCAATGAAGTCGACCCTGTCGACTATTAAGCGACTTTTTAAAAAATATTGTTGATTTCTAATGAGATGTATGTAACTGCTTGCATTTTTTGGCAATATTCTTGAAGTTAAGTTGAGGCGAGTCAAGAAACGACATCACTGCACTCAGGACATTCCCATACATGCTCCGTCCTCTCGTTCAACAGTCAGCGAAGAGTCATACTACTAATCGTTCTCACCGCTATCTGATTAAACGTTTACCTGGTCTTCCCTCTTAGATTTTGAGATTTTTCCAGAACCCCTGTCGATCCCCCGCAATCTCATTCTTTACACATATGGGTTCCCAATCTGTTCCTCCACCTTCACCACCTAGTTCCACCAGCGCACAACCACCACCCCCTTGTCGACAGGCAATCTACCACCAAGAGGTGCATTCCCTGCTATCAGCCTGTTCATTTCCCCGCACCCCCTGCATGGCCAGGGCAAAATGTCCATACAATTCTCGCAATCTGTGACTTCTGAAGCGACGATAGCCATTCCACACGAAACATTCCTGTCTCTACCTTACTAAGCATACTCTTTGAATCCGTAATGAATGCAATGTGTGTTGCAGTAGTCTCCTCTAGCCATCGGAAAGCCGCTGTTACTGCCTCCACCTCCATTCTCATGCTGGAGGTCGTAGTCTCATATGCCAGACTCTCCTTTTGCAAGACTCGTCCATTAGCCTTTGCAATGAAACCCCAACCACTACGTCTGTTTCTCACCACTGACCCATCAGTGTAGCTGATTATGTCACCTTGATGTGTGTTGCTCTGGATCAGCTGTTGCACTTCAAACTCAGTGCGGCCGGCTGCCCATTCTATGCACTCACGACCCAGTGTTACTATTACATTGTGCCTGTCCGTCATGGCTTCCGGAACTTCAACCCACTCTCTTTCACGATTGATGGTCTCTAGATCACACACCTGACGTATAGAAAGTTTTGCCTGTGCCATCCAGGAACTGCCTAGTCTTAGTCTATGGCCCATAACTATATCCATGGCTGCATGCAAGCGGGTGATCGCTACCTGCAGCGACTCTCAGGTACCATTTGGCCTGAAGGACCCTATTTCTATCCGTCATTGTTGGTAGCGCCAGGATATGCCTCATGCATATAATTGGTGTGTCCTTTGTGCACCCCAGGATTAACCGCATGGCGGCATTCTGTATGCGCTCCAACCTTTCAAGCTGGCTCTTTGATACTGTCAGCAGCCCCAAAACATACCCAATGACAGAAATTATTAACTCCTGAAAGAGCCTGTACAGCATCCACTGATCTAACCCAGTTGCTGCCCTAGCCCTCAATGCATTAAGTTCCCTACGAGCCTTCACCACAAAAGCCTCCACATGATCCTTAAAAGACAAACCCCTGTTAAAGGTGATACCCAAGTACTTTAATTTACTCTCTCGACTAAGAAGACATCATTTCAACAAAATACCTGGGACATCTGCATTGACGATCCGGTTATCCAGGGAGTACCACACAACCGATGCCTTGTCTGGGTGTATAACGGCCCCCGTGTGCCTGCATCACTCAGTCACCCTATTTAAGGCCACTGAGTGTTGAGGGGCTACATAGAGCCTGTCCTTTTGTATGGATGTGAAACTTGGACAATGAGCAGTCAAGCTGAAAAACATCTGATGGCTGCAGAAATATAGTTTCTGAGGAGAATGCAAAGAAAACCATGGACAGACAGAAAAAACCAATGACCAAGTACTACAGGAGACAAATGAAAATCGTAAACTGATTAGAGAAATTAGACGTAGACAGTCAAACTTGTTTGGACATGTTATGAGAAGAAATGTATTGGAGAACATATTGACAACTGGCAAGATCGAAGGGAACAGACCAAGGGGAAGACCGAGAAAAAAATACCTGGATGGCTTGGCCAGATGGCTTGGTCGAGACAGGAACACTGAACTGATCCACGACTTTGGTGATCGAGTGAAGTGGCGAGTCATGATCGCCCACGCTTTCCGGCATGCCACATGGTTGATTGATTGTAAGTCTTTCGCCAAACTGGCCCTGTCTCTGCCCTGTCTGTACACTAGCACATCATCTGCAAAATGTTAAGATTCTACCCACACCTTCTGTCTCAATAGCATGCGATTTTGCTGATGTAGACATTAAAGAGCACTGGGGACAAGGCAGATCCCTGTGGCAACCCAGGTGTAATTATACAAGGGTCAGAAGTCGAGGAACCCATGCACAGTGCAACCTTACGCTCATAAAGGACTGCCGCAACCCATCTAACAAGGAAATGGCAGACTTCCATGTCCAACAGTGTGTATATCAACCGATCATACCTGACCCTGTTATACGCATCCTCCAGGTCAAGAGCTACCGCCACTGTCTCTTGTTTAGCATGGAAACCCCCGTAGACATTAAATTGCAGCATTTACCCAGGTGCCCTTCCCAGGCCGGTAACTCCCGAGCCCTTTGGGAAGCAGATTACGAATTTCTAAATGTCGCTGGAGCCTGCGTGCTACTATCTTTTCGAGGACTTTACCATACGTGTTTTGCAGGGTTATGATTCGGTATCCATTAAGTCTGGTTTACCTGGTTTTGGGAGTGGGACCAGGGAGCTATGCAGCCAATCGTGGGGTATTTCCGTCGTATTAATGCTTAGGTTGAAACAAAGAGCCATCTCCTCCAAGTCCCCACCAATTATGCTACTCAAATGGAGCTACATCACCCCATCCGGGCCTGGCGCTGTGTCTTTAGGCCTCTTCAGCACCCGTCTAATATCCTCCACCTTAATCTCACAGTCCTCCTTTCTAGTGACCCGGGACAAGGTTTCTCTGACGTTATCTCTAATAGCTCTATCTTGCTGATCGGTCTGTTTTAAAAATCGTGCAAGAAAAACCTCCCCTTTGTCCTTGTCAGTTGTCATAAATCGGTTGTTATCATCATAAACGGTACCATGTGTACCAGGCATCGCCTGTCTCTTCATCTGCTGGTGCAGCCTCCAGAATTTACCCAATGTCACATCCCCACCGAATTCATTGATAAACTGTTCCTACTTAATTCTCTTTGCCTCTGCTGCCTGGAATTTAAAATCCTGCACCTTTACTCTGTTATATCTTTCAGCCTCCTCCAATTCCGTGCCAACTGAATTGGTTGCTCTCAGCACTATCTGTCGATTTCTTATGGCCGCCCTCTTTTCCCTCCATGAATTCTCCACCTCTGGTGTCCACCATGGTGGTTGGGTGAACATTCTTCTTATTGGTTTAGATCTTCTTTGTGATCTAAGGTGCCCCAAGAGCGAAGAATGGTCGCAGTCATAACTGAGTTAGTTAGTTAGTTAGTTAGCTAGTTAGTTAGTCGACAGATCATCCTCATTGCACATCGAACCATTTAGTCCATAAGTGCTCGGATCCCCTCCTCAGCAAATCCCGCAGCGTGTAGCGGCTAACGACACCAGTTCTGTGTTGGTTTATCAATCTTCTTTGGACTCCTGCGTAGTGTTCTTGTTTGGCCACACCTCTTTTAATTTGTTGTTCTCGCAGTCTGACCATGGTTGTAGATTCACAGTCATAACAGAATGAATTGTGGGCTCTTATAGCTCGAACTGTGCTGGACTTAGGTATCGGCACAGAACAGGAGAGGTGGTCACTTCCATAGTCTCGAAGGTCACTCCATTTTATGTCTGATGCCGCCTCTTGGGATACAAGTGCACGGTCGATGGCGGTGTCAAGGTCCCCCGGTCTCATTGCTAGCCTAGTGGGTGTCCCGTGATTTAGACAGACACAATCTGCCCCAAGCAAGGCTTCAGCAAGAGCAGTACCCTGTTCTCTCCCGACCTGTCCTATTCCTTGGCGCGGACATTGAAGTCACCATATATCAGATACCTGGTACCAGGGGTATCCACTGAATAATATTCTTGAAATCGGGAGCAAGTTTACTTGTTGACATTCGCATGACAGCATGCAAGTTGCAGTCTGAAAATGAAAACCTATTCTTAGATTTGTCGATCTTCAAGCTAGAAAATGCTTGTTCGCAAATGTATGTTGACCAAAAAAATGATACAAGTTTAGCTGCTTAGTTTTTCAAGTTGGAAAATGATTCTTCTGATAAAGATCCATAGAAATCCAGCAAACCATCTGACTTGAATTTCTCTTTCAGGTCATGATCTGCTTGCAGGTCAAGCAGCTCCAACTGTAAGTCCTTTGTAGCTGTATCCGCTTCTGCACTAAAAGGGAACTGAGAATCTTGAACTGTGGCTCTAAGTTCTTGAAATCTTTACAACTCCATCCACATTTTTCAGTCATTTCAGCAAAGGAAAGTGTCAATACCTTTTTTTCCACTTGATTGTCTGGAGAACTGTGGGAGTTTTTCCTGAAATGATATTACATGTACATACAATGCATGTACAAACACACCATCACCCTGAAGTTTGACATTCAGTTCATTTAACTTTTCCATAATTTCAGTGGCAAACATAAAGTCTAAATTCCACTCTTTATTGACAATGTTAGTATTAAAATCACATTCAATGCCCTTCATCTCTAGGAACATCACTATTTCTTCTCTGAGTTCCCACACTCGCCTCAACACCTTGCCGAGACTCAACCTCAGTGAGTTTGAAAGAAGTGTTTATTCCACTAATAAATATCAATAATTGGGCAGTATCATGTACATCGGTACTCTCATCCAATGCAAGAGAGTACCACAAAAATTTGTTTCCTTGCATCTTGAAGTTTATGCATCCAATTGTCACTTATCTTATCAACACATCTGACCACATTTCTCCTTGATAAAGTAATTTTGTCAAATGTGTGTGTGTGTGTGTGTGTGTGTGGTGTGTGTGTGTGTGTGTTCTGGACACATAATGTCTGCTGCATCTAGCAAACATTCCTTGATGAACTCGCCATCAAATAATGGCTTGTTCTGTTTTACAATTCTATGTGACAGCACAAGACTAGCTTCTGTTGCAGCATCTTGAATTGAAGACTGTTTAGTGAAAACAGCTTGCTGTTTCTCCGAATTTTTCACTAACTCCCGTCGTTTTCTTTCCCTCTCTTCGGTTGTTAAATTGTATCCAATATCGGAATGTTTTGTTTGATAATGTCTTTTTAAATTGTACTCCTTGAAGACAGCCACTGACTCACGACGCAACAAGCAAACTGATTTGTTACCAACTTTTATAAAACAGTACTTAGTTGTCCATTCATCATTAAAAATATGACATCCATCTTCAATCTTACGTTGTTTAGTGACACTCATTGTTTTAATAAAATTATAACAGTTAGAAATTCACAAAATGTCAAAAAGGAAATGAAATAAAACCTACTTCTGGCTGCGTGTGAAAATAAAATATCTGAAACCCTCCCCCCTCCCCCCCCCCCTCCCCCCCCCCCAAAAAAAATAATAAAACAATAAGGACTCAGAATAAATTTCGGAAATATATCAAGACCACTACAACAAATAAATTAATTTGAACATTGTAAATGTGGAAATACTTTATGAAAGCAAAAACAAAAAAAACAAAAAAACTTTTAAATTTAATATTTTCTTGGAAACTAAATCATTTTATCCACCGGAGAAATATATGTTTTTCATAACATCATCCTTTTTAAAATTTTACATTGTGATAAATATTTCTCTATATTAAATCGATAAATCCACATATTAGCATTACATTACGAAAGTCAAGGACTGTTTACAAAAATAGAAAATTAGAAAGAAATGTTATCCAAAATGTTAAAACAATCGTAACTGGTACATTAAATTATGTAAGATTCAACAAAATTACTTAAAAACGAAGTAAACAATTTTATTTCTAAATCTCCTTGAGGGCCGCATAATATCAGTTGCCGGGCCGCATGCGGCCCGCGGGCCGTAGTTTGCCCATCCCTACATTAGACAATTCAATTTAGAAATAAAGAACATATGCAGTGTCTTATCTAGAAATTATTTTTCAAGAAGTCAATGACCAATTAGAAACACCGAACAACTCACAATCTGCAGAAGCAACTATTCCAATATTAAAGATGAGTAAGAAATATATGACTGAAAGCATGTTAAAAGTAAATAAAATAATAAGAAAAATTAAAAAATAACCATGTTTAGTTTAGTTTAGTTTAGTCTAGTTTAGTTTAGTCGACGGATCAACATCACGGCACACGGGTGTACCCCATAAGTGCTTCGTTCTACTTCTAACTCAAGCCTGGGTCCTATCTCAAGCCTGAGTCGAAAGAATCATAGCTCTGTGCACGAACTCCGTAACACTGGCGAGGATACTGAAATACTTTGTTTAGATTTTTAACTTGAAATTGTGCCCGGGCACTGCCGTTAGGCTACTCTTTTTCGATTTCCAACTGCCAAGGGATTTTTTGCGTGAGCAACATTACATACGAGCGTGCGTTCTCACAACCGAGAGACCAGTGGAAAGTTTGTTACTAGACGTCTACGTGAAAAAATCCCGGCCTTCACCGGGGCTTGAACCCGGGACACCCAGCACTCGAGGCGGACACCATACCTCGAGACCACTCATCTTTCCCCCCCCCCCCCCCCCCCCCCCCCCCAAAAAAAAAATAAAAAAATCCATGAAAAATATGAAGTGTAAATAAAAATTAGAATATTATATAAGTGGATGAGGTAAAAGAAGCGTAACTTAACGATAGTTGCCGAATAATTACAAAATAATACAACAGCCTTAATACCACATTAATGTCCCAAAGAATTTATGACCTCATTAACAAAAGAAAACATGCAACAAAAGATTGCCTGAAAAACAAAGAAAGCAGAATCATAATGGACAAGAATGCGATATTACATACTTGGTCAGAATACACGAAGGATCATTATAACAGCTGACATTATCAACAGATTGATATTTCATATTATAATGAGGGACAGCCACTTTTGAAGATGGAAGTTCAGAATACTCTTAACCACATGAAAACTGTAATACCCCGAGTCGAAACATCACAATAGAAGTCACTGATGCCTTAGAAGAAAATGGAATAGACTAGGCCACAAGGATGTTGAACACAATATATGATAATCTTCATTATTATCATCACGTGCCATACCGATAAGAGTGGGCTGTTATGGTTTATCATCTCACAAGATTACCGGTTGCATGTATCCGGTCTATGTTCTTGCCTCGATAGTGCCATTTGTTCACGTTATCCGGGTATTTATCTCTCTGCCTTCCTTTTGCTTATATCCCATCATTCTTGCCAGCTGTCACTAATATTTCCAGTTTATGTGTCCTCCTAATGTGCAAATAATTGCCTAATACCAAATATTTAGTGGTGGTCATAAAATCAGATTGAAGATGCCTGACAAAGATTAAGAGCAGATTAAGTTAAGCAACAGAAAGATTTTGGAAAATGGAAAGTATTTGATGCAATAATCCACTATCATAGAATGTCAGAAAGAGAGTACATACAAGTTATATAGAATGTGTTCTGTTTTGAAACGTGGAGCAAAAAATTGGGAACAGCTTGCAGGCATTACTTTGCAATGATAAACTAAATGTATTTCGGCCACGTTAAAAGACAAACTGTTATAATAACTATACTTGAAGGTAAGGTTGAAGTCAAGCGAGCTAAAGGCAGACAACGATACAAGTGGAAAGATATCATCAAGAGATGGACGAACAACAGTCTGGATGTGCAGGCAGGGCGTATGATAGACAGTGTTGGAGATCCATTACAGCCAAACTTCGTTGTGTAGACGGCACCTGCTTGATTGATCACAGCAACGGAGATATGGATTCTGAGAGGCATGTTGCATGTACCTTAAACTATCAAAGTAATTAACAATGACTGCTTGAATGAAGCTAATGAAAGTTGTACATTATATAAGAATATAAAAAGGAGACTGTGTTCTTCCGTGATGTAATGAAAAGAAGCAGTAGCAAACATCGCGATAATGGAAAGATCAAAGCAAGAAGAATCAGGAGCCAGACCAAGAGAAATAAAGCTGGGTGGACTGTGACAGTGTCAGTGAATGGAATGAATATAACCCAAACAAACAGAGTATTTAGAAATGCTCGAACGTCTACGCCAGCTGGCAATGCACATGATGCTGATGGAACAGCACAGTAGCGAAGAGGCTAGAGTGCTTGCTTATCAAGGCTGCGGTCCCAGTTCAATTCCCAGCAGTAGGCATTATCGATTTGTCCCATGAACACGATCCTTGAGTTCATAATCAACGGTGAATCTATATAGGTTCAGTATGGTGATGCATGACTCTCAGTCCAGCAAGTGTATGAGTGGAGTAGGAAGTTTCAAAACGGCGTGACTTCTGTGACAGACTGTTCATGACTGGGTCAGGTACACCGAGTAGTGACCCCTGAGTTGATTGCAGCCTTTGAAGGCCTCGTACTGGAAAACCGCTGATTGTCGACTGTAAGTAACATTGCCACACATCTTGACATCAGTCAAGGTTCAGCTCACCACAGCATCCATGATGTGCTACAGCACCGCAACGTGTCTGCAATATTGGTGCTACTGTAGCTTGCTTCAGAATTGAAACAACGACGCGCTTGTCAAGAACTTTTCCAGTGCTTTCAAGCAGAAGGTTACGGTTTCTTGTCAAGAACTTTTGCAGTGCTTTCAAGCAGAAGGTTACGGTTTCTTGTCAAGAATTGTTACTGGAGGTGAAACCTGGGTTCACTACTACGAGCCGGAAACGAAGAGAGCGAACAAAGAAATGGCGCCATCCCTCCTCACCGAAACCTAAAGAAGTTTCGCACGCAGCCATCTGCAAGGAAGGTTATGCTGACTCTCTTTTGGGATGAACGAGGCGTTATTTTAGAGCACCACATGCCAAGAGAGAAAATTATCACTAGTGATACGTATACAGATCTTCTTAGGAATCATCTTCGACCCGCAATCAAATCCATCGACGTGGACTTCTGAGTAAATGTGTCCTTTTGCAAACGACAATGTTCGACGCTATACTGCACGTGCAACCGTTGAAACCATCGAAGATCTCCAGTTTCAGTGTGTACCACATATTACATTCTAAAATAATTAAAACTGAATATTATTAAATATTACAAGCTTATTTTCAGGAAATGTTTGTTATTTTGTACTAAATCTTATTTTTTCCCAAGCGGGCATAGCACAGTTTATTATAATCATATATTCTGTGCCTTTTTATGCAACAGAAAACCAAATTTTATTGGTGTTTAAACATAATGTAATCGCAGCAATAATTTATATATTTTTTAATCCGTATGTGTTTCTATATCTGGCAAATATGCTCTATATTCTGTTCTAGAAATATATTTCGTCAATAGTTATAATTCTTCTTTTCGTTTATAGCATCTCCGACATTTAACAGGTGAAATGGTACTAGTGTAGTCTCGCCATTGTCGGTTATAATTTTACCGTTAACATCATGGAACCTGTGGTCTAGCGGCTTAGTGGATTCGGCATTTGTAATTCTGAGGTTGTGTGATGGAATCTCGAGGACGAAATTCCTATTTTTAATTTATTATTTAATTGCTCGCTTGCTTTAAACTCAACCGTACAGTTTCATGTCGTTGTTATTTCTGGTTCACTTTCTGCACTGTCGCTGTTTCTTTTGTTAGGTTAACATCTAAGAAGATGTTAAATCTAGACACTTTGTAACGCCGTGACATAATACATCATCAGTATGTGCCATGCCGGTAAGCACTGGACGATCTGGGTATATTAATCAGGTGCTGTGTCGATAAGCTTTGTTACTCAGCACAACAAGAGCCTGGTTATTAATTTTAAATACATTATGCGTTTTTTAGATGGTGTAGAGAAGTAATTCTTCAACCGCCGTGTCGTCGGGTGTGGAATAACGTGTTACATTTATCATGTTGATAAGTTTAGTACAACAGGGTACTACAAAAAACATGGTAATCAGCTATTTTTATAATATCACAACTCATTATTACAAACTTCCTTGGGTTTCTTTGAGTGAAAAACAGATCCTCGAGGCTGTAAAAGCTGACACGTTTTTCGGTTTGGTTGAATGTGATATTGAGACCTCGGCTTATTTACAAGAGTCCTTTGCCGAGATGCCTCCCTATTTTCAAGAAAACAAAAGTGTCGAGAGACGACATTTGGGAATTTATGAAAGGATACGTCATAAAAAAATAAACTAGGACTACTCCACGACAGACTTTGATCGGTAGTTATGTCGGGAAGAAGATTTTATTAGCCACCCCTCTTTTAAAGTGGTATCTAGCTCATGGGTTGGTAGTTACACACACCTACCAAACAATAGACTATCGAGCCGTTAGCTGTTTTAAACAATTTGGGGAAACAGTCTCTAACGCCCGTCGCCAAGGGGACAAAAATCCTGCTGAGGCTATTACTGCCGAAACTATGAAATTGTTAGGTAATGCCGCTTACGGTAAAACACTAACCAATAAAGCCAAACATACCGATGTCTCCTACTGCCAGGGAAAAAACACTACCAAGCTACTCAATAACCCCAGGTTCAAAAGCATGACTGGTATTACAGACGATCTCTTTGAAGTAGAAATGCTAAAGAAGAAAACGGTGTGGCATCTGCCTCTACAGATTGGATTCTTTGTCTACCAGCATGCCAAGTTGCGCATGCTAGCTTTCTATTACGACTGTATCGAAAAATTTATCTCTAAAGAAGACTACCAACTCACCGAGATGGACATTGACTCTCTCTACTTGGCCCTTAGCGTCGACTCACTCTCTGAGGTGGATAGACCACACCTACGAGAAGAATATGATAGAGTCTACAATCAGTGGTTCCCGTCTGAAGTCTGCCCTGTTCATAGAACTACCCCTACTACTATTACCTGTCACGACTGTCAGGACATAAAAGCCTATGAAAAGAGGACCCCTGGTCTTTTTAAACTAGAATACAAAGGGAGAGGGGATCGTCTCGTTATGCAGCACAACATACCATTGTTTCGGAGAGTACAATAAAATGAGCACGAAAGGTCTGACCAAAAGCCACAACGTTTTGGACAAGGACAAATTCTTGAATGTCCTCACTACACAAGAGGCGGGTGGGGGAACCAATATGGGATTTAAGACCCAGGGGACAGGTGTCTAAACTTATCAGCAACATCGCGCTTCCTTGTCATATTTGTATATAAAACGACAGGTACAAAATGATAATTTATTAACGTCACCTCTCCTCATTTAAATGTTTACTGTTCAATATGCATTGTATTGTTTGTCTATATATGTTTTATACAAAAATTATTATATACCTTCTTTGTCTCGTTTGTTTGTTATTTTGAATGTTGTATACTAGACATACCTACAATTTAAGGGGGTCACTTGACTACTTGACCGTCTCTTGTCTACCACGCCTACCTTTTTCAAAAACCGAGGAGTTATCACCCTTTGATGTGGAATATCGATTTCCACCTCCTTCCTCCTTCTACACTACTTATGTGTATGTGTGTGTTGTTTATGTGTGTGGATGCAAATATATATTTAAATATGCTTCTGTCTGTCTGTCTGTCTGTCTGTCTGTCTGTCTGTCTGTCTGTCTGTCTGTCTGTCTGTCTGTCTGTCTGTCTGTCTGTCTGTCTGTCTGTCTGTCTGTCTGTCTGTCTGTCTGTCTGTCTGTCTGCTGACGACAGTGTAATGTGCATGTGTTATGTTCACAGCGTTCATATGACGACGTTTCTCTGTGTGAAAATAACATGCATACTAGATCATTGATGTGCGAAAGATGAGTGGTTGAAAGAGCCAAATATAAGACAAGCCTGCGTGAGCATTTTGTGACGCTTTGGAAAAAAAAAGTTTCGTTCGTTCGTTCGCTCTGAGAGTATAGGCTGGATTTCTATCTTACGCTGCAAACAGGCCTGCTAAATGAGATTTTCATTTCACATACCCATAACAGAACGTGTTTTCGCTACGGGACTTTTGGGTTTAGTTTTTATTATATTTTTTTCCCCCAGACATGTGGATTACTTATTCTTGATTTTAGTAAAATTTATAAATAGTTTGATCGAAACTTTAGTGAGATCGGTGTGCACCTTTCCCTTTTGTCTAGCGTGCCAGCTATATTTTGTGTTTCTTTGTTTTCAGAATCTACCCGACATAAGTCAACCCAGTTTTCGATACAGATAGTATTAGCAAGTCGAATGCTTCGAATGTTACATATTTGTTCACAGAAGACCCTAGCCAGTAATCACAGTATGAATTAGTGGACCTGCGTTAAAACTGTCGAAATGTTTGGGTTATTTGTCCGTCAAAATGATTATGACCATTCATTTCATCCAGTGATTTGGATGAAGAATAACTTGCGCGATGAATTGGTTTATAGTGAGGAAGAGTTGCACAAATTTGTCGACCTCTCTCTCTCGCCTGCATCTACCTGATTCCAGTAGCAAGACAAGTCAAGACGACTGGAGACGGACACAGGTGCAGTTGACGTTAGGCTGCCGCAGGCCATTTATCCCTGTATGTATTAGCTCGCAACAGATGATAGCCTTGCTAATATTATCCCTCGGAACCCAAGCACTTTAGTTTCACGGAAGCTGTCCTGACTGGGCAGAAATAACATTGCGTCAACACTGCTGATGGCCGTTGCATTGCTTTGTTTTAATTTTACAGTCGGATTTGCCTGGTTGTCGAAAAGTAAACAATCTAACATAACACAAAGCAATGCAGCTTTACAGAACACAATTACAGATAAAACAGGACCTTGCGGAGTCTAGCCTTCATCAGCAAATACATACATACACAAAACACAACATATAATCACGGATAATCTCGTAGTAGTGCTGGATTCCACAGACGTGGTATAGGTTATTATCATAGAATTATATCATAATTTATTGCCATCACTATTGTTTCCATCACCAGTACAATGACAATTACAATCAATTACAATCATCATCACCATCACCACCACAACTACCATCATCATCATCATCATCATCATCATCGTCATCATCATCATCATCATAACACCGACGCCATCATCATGATCATAACCATCACCATTAACACCATCATCGTCACCACTACACCACCACCTCAGCTACAGCCACCACCATCTTCAAAACACCACCAACAGCATCATGATCATGGCAACAACAACCATTATCGTTACTACAGTTGTCATTACCGTCATCGTCACATTATTATCACCTTCACCACCACCATAATCATCATTACCATCATCACTGCCATCATCACAAACATCTCTACAATCATCACTTCCATCACCATTACCGGCATCATCATCACCAATATCATAATCATCATCATCATCATCACCACCACCACCACCACCACCACCATCACCACCAATATTGCTTTAGGTCGATAATAATGTAAGATGCGGTGGGTCACAATAACGTCTGCTCGTGGTACAATGAGTTTGCTGTGGTTAACACCACTTTAGATGTCAGAAGCAGCTCTTTGACATTTGAAGTATCATGGCGCCTGATTCTTGAGCTAAAACATAATGTTATTGTTCGTGTTGACATTGCAGTTGGATTTACATGGTGTGTCCTCATGTTGTCCTGGCTCAGTAGAGTTGACATTGTCAGAGTACAAAATAGCTGACTATCATTACATCATTGTGTTTCTTTGAGTAGCTGAAGTTATCTTTAAGTTGCTGATTATTATTGGTATAGGGTTCATATTTGTCTTGAACAACAGTTTGAGTAACTGGTTAAGATGTTATCTGTTAACTCTCTCACATCCCCTGTCTTACACTCACGGGTAACACAACTACACCGATAATTATTACAACCGAACGCCGATGCTGTTAGAAACAGTATATTATTACACTGCAGATTTATACATTTCACATGAGCACTGCATCCTGATATCACTCATAAAACACTTAAAAGGTATAGATAAAATACATGCATAGATGGTGGTAATCTAAGCAGTGCCATTACCTACACTGAGTTTGACCTGGTCTAACTTCGACTAGGGTCATCCTCCAAGTGTCGGGTTTTTGGAGAGTCCTCTCTCTTCTGGCCATCCTCAAAGCGTGCTTGTCGCAGTCAGTCTGTACAAATGCTACAATGTGATGAAAGCTCACATTTGGTCTTCTGACAATCATTAATGCAGTTATCATTAACGTCATTTTCACATCATCATCATCATCATCATCATCATCATCATCATCATCATCATCATCATCATCATCATCATCATCATCATCATCATCATCATCATCATCATCATCACCATCATCATCATCATCATCATCACAACAATCATCATCACTATCACGACCATCATCATCATGACTACCAACACAACACCACTACCATTCCTATCACTCTTAGACCGAGTATTTTGTCGTCTAGTATCTTCTTCACGGTTTCTTCATGTCTTTAAACGTAGGCACACAATGAAAGCTGACGATGTTGTATACATGTATGTTTCCTTTGCTCTATAATATTTTTCATAACTTGTACGTTTGTCAGTTATGCTATCTGTGGAAAATATCATGACGTCTGGAAAGATCAGCAGTAGGAAAGGTAGAGACAAACAATGTTCACTGGTCATGCAAGGAGAAGATACGCTGTGGAAAATATTATGAAGACTGGAAAGGTCAGCAGTAGGAAAAGTAGGGACAGATCGAAAGAGAATATTAAGCTGGTTGTCCTAATGCAGTGTCATAGAGGAATAACATCATTATAGTATATCAAGAATATCAAAGACCCAGATCTGTGAAGATACATGGACGCCTACGTCAGTTGACGGTGCACACGCCGATGAAACGTGCTAAGTAAAATCATGCATTCTTTTCTGTATCTAGTGCTGACGTTATAATAAACAAAAATATTCACAGTACAATTAATGACAGAAAACTCAAACACCAAGCTATACAACAATGCATGTAGTTTGCAGTGCTGCTGGTCAACATGTGGTTCTCTAATCAATACTCGCAGAAAAGCGGCAATGAACACAGGTAAATTGCAAACAAAGAATATCATGGCCAGCAATAGTATAACTTTAGTCAGTCTCACGTCTTTGCTTGTCATAGTCGTGCTTTTAATATGAATTGATTTGAGTTGTGATGAAAACATTTTTTTCTTGCAATTCAGAGCTCTTCGTGATTTTTGTGGCTGTGTATATGTTTGTCTGAACTTAGTTGACTTGTTGATTCCTTGGAGCATAAACCACGTACTTACTGCGATAAGAATCTGAGCTAATGCAGATAATGTTATACCATCGAAGACATCAACAAATGTATCAACATCAGGTCGGTTGTGTGACATCCAAAGATCTAAACGGGTCCTGTTAGTCCTAGGATCAAACACCCACTGTACTCCCTGTGTGGCCCAGGCTGGACAGAAACAAGCCAGGCCAAAGATAACAAGAACAACGTTGATCGTAATAACCCGACTGGCAGTAAATATCTCTTTGACTTTGAATGGAAAGACAATACAAATACACCTCTCAATTGAGATGTATACGGTGACAAATGAAGTCAGGATTTGCGTAAACATTTTTGTGTATACTAGATAAACATATTGAATCGATGCTAAGCTCACAGCAGCTATAGGGGAAAAGTTTTCTAAAACCTGAAGTATCTCAGATACGCCGGAGAGAAAGCAAATGGCTAGATTCCATACAGACAGTGAAATAAACGTAATATTCACACTCTCTCTAATCCCTTGCCTCCAATATACAATTATGTTCAAGATATTTATTGCCATCCCCATAGGACAAAGTAAACAGTTTAATACTGTTGAGACAATTGTCATAATGTACATTAATATAACCTCTAGTAGATCCGTTTGTGTTTGAAGATGTACAGGTTCTGGACTTGTGTCCGTGCTAGGAAAAACAGCCTTTATTCTGCTCGTTTTATTCCACGCATCCATTGCATTTGACTTTTCTCTGCCGGTGGCCGCGATGTAATTGGTTGTTTCTCTGCCGGTGGCTTCGGTGTATTTGACTGTTGTCTACCGGTGGCGTCTGTGTATTTGACTTTTGTCTGCTGCTGGTGTCGATGTAGTTTCACTGTTCTCTGATGGTGGCTCAATGTATTTGACTGTTCTCTGCCGGTGACAATGTTGAATTTGACTTTTATTCGCTGGTGGCGTTGATGTATGTGACCTTTCTCTTCTGATGGCGTCGATGTATTTGACTTTTCTTTTTTTTATCGACAATGTATTTAACATTCCTCTCATGATGAGGATGATACATTTGACTTTTCTCTTGTGACAGCAAAAATGTAGCTGAGGCAAATCAACTCGGTCTTAACCCGGACATCTGGTTGATGTATAAGAAGGACATCATGATTAGACAAATACAATGTTAAAGTATGGTATTTTATGGGTAGTATCTTTAGGTTTCCGTTAAGAACACATTACAAATGTATTGTTTTGATTTATATTAAATATTACAACGTAGAAATCAGCGGTAGCTCACGTACGTCTGCAGCTCCTCCAGGTCATGCATGCGAATCCCATGGGAGCGAGGATATTGTAAAAGTTGACCTCAGTATAGCCTAAAATGGGTGTCAGAAAATATTCTTAAAACTGAAGGTATTCTATGTGATTTTGACCACAGCACCCACTGGGTGCCGACTGGTCCATACGACTATAGGATTAGCACCATATATTTTCTTTTATACTCGCCCGCTTTGAACTCAAGCGCAGTCTATACACATTACTTCAAGTAGTATCGGACGAAATTTTGCGTGTGGAGTACCAGTGTCCCTCGCCATCAGGCGAACCCACTCCGACTTCAAAGGCACTTGTTATTTACGTGCCGAAGTAAGGACGAGAAGTCAACATTTTAGTCCGGCTGACCGGTGTTAGGGTTGAACCCGCTACCTCGGCATGAGCACACTGGTGGACTATCACCGGATACTTCCTAGGCCTCAAGGCCGTGCAAAGGGTCCTGTACATTGCTTATTTATATACCGTGCACATTCCGAAGTTACCAAGCGCCATTTTAAGTCGTTTCAATAGTTGAAAATGTATGGCACTTATTCAATTACAGTACTTCTACATGCAACCTCTTGGTACTCTGTGTGTTGACACGTGATGGAACGTTCAGGTATAAGTGAAAGCAATGAGTTTCACAAGACTCACCACCTAATATCTATTCATAAAATGAGCTTTAATAACTTCTGCTTCGTTCCTCTTTCTAGGAAAGCGTGTCAGACCACGTTGCCTACCTCACTGGTCAGTATGTCCGACTTCAGCATGTAAGGCGTATTTCCTTTAAACAAATTCCTTCTACTGTAACAGGCTTTATCTATTCCATGGGTAAGTTTCTCTTCTTACAGTAATGCCAGGGCAGTCGCCTTTCGGGCCTACTATCTGTGATTCTAGACTGCCGTGAGATTTTAATGTGCACTAATTACTTCTTTTAGCGCTTATCCGAGAAGGCTGGATACCAGTTCTCACTGCTCAGGAGATCAGGGCGCTTGTGATATCATTAGATACCAATGATTCTTCGAAAAATGCCCATGGATCGGACCCTTAACGTCTGATACTGTGGCAGACACCGTAACCTCTCAGCCACTCTCAGTAACCACCCATCACCCTGTTGTGACATATTGTCCAGACATCAGCAATTTACCGACACAAATAGAATAAATAATAAAACGGGACAACATAAGAATCTGATGAAAAAGGAAACAGTGTGGGCGTTGATCGGACGACTTGGATTGGTTAGATGTGAATCGCCCACGCTCTAACACCGCCTCTAAGACCGAAATTGGCGGTACATTCAAGCTCAGTCCGGGTCAAGCTTTCAATGTGTCAACATTAACTTTCTGTAGGAGGTGCAGTGACCAGTGTTCTGGCTATTCCGAGATGGGCGCACACACCAGAAGTCCTTAACTGACGTTCCAAAGCAGAAAGGTAACACAGTGTTTATGTATAATGGTGTAATCATGTTATTTACGTTTCATAAAATGTTCCTGTTCGAGAGAAAAATCTTGTACGACGCCATGCTTGTTTCATTTCTGCACTTACCATGTTAGAACCTTTCTCCTAAGAATGCAAATTCTCTATATGCAAAAGCATGCTATTCCGTCTTAAATGCATATA
The DNA here is from genome assembly GCA_014155875.1 of Cepaea nemoralis. Lineage (NCBI taxonomy): Eukaryota > Metazoa > Mollusca > Gastropoda > Stylommatophora > Helicidae > Cepaea > Cepaea nemoralis. Next base: position 716,001 of record JACEFZ010006257.1, on the reverse strand, counting down.
GATGCCCTCTTCTTAATGCATTTTAATGCACACGTAAAATTAACATTCTATGCATTGATGTTTCTACAAGAGAAAATGATTCTACGAGTCTATCTCTTAAACTTCTTGTGCAAAGACCAACATAATTCTTAAGATATCATGTGAATCATTTGTACACTTCTTTCGTGAGAATGCTATGTAAAATTGCCATGTTCTTTTCGTGAGAATGACTGCTCATTGATGGGGAAACATAGATGCACTAAGTACTCAAATGTTGTCAGAGGTTGCACTCAATGATAGCATCACCCCATTAGGGCTGATGATTAAGTCATTATTACGTTCAGCATCTGCCAAAATGCGTTCTGATAAATGGCCATACAGCAGATTGTACCTGACGGGTGTGCACGATACCAGCTTGCAACAATGGATGGGTTAAATACCATCATCTTCAACCCCTTTGCTCAAGAGAGGAAAGTTGGGAGAGACACATGTCATTGTATTTGAATCAAGGCATATATTAGATGCATATCTATGTAATGGCTTTTGCATTATTCATGGGAGAAATTATGTATTTTCTTTGTGAGTGTTTTATATTTAATGTTAGTTCATAATGGTTACTTTCCCTGATGGAGGAGAGTCGAATCCAATCCCCCGCCCCCTCCCCTTCATGAAAGACACTTCGAACTAATACTGATAATAATGATAATGTTGATAATGATGGAAGATGAAGAAAGGCACTTGAGAGTCAGGTCTAACTCCTGAGAAAGGAAGGCCAGATCTTATATGACAGAAGTAGGATGCTGAAATGTTTAGAGAGGGCCATGTCTCATCATGCCTTGTCTTAATCTACACACATTTCAACTTGCTTTGCTTATAACCTGCAAATTATCACAACCTGCATCCATCTTAACATGCAGTAGTTCAACAGGCAGTGCTCTAACAGATATCTGTCATAACATGCTTTGTTACAATTATCTTGATCTGACCATACCTTCTTCTCAACTGGACTTGAGCACATCTTGATAACTTCTCCTCATCTTAATATCATTGTATCATTCTGAGTTTATCTCATTTGAAAACTAAAACATCAATGGAGAACAAATGCTGACTTATCAGTAGATACTGGTCTCACTCCATCATATGTTTTAATACCTTACATTTGGGAGAGGAGAGTAGTGATCTCACCTGTGAGTGGAACCACATCTTAGCCTCCTCCTAATATCAACACCCCCCCCCCCCTTTTTTTCATTCCATGTATGTTGTGTAAATAATGCATGTATGTTTGCGAATGATGAATATATGTATGAGATGCAGGTCGGTTTTGTTTGCATTATTCCAGAAGGGTATGTTGTTGGCCTGTCTATAGGAGCTGATGCTCACATATTCTGGTGAAGGTGAATCCTGACCGTGCAGAGATGCCAGCCCTCAGCCTCATTAAGACGATATACTCTTACCTTTGTTAGGGACCGTTGGCATTAGGGAGAAATATACAACTTTGTTATACTCCCTGGGGACATTATGGCTATTCTCAAAATCCGGCAGTTATTATTACCAACCAGCCGATACCTCAACATCCTAATCACTTTGTGAATCCTGGAAACCAAGATGCAATACCAGTGGGAAAATCCATGAGATGGGGACCTTCCAGAAAACATTTGCTTAGCATGGCCAGCACTAACAAGGACCACTCTTTTAATCCTCAGCAACACATAGTAGAAGTTATTATGCTATCTATTTATGTTGCTGTTATGATTATGATGTTTGATATAATGGTTCATCTGTTGTGTTTGATCATGTCATGTGATTGTAATTGAATTAATGCAATACCATCTGCCATGCATTGTTGAATGTCATTGGATAGACTTTAATAAAGCCAAAGACTGATTGATTCTTTGTTCACACAATGTTCTGTGACTAATATGTTTGTTATGTATACTCAGCACAAAATGTTATGTGACAACTCTGTTATGTACACAAAGTGCACACTGTTATGTGACAACCTTGTTTGTTATGTGCATACAGTGGTTGTTCAATAATGTCCATGTATGTCCTGTCAGTCCCTAGATGTCTGGTGCATACATGATACATTGATAGACTGTGGGGATTATGTGAGTACGGAGACCTACATACTGGCCCACCTTTTTCTATATTACATAGGGTACCTCATTCCCTGGGTCAGTAGTAAAATTCAGTGATTCCCACGCCTTTCCAGGGAACCTACATTCCTTATATTTATTATCATTTGTTTCGTGAAGGGGACTTCACGTTGGGGACAACGAGCCACTTAAAGGCTTTCCAACGAAGGCATATGAGATTGACAGCCCCTACCAACTAGAATCTCATTAGGTATCTCCTCGTCTAAATTTTTCACACCTCACCCCCTCCCCTAATTTTATTCTCCCCCAATCTTATCCCCCCAATCAAGATCCCAGCTTCGACTCAGAAGTTTCCTCAGGGCACTGACTTACGGTATGTTGACAATACCTAACACAGGTGATGTTAGTCAGTTAGTCGCGGTTCCAACTTCACAGCAAAGGGTTGTCTCATAATGCTCTGTTCTTGCACCAGTGGATAAGTGGTCAAGCCGTATGACTCGGGCTCCGAAGATTCGTAGTGGGTTCGATTCCGGGCAGCGTCCCTCGGTTTACGAGTGAATTATTATTTGGAGATTCCTGGGGTCGTCGCTAGAGCTACGGAGAGACTGGGCCATATGGGATAAAAACCCTGTGCAACGAAGTCGACCAGTCGAATTCTAAATGACTTTTTAAAATATCACATAAAACGTTCTTCACTGCCTTATGTGATAACAGGTGAAAGGATTATGACCAGCCTAAGCGTGATCTGCACGTCAAAAGGGTATGGAACCAACCTGAAACAAGACACTGCATTTCAGTTTGTGGGTACATTGATAACAGCAGATAGAAAACCATTGCATATTTTATTTAGTTGCGTGTCCTTTGCAGGACGTTGCTAATCAACCCCGCATTGATAGTCTGTAGTCTGTCATTGCTTTCTGAACAAGATGTCAACGTTTATGTCCAACTTAATGATGGTGAAGGGAATCAACCTCTTACCCTCTCATCAGCGCACCGGTTGTTTAAGGGCGAGCGCTGTTATTCTTTCGCCCACGTTAACATCTGGAAGATATATTAAGGAAGGTAACTATAGAATATCACAGAGAAATGGGACCATGTCACAGGGATGAAGAATATTCTTTGCATTTTATGTTTGCCAATCGAGCTGAGGAAAAGATTAAGGGCTATATTGACCCAATCCTCATATACGTAAGCGTTTCAATGACATTTAGCAGACAAGTAAAGAATTATGTGCTGCGGAGATATGATTTCATAGAAGACTAATAAGAGCACAGTGGAAAGATAGAAAGAGCAATGAAGAGTTCCTGGAAGAAGATAGCTCACAAAGATAACTCGTTACTCGCATGGGACGATGACAACCCACTTTCTGAGGGTTATGTCATGAGAAGGGGAATGCTAGAGTAAGTTGTCAAAATGGGAAAGAGGGAAGAAAAGCAGAGAGGGGTTGGCGGGGGGGGGGGGGGGGGGGGACGGAGAACATTCTGGGCAGTTTGTCTGCAGAGAAATACGATCACCAACGCCACACGGCATGGACTAACAGAAGATTGGCAGTACACTAGACAAAAGCCTGTGGACAGACATGATCACCAGCCACACACGGCATAGACTATCAGAAGATTGGCAGTACACTAGAAAGAAGCCTGTGGACAGACTTGATCACCAGCCGCACACGGCATGGACTATAAGAAGATTGGCAGTACACTAGACAGAAGCCTGTGGACAGACATGATCCCCAACGCCTGGACTATAAGAGGAAGAAGATGAAGGCTTATCTCAGCCATTCCTTCTGTGTTGTGTTGAATCACGACCTAGTTACACTGTAATATGCCTCTCTGTACATGTGACGTTCGGTACCGGACTCTCACACTTGTCATAATCTCCCCTGTAGTTGTGCCGCGGCGTCGTTAATGGCGCCAGGCGAATACCATTTACCTATCCACAGGTTCGACTGTGAGCGGGACTAACCAGACAGCGGTCAAGCCAGTACATGCGTGACGCACGAAGATCACGCAGGGGCACAATCCCACATGGCAAGTGCTCAGAGCGAGGAACGGCAGACAGGCTTGGGATTGTCGGACAGTACGGACGGGTCTGAGAGAAGCTTGTACGACTGCTGTGTCTGAATGCCGATTGATAGTAACTCTTGAGAGCGGATAGGAGACTGTGCGGCTGTGGTATAGGTCTGTGAGTGTATCCAGTGTATTGATTCATTGACTAATTGTATTGTAATATCGATATTGTAATGGCGAGATGCCTGATCTGATTGTGTTGCGTGAGAAGTGTAAATAAAGTGTTTAACTTAGTGTTGCAGTGTGTCACGTCGAGTCATTCTGTGAATGTGTTTGTCTCACATGTGTTAGGTCACACGAGCCTTAAGTATTGTTAAATGTAAGAACCTGACAACACTCTGCTGGTTTCTCAGCTTGGAGTTGAGCCAACTGCCGACATCACAACACTCTGGGCATTCTCGTTCGTACCCCCTCCTCATCTTCAACAGCAAGTAAAGAATCTCAGTACTAATGGTGCTAGCTGCAGTTTGATTATGTGTCCGTCTGACCTTTCTGCGGAGTACTGGGTGCTGGCCAGATCATCTGGTCACTCCATGCCTCACCATTCTCACAAGGCCATGATGATTTATTTGTTCTTCCACAATATACACATGACCATTAATGGTCCTGACCACATCTGCTTTATCGTGTGCCAATACCTTTAATAACCACGCAGTCCCAGCTAATCTATCCTCCTGCTCGTTTCCCAGCAGACCAGCATGTCTTGGGGAAAAGATCCAAGAGATGCTTCCTATCTTTAGTTTTTGAATTGCCACTCTAAACGAAACATTCATGTCTTCACCTTTCTCAGCACGTTTTGAGTCCGTTACAATTACGACATGTGTTTATTGTTTGTGCTCGAGGCGGTGCTGTGACTGCCTCCACCTCCATTCTCAGAATAGATGTTGTGGTAGTATATATCAGCCACTCCTGCACTAAACACCGTCTATAAACCCTCACTATGAATCCCCAGGCACTTATTGTGCCTCTCAGCACAGAACCATCCATGTAGATGAATACATCACCTACGCGCGAATTGTCGTGAATCAGATGATGTACCTCCCAGTTAGCGCAGCCTGCCGACCAATCCTTTCACTGCCAGTCCAGTGTTAATATGACCCTGCACATGTCTAAAATTTCCACTGTCATTCTGACCCATCCCACTCCTTTCCAAGTGTTCTCAAGTTTGCATATTTCTCTGATTGTGACCTCTGCCTGAGCCATTCATAATTTCCCTCTTATCAGACTGTGTCCAGGGATTCATGCAGTGGGCGTTGCTCGTCTGTAGCCACTCGAAGATATGATTTAGCCAGCAGCACCCTGAGCCTGTCCTCAAACGACAAACGAACTTTATTTTCAAAAGGTCACAAATTGAGCACGCAGGCCCGTCTTAAATTCGGCATTTTCAACCACGGTACTTCTAGCTAAGATCCATCCATCCATCATGTGCCCTGCCGGAAAGCGTCGACGGTCATGACTCGCCATTTCACTCAATCATCAGAGTCGTGGATCAGCTCAGTGTTCCTGTCCGACCATGCCATTTGCCCAAGCCATCCAGGTATTTACTTCTCGGTCTTCCCCTTGGTCTGTTCCCTTCGATCTTGCCAGTTGTCATCAAGTTCTCTAATTTATTTCTTCTCTTAAAATGTCCAAAACATTTTGACTGGCTGCGTCTAATTTCTCTAATCAGTTTACGATTTTCATTTGTTTCCTATAGTATTTGGTCATTGGTTTTTCTGTCTGTCCACGGTATTCTTTGCTTTCTCCTCAGAAACTACATTTCTACAGCCATCAGATGTTTTTTAGCCTGACTGCTCAATGTCCTAGTTTCACATCCATACATAAGCACAGGCTCAATGTAGCACCTCAACACTTTTTTCTCGTTTCAATTGACATCTTTTTTATTGGTCAGTATGTTTTTCATCTTGCTAGAGGCTACTTTCGCCATGGCGATTCTTGTTCTAATCTCTTCAAGGCATCTCCCTTCAGATGTTATGACTGTTCTGAGATAATTGTACCGATTCACTTGTTGAAGAATATTCCCATTTACTTGTGTATTACATTGTGGTATTTCTTTTTTCCTAGTGACGACCATAATCTGTGTCTTTTTACAATTTAATTCTAACCCCAGTTGTTCACTTTGTGCAATAACCGCATCTACTAATTTTTGCAGATCCTGCTCATTGCCTGCAATCAATACTGTATCATCTGCATATCTAATGTTATTGATGTTTCGTCCTCCAGTGAAGATTCCATTTATATCTTCTACATTTCTGAAACAATTTTCACTGTATAGGGAAAAAAGATTTGGAGACATTACACATCTCTGTCTCACACCTCTCTTAATAGGCTGATATTGTCCTATTTCATTACCAATCCTTATTGCAGCTTGTTGTTTCCAATATGTGTTTTTTATAAGTCTAATGTCTTTCCGTACAATGGCGACAAAATGAAGCGTTACTTTTCGGAGGGACGCTATTTAGTGTTATCCTTTGGATTTTGTGTGATTTCCTATGGATTTCCTGTGAATAGTGTTTTCCTGTGGATTATGTGATGTTATTTTGTGTTCCTTTTATTGGAAGTTTTCAAAAGAAGCCACGGAAGGCAGGTGGTGGATGAAATTTTGAGGGCAGGCGACAAATATTGTGGGTCATATCCTCGAGCTTCACGACGGCAGGCAGAGGAACTCTTCTTGAGTCAATGGCTGCGGTCTCCGACCAGTAAGGTCACTGCCATAGAGGAAAGCAACGGCAAACTACCTCTTTAAAAGTGCCTAGTATATCATGATTCGCTTAAAGACTGATCAACATTCTGACCAATAAAAAGATGTCAATTGAAACGAGAAAAAGAGTGTTGAGGGGATACATAGAGCCTGTTCTTTTGTATGGATGTGAAACTTGGACAATGAGCAGTCAAGCTGAAAAGCATCTGATGGCTGCAGAAATGTTGTTTCTGAGGAAAATTCAAAGAATACCATGGAAAGACAGAAAATCCAATGACCAAGTAATACAGGAGACAAATGAACATCGTAAACTGATTAGAGAAATTAGACGTAGACAGTGCAAATTTTTTGGACATGTTATGAGAAGAAATGGATTGGAGAACTTAGTGACAACTGGCAGGATCGAAGGGAACAGACCAAGAGGAAGACCGAGAGGAAAATACCTGGATGGCTTGGCCACATGGCATGGACGAGACAGGAACACTGAGCTGATCCACGACACTGGTGATCGAGTGAAATGGCGAGTCATGACCGCCCACGCTTTCCGGCATGGCACATGATTGATTGATTAAATGTCTTTCCCATCAATTTGTAGATCTGCAAGCATATATACATGTCTTACTCTATCGAAAGCCTTTGTGTAGTCAATAAAGCAAAGATGTATATCTTTGTTTACTTCTATAGAACGTTCAATAACTGATCGCAGCATATACACAGCATTTACTGTACCCTTTCCTTCTACAAACCCACACTGTTCTTCCCCTATTTCAGGTTGTATTTTCTTCCTCACTCTTTGCATGATAATTCGTAGCAAAATCTTTGTGATGTGACTCATTATACTAATTGTTCTATGTTGATCACATTCCAAGGCTCCTGATTTCTTTGGGATTGCCATAATTACAGAATTAAACAATTCAGAAGGTATATCTCCTGGTAGCTGAGATATCGCAAGTAAATTACCGGCGTTTCCCTTGAGCATCCTGGGATCATCCACAACACTTCACTCTGTATGGGTTCCATTTTCACTAGCTGAATCTGACATCTGCCATAACATAGGATGGTCTTAAAGTGTTCAAATTCTGATTTAGAACAATGTGAATACAGAACATCCGTTTTCATAACAAAGTCTACAGATATATTAGCTTTATGGCTACATATCTACATGGTTGTGTGTGTAGTTGTGTGTGTGTGTGTGTGTGTGTGTGTGCGCGCGCGCGCAGATGTGCACACGTAAGTGCAGTTATGTAACATGGGCATTAACCTTAAAACCAAGACTCGAAATGAAACTGCGATAGCAAGACTCGACGTATCGTAAAGTATTATTTCATTGTGCATGAAATAGTTACTACAGATTTGTACTATTCGGAGAGTTGTGGTTAGTTGTAAAGATTCTGTTTCTTACACTTCTTTACTTTTGTAAATATTTAGTGAAAGGGTGATCTGCGAGATCAGAATTATCCCAAATCCACTTTCTATCAGACGTTTCCTTTCTCACTTTATGGACAAAAGCCATATCATTATTTAAACAGCTTCCACATGTTATGACGTTTAAATTTTCTCTCTGTGAAAATACCACATTACTTTGAACTGTCCTAATAGGTCTTAATCAATTCAAATGACACCATTCACGTGTCAGAAAAATACTAGCCTATATCGGTGCAAAGTCACGAAAAGCAAGCGTACTTTCCTACTAAATATCCAAATTTTGAAATCTATACTGATAATACTTCCACAATTTCCTGTGTCAAAGGACAAGAAAGTAAACCTAAATGCTCAACATCTAAGCTAACGTTAATATCGCAATAGATGTGAATTTACTCAGCAAGTACGATTTGAACATGCAAGTAATATAACTACATCATATCGTGGAACTGGTAATCTGTGTTAACAATTGATCAATGGATGTCGGTCAGGCATTAATTGATCAATACAAGCAGCCATAAAGAGGACATTAACTGCGCCCAATGCATTTCTCCTGCCCAGAAAAAAGGGGGAATCGCACTGCCATCACAGTTATTAAGAAACGGATTATTATTACTCACTATAGTTACTGAATTAGCAAAGCTATATATTAATTCAGTAGCCGTGTTAGTGCAATAGCTTTCCGGTTTGCCTCTCGTCTCAGTGGTCAGAGGTTCGAACTCACAGCGTAGATTCATTAACACATTTTTATAGTTGACCGTTATCTCTCAGCTCCACAGCTTAAAATGGGTATCAGGAAATGTCTTGGAAAGTAAAAGCCTCTAGCGTGAAACTATCCAAATGTATCGAGTGTCAACTGGTCGATACAAATATGGGGCTATGTCAATAAGAATATGGGGTTAGCACCATATGACTAATACATTTATGAACACATTCTTGAAGATATTTAATTTTCTTCGTTTGTATTTGTTTAAAAACCAACCTTCATCAACACTGAGTTCGTGTTCCATAGATCTTTTTGTTCTCTTTTCCATCCTGTGAATTTTTAGGATCTTTTCTAACACTTGTATTCGCATGTTCATGTGTGCTTTTCGGCTGATTTGTTACGTGTCCAGATTTCACACTCGTATTTTGCAACTTTCTCTCAGAACTCTGAACATGTGTTATTCTATCTGTTCCAATCCATTAAGAACGTAAGAGACTTCCGGTTTAATATAGTGGAGAAGCTGTTGAGATGTTCAGGTCTCTGGAGTGATTGTGTTTTTGTCTACGGTTTGATTACGCATTTTCCTAATGTTGGACTAGTAATAGTACATGGTTCCAACGCCGAGCTACTGAGTTAAATGTTAAATGCACGGAGCGACACTGTTAGCTTTGGATTTCGTGTGGAATGATTTCACATCTGTCCGCAGTTATTTCTGTTATGAACTGATTGCTTAGGAAAAATGGCAGACGGTCGGTTGCTGGACCATCTGGTTTTGTCTTATGCAGTGTAGAACTGCTGCTTTTCTAGGGGCTGCAGCTTCCATCGCCGATGAATTGTAATTTTCGTGGTGGACTATTGTGTTGGCATTCTGGGAGAGGCCTTATGAATGTATGCTTGTCGGTGCTGTTGGTCTGTCGGGACTGCTGTCTGTCCCCTTTTCATATGGGAGCATCTTGGGGTGACCCTTTGCCGTGCAGTTGGAACCGCGACTAACTACTAACGACAAACAAAGAACCAACGAACTCGGCAGTAATTAGAAATCTAACATATAGGCTTCTGCACAGGCTAAACTTAAAACTTCGAAACTCACAAGCAAAAATATTGTTGCACGTATAAAGAGACACTACTCCTCGTTACATGATGGGTAGGAGGTACAAGTGAATGAGAAGAAAGCAAGAGGAAGGCCAAGTTACATAACGCTGAACAGCATCAAAGGACGGACTGGAAAACGCATGCGGTGTTTGTCCATGAAGTATGATGATGACCATTCATTTGATCCACTGGCCTTGAGAGTTTGGAGCCGTGAGCTCTAAGATGGCTGGCAAGGCCTATTTTGGCTCGAAATCTTCTCTGACAATGTGGGCAAAGATTGCTTGATGATCCAGGTGGGGGATGTCCTGCAGTGGTTTTTATGTCCAGCCTTTTTGCCACAGCTCTCGCAGCACTGCTTGCATCCAAATGTGACTGTATCCTTGCGTAATGATGTACGCCATGAATTTCGGTCTTTGGTAGCAGTCTCTTATATGTCGTGATTAATTCCAAAAGCTTTGAGCGTTATCTTCAGAGTGTCTTTAAAGCGGTTTCTCTGGTTGCCTTGGGAGCGTTTACCACAACTAAACTCACCATTAAAAAAATTCGTTTAGGGAGCCTGTAATCTGGCATGTGAGTCAGGTGACCAGCCCACCGAAACTGTATAAATGCACTATTCTAAGACATACCAGATGATTTGGAGACACATCAAAGCCGACCTGCAGTGAGGAAGTGACACTTGACGATGACACGTAAAAGAATAGTTAAAACATATATTTTTCTGGTGTCCACACAATGGCATCTCGACGGCAATATGGAGTTCGCGTACTATGTTGAGATTTTCTTAATGTAATTTATGGAAAGATATTTGAGCACTTTATGGATTTGTCTGAAGCCATAAAGATTCTCTCTATGTAGAGACACTGTCACAAGAGAGGGTGGTCACAAACTAGTATGGTTACTGCCATAAAAATAAAGCAATGACAGACTAGTGTTTTTACAATAGCGGCTGACCGAGTGGTTAAGAACACCAGCTTCTCCTGTGGGAGACCTGGGTTCGAAGTCTCGGTAAGGTGCAGATGTTTTTTGTTTTTTTTATGTCGGAGGAAAAAAGAAAATCCTAACCTGCACAATTGGCGGCGACTGCACTAGCCAGGCGGCCTTATATCCTCAGGCTCAAGACAACACTGTCTTACACTGCAAAGTACTATAGGCAGTAGATTACCATATTTTGACAGTGTCTTAACAATTGCCTATAAAATCATGATGCGACAATTCACAGAATTCCCAATAAACGGAGTAAAAAGCTCTTCCATTTGAGCCACATCGCCGGGTGGAGAAATTCATCTGCACAGCAAGACACTCGCACCATGAGAACAGATGACAGAGTAGACATCCATTGGCACCTTAGTAGTATATAAGGTTGTAACTTATCCTTGCACCTTGGAAGGTGCTTTCACTGAAACCACAAGTAGCCTGACCATGGAAGTCATGGCAGTAAGTAAAGCAATAACATGGCTCGAGACACAGACATTCACTAGGGCTTGTTTCCTTAGCGACTCAATGAACATAATCAAGAGGATAGAGGAGGGGTCGATCCGAAGAGAATGGTTGCTGCCTCTGAAGCGGTCTCGGCTGGCAAAGATTAGTTTCATCTTCGTGCCAGGGCATGCGGGAGTACAAGGAAATGAGCGGGCTGACAAGCTCGCAGGTGAGGCTACTGTGGAGGGCGGACGCGCCATGGACCAGGCTGACATTCTGAATGCTCTACGAGAAGTGAGACTTTTGTAAGAACCAAGTGATGACTGTGAATCTACAACAATGGCCAGACTGCGAGAGCAGCAAATTAAAAGAGGGGTGGCCAAACAAGAACACTACGCAGGAAGCCAAAGAAGATTGATAAACCAACACAGAACTGGCGTCGTTAGCCGCTACACGCTGCGGAATTTGCTGAGGAGGGGATCCGAGCACTTATGGACTGAATGGTCCGATGTGCAACGAGGATGATCTGTCGACTAACTAACTAACTAAGGTTGTAACTAATTAGTAAATGGGGTTTCAAACCCCCGATAAATCCTTCTTTACGGGGTTATCCCGCCATCTTGTTTCGTCATTTTTTGCGACCACATTTTTAAAAAATTGGCGGGTATTTTCTTGGGACTGGGTGACTACTTCCGGTTGACTTCCGTTCCATGGGTACTCCCTACCGACTGCCCCACACACAGGTAACTCCGCCGGCCGCCTCCGCTTCCCCCGACCGCTCCCCAGACCATTCAAAGACAGCGAGGCAAGTCCCGGGCATTCGGAATACTTATATAGATAAGTAGACCAACTAGTCGCCTGGCACCTGGGTTCGAGTCCCAGTGTGTGTGGGTGAGTGTGTGTGAGTGCACGGTTTAGGCCGATGTGAGGGGCGCTATGGAATAGGCCCCTACCCCGGATATTATCTTTTGCCCTACAGAGGAGGGCCATCAAATTTCTCATCGAAATGGGAATAGCTATGTTCAAGTGAGGCCTTTGGATAGACCAAAAGGAATATTTTTTTATTTTTTTAAATTTGTTTTATAACGTTTATTTCATACAAAGCAATGTATATTTACAAGGTGTAATGTGTGTTTCTTTGTTTGTGTATATTACAGAGCGTTGCCGTTTGTTAGTGTTATGTGTCACATGCGTTAATAAAACAAATACATGCATATACAGTTATGATAATATGACATTTATGGCATAGTGCACGTAAAACACATTCCTCGTTTCGTTTCCATCTCCACAAGTGGAATGCATGTTGCAACCTACTAAATGGAGACTTTTTCCGTAGTCGCCATTCTTAGTTCATGCCCTTTTACTTGTCATAGTCTTTTGTTTTATGGTATTGAGAACGCTCGAAAATAACAACAGCGTCAACGAACAAAACCTGCAATGAGGTAGAGAAAACCAGATCCTTCCCGTGGCCAAGAAAGGCTTTTTTTTTCTTTCTACAAAGCAATGTGTATTTACAAGATGTAGTATGTGTTTCTTTTGTTTGTGTATATTACAGAGCGTTGCCGTTTGTTAGTGTTAAGTGTGACAATGTGAATGAAACATATAAAAAAATATATACAGTTATGATAACATGACATTTGTTTCATAGTGCATGTAGATACGCATTCCTTGCATATACTTCACTTCCGCAAGCGGAATGCATGAAACACCTGTCCATCTCTCCCTCTCCTCTCTCTCTCTCTCTCTCTCTCTCTCTCTATCTCTCTCTCTCTCACACACACACACACACGCACCCACACAAAACACACGCACACACAATCTCATGCTTTCTGGAGACCGCAGTACATTTAAATGCCCCGCGCTTGGACAATAAACTTTAAACTATCATTTCCATTAAAATGTGGCTTCTTTGTAATTTCTGGGTCACTTAGCTACTGAGGCGAAGGTCGTTGGTGTTGTTGCCTGATGACAAATTTCAGGGTGACGCTCTAGTCCATGATATCTTTTGTTTGGGGGACAAGAATCAGGGATTTACTACTAGCAATTAGGGTCCATGGTCTGTCCCCAGGGAGATAATTGGTCCAAAATTGTGATAGTGTCTGGGTTTTATAAACAACTGGGAAGGACTTAAAACCTGGCCACTAAAAGCCACCTTAGCTTACTGGGTACTTAAAGGGCTCATCGAATTTGTTTATACATGGTGGTGCATATTTTTCTTTTGAAACATATCATTACCATATACCATCATTTTAATACTTAAGATACCGACTTTGTTTAAAGACTGCTACACGCATGCACGCGTGCGTGCGCGCACACACACACTCGTACACATGCGCGTGCAAATTCATGCACCACACACGCACACACACCTGCATCCACACACAGACGCATACATATGTTACTGCCAACGGCACAGACACCCATCCACAATATATTTCATGTTGCACATTCAAATATAATAATGGGAAAATTAATAATAATAGTAGCAGTAACAATAATAGTATTAATAATAACAATAATATAATTGTAAGATTATTAATACCATCGATAAATACATTTACAGTTGTAGTATCCTTTATTTAAAACAAGTTATTTGCTTCTACTGTAATATGTGCTGTCTTCAGCCAAATATTTTACGAGATTTGCGATTGTGGGGCTAAGATTAGAATGTTTGCGACTTTTTGTTGATAAAGTTGTTAGACAATTTCTTTGTTGATTGTTCTGTAATTGTATAGTGCTTTGTTTCTTAATGTCCATATAAGATTTCTGTACTCTGCCAATAGAACAAGTAGCTTTGTGTGGGTGTCTTGTGTGGAGTAAGGAATGGAATTTATCATGATTGCTTTGTAAACATCTGTTCTTTGTTTCAAATGAGTGTTTAGGATGTTTTGTAGGAGGTTTCTTGTTGGCATGATTGTGTTGCATTCGTAATAGATATGCTCTTCTGATTCTTGGACGTTCCGTCTACAAAGCTGACACTGTAGTATTTGTTTAGTTATTTTTGCTGTTCTCTCTGTTGTTGGGGTCATGCTGTAAACAAGCCTATATGTAATTTCCCTTGCTTTTGGAGTAATCTGCTTGTTGTGAATATTTGAGAAAATTTCGGTATAATCTTTTATGAAATATCTATGTCCTCTTTTAATTCTGAGATGTACCGGAGTTGCTTGTAATTTAACTAAATGCCTGTAGATTGTATGTGTTTTCTTGTGTAGTAATTTTTCATGTCCTTTAATGGCTGAAATACATGTTTTGTAGAACGTTGGGAGAGCGCCAAAATAATGTGAGGATGTATTCCTAATAGGTTTTAAATAAGATAGCCTAATTCCAATGTATTAGTGTGCTAAAGGGTGTATTTCTGGGTGTTGTAGGATTTCACCTACGTGTTTGATCCTAAGTGCTTGTATTTTGGTTGTTATGTCTTGGAGGGCGATACCTCCATCTTTTTTGTCTTGCATGAGTGTAGTATGTTTGATACTGTAGATGGTGCTGCCAAACACAAAGCGTCTAATCTCTTTGTTTATGTTTGTGACAGTTTGACGTGGGGGATCTAGGATTGTGCACAGATATAGTATTTTTGGAATTATATATGCATTAACAATGGTACTTCTACCAAATATGGTAGTTGTTTTGTATTTGTATCTCTGTAACATATCTGTTATTTTCTTCTCTAGATGTTGCCAAGTGTCTTTGTGTGTCTGATTTGGTTGACATGGGAAGACTATTCCGTACACTTTTATAAGATTGTTTGATGTTAAGTCAAATGGAAAATCCGCCTTATTTTTCCATTTGCCTAAGCCCATTATAGTAGATTTTTGGACGTTTAATTTTGCCCCACTCCCTTTGCCGAAAAACGAGAACGTCTCCAAAATGATCCGTACAGATTTATCAGTTGTCGGAAAGAAAATGGTATCGTCCGCATAAGCACGCAGCTTTTGTTCACCCTTCCCTGGTATGAACGTACCCCTTACATTGTCGTCCTGTCGTATCTTTTCTAGAAGTGGCTCTAGAGCGACAACGTACAGTAAAGGGGACAAGGGACATCCCTGTCTCACTGACCTAGTCAACCTGAAAGAATTGGTTAGGGTATGGTTTAATAGAATCCGACTTTCCGGTTTCAAATATAAAATTTTGACCCATGTCCGAAAATAATTTCCCACGTTGCAGTGTGAGAGAGTTTTGTGGAGGTATGAGTGAGATATTCTGTCGAATGCTTTTTCTTGATCTAAAGAGAGAATTGAGGACTGACAGTTTTTCAGATGTGTGTAGTTGATGATGTCCCTTATGAAGTGTGTGTGTTGCTGGATATTCCGGTGTTGTACACTACATTGCTGGTCTTCATGAATGAGAGATGTCTTTACTGGTTTCAATTTATTTGTCAAAGTCTTTGTTAAAATCTTGTAGTCTACATTTAAAAGCGAGATAGGTCTGTAACTCTTTAAAGGTGTCTTGTCAGTGTTCTCCTTCGGAATAAGAGTGATGTAAGACGTGTTGAAACTGGATGGGAGTTCATGTTTGTGGAAAGATTCAGAGAATACTGCTAGTAAAAGGGGACCTAGAAGAGGAAAGAAAAACTGATAGAATTCAGCAGTAATACCGTCAGGGCCAGGCGATTTGCCCTTCTGCATTCCATGAACCGCTTGTGTTATATCTGTTAGTGTTAATTCAGTATCTAGTGTTAGTTTCTGTTCCTCTGTGAGTTCTTTTGTGAATTTCATAAAGTGTTCTTGCACGTGCGCCTGTGTGTTTTCCTCTGTATAAAGGCTCCTGTAATAATCTTGAAAGGCCAAGGCTATTTGTTGTGGCTCGACTTGTATATTTCCTTCCCTGTCAATTATCTGGGCTATTTGTCTGCTGCGCTGTATGTTTTGTACTAAAGCTAGGTATTGTTTACTCGGTATCTCTTGTGTTATAGTTTGTAATTTTGTTCGCAGTAAAGCCCCCTGAAATCGATGATGTCTGTGGAGATCTAATTCTTCCAGTAATGCTATGATGTGTGGTGAATTTTTGTCTGTCTGTAGTAAGAGCTTAATTGCATTTTCCAATACTTTTTCTTGTTGTAGTTTTTGCTTGTGTATTACTGCTGCTAGTGTTTGTGTTATCTCTCGTATAGTTTGTTTAAGTGTTTCCCAGAGTTCTCGCGCTTTACCCTCCGGTATATCGCTTGTGTATGTGAGGATCAGTTTTGTTATGCAATCTACATAGTCCTGATTTTGTAAAAGTGTGCAGTTCAGTTTCCAATGGGGGGATCTTCTAAGATGTGGTGTTGCTTGTACTGCGTTTATTGTTGCAACTACGGTCTTATGATCTGTGAAGTTCAGTGTCTCCTGTAAATGCTTGACTTGTGTTATATGATGTGTTATGGCGCATAAATTCTATCTAATCGCGCTGCTCTGTTATGCGCATTGTTTGTGTGTGTTGTATCTGTTCCATGGGGGTGCATCTGCCTGTATGCGTCTGTTAGCCCATGGATATCTAAAATTGTTTGCAATGTGTCTAATTGATGTTCCTCCTCCCCCGTTGTGTTTCTAATTTGCATTCTTACATCTCCATTTATAAGGTCGTGCGCCGAAAGTACGCAATTAAAATCACCCCCTAGAATGATGTTGTGACCCCGATATGAGCGTGATAATAAATTTTCAAGTGTTTGGTAGAAGAGCGGCTGATTTCTGTAGTCAGGCGGTGCGTGTATGTTGACAATTGTGTATTTATTTATGTTATTTCTCACCTGTACTATAGCTATCCTACCCTGGCAGTCCCTGTCCTTCTCTATAATCTGCCACCTGTCCGATGTCTGTATTATTGCTGTACCCAATCCGATATGTTGCATACTAAGACTAAAACATGAGTGTCTTAGACCTAAGCATGTTGTGATATATGATGCGTGTTCATCGGTTTTGGTAATACTACTCTTTGTTCTGAGCCAAAAAAGATCCAAAAGATAGCTTGGGCATATTCAGGTTTAGGAAAAAAGACTGAAGCCAGAATACGTCTATTAATTCTATATATTGGTATATTACCATAATTAATAAACACGTAATAACATATAGATAGTGATAAATTCTAGACACCATACCACTAGAGACAAATCGGAATAGTACACATTCAATTAACTTAACATAATCAGTGAAATTTCCAAATTAATCATTAAAATAATATTTTTTTAGAATAATACAGTTATTCCCCTTCCATATTTAGAAATAGTTGTGTCCCCTCTATACTGAAAAAAAAAATGAGGCATGGTATCTGCGCTTATTGTAATATCGAAGAACCGATTAACGCACGATAGTGAAATTTTGAATATAGTGGTTTTAATTGGTGCTAAATCACGTGAGCCCATCGCCAAATGTATAAACAAATACTGTAAGGTACCTTGCTGGGGTGCCAATGAAGTATTCAAATGAAAAGTTGCGTAAATGGTAACACAATACTACAATTTATGTCAGATATTGTACATCTCGAAAGGCAAAACTTGTCGGTATGCGTGCATGGTGACAAATATGTTTTAGTTTGCAGTAATCTCACAAAAGCGGTAAAAACTGCATCAGCCAGCTAAGCCCCGGGCATGTCGTGTGAATCAAGCTCTGGACTTGTCTTTAGCTCTAAAAATTAGCTTACTATAGCAGAATACCACTCAGACATTAACAAGGTACCTTACATCGTTGCCAGAAGCACTGCAAACCTGTGACGATAAATCGAAATCATGCGAGGCAAGCCCCGGGCATGTCATGCGAATCAAGCTCCGGACATGTCTTTAGCTCTAAAAATTAGCTTACTATCACAGAACACCACTCATACATTAGCAAGGTACTTTAGGTCAATCAAAGACGCAAAACAAACCTGTGACGATAAATCGAAATCATGCGAGGCAAGCCCCGAGCATGTCATGCGAATCAAGCTCCGGACATGTCTTTAGCTTTAAAAATTAGCGCACTATCGCAGAATACCACTCAGACATTAACAAGGTATCTTAGGGCATTGCCAGAAGCAATACAAACCTGTGATGATAAATCGAAAGTGTTTTTCATTCATCTCTTTTCTTTTCTCATTCTGATAAATTAAATGTAACTTTACTGATATTCCGTGTGAGTATGTAATGTAGGCGAGGAATTTCAAATCTCACGCGTTACACGCGTGCCATATCTAGCCGCTAATTAATGATGCTTGTTGTAATGTAATGTAATGATAAACCATCATCAGCGGCATGTGACGTGCCGACTGGTGTAGGCTCTCCACAACTCTCGATCTTCCACAATAAATTGTCTTGCCCCACAGCGCGCGGTGCTTGTGCGTGTGTGTGTGAGTGTGTGTGTGTGTGTGCGCGTGCGTGTATGTGAGTGCGTGCGAGCGCGTATATTTGTGTGCCTGCATGTATGTGTCTGCGCACGCGTGCATGCGTGTGTGTGAGAGTGGGTACGTGCGTGTGTGTGTGTGTATGTGCCACGTTAGTTCACGACCAAATGTATGCTTCGTACTATAGCTATGTGTCTATCTTTTACATATTTGTTGTAATTAACAATTACATATCTTTTTATGTTTCCAAATTGAATGTTTCATGTAGAAATTTAATTGTTAATTTTTTGTACAATTTTATTTTTGAAATTTTATTTTTTCATTCAATCTTATTACATAAGATACCTTTAATTTTCTTAAATACAGCTGTTGTTTGCATAGGGGACAGGCGAATATCTCTAGTAGGTTGGGGATGTAACATAACAACGTGAGATATTTTTTCCCCCTTCGGTTAAGGAATGTTACTACTTTTCATAAGTTTTGCATGAAATATTTCTTCACTTGTCCAAAACTTTTCACATTTGGTTAACAAAGTTTCCTACTCTTTATAAGTTTCGATGAACTTTGGCCAAACTTTTCACATTTGGTTAACAATGTTTCCTACTTTTTTTATGAGTTTGTTTGAAATTTGGTCAAACTTTCCACCTTTTGGTTAACAAAGTTTCCTACTATTTATGAGCTTTTCTCGAAATTTGGCCATCACAATTTTCTAGATTTCACAAGTGTGGGTGAGATATTTATCAGTTTGGTTGAACTTTGGCCACAATTTTTCACATTTGGTCAACAAAATTTCCTACTTTTTTATGGATTTGGTTGACATTTGGCCAAACTTTTCACCTTTTGGTTAACAAAGTTTCCTACTTTTTATGAGTTTTGTTTGAAATTTGGCCAAACTTTTCACATATGGTTACCAAAGTTTCCTACTTTTTGTGAGGTTGTTTGAAATTTGGCCAAACTTTGCACCTTTGGTTAACAAAGTTTCCTACATTTCATAAGTTTGGGTGAAATTTGGCCAAACTGTTCACGTTTGGGTAACAAATTTTCCAACTTTTCATATGTTTGACTGAGATTTTTATAAGTTTCGTTTGAAATTTGGCTAATCTTTTCACATTTGGTTAACAAATGTTCCTACTTTTCATAAGTTTGACTGAGATTTTTATAAGTTTGGTTGAAATGTGATCAAAATTTTTCACTTTGGTTAACAAAGTTTCCTACTTTTCATCAGTTTGGTGAAATTTGGTCAAACTTTTCACATCTGGACAACAAAATTTCCCACTTTTAATAAGTCTGGTTGAAATGTAGCCAATATTTTTCCCATTTGGCTAACAAATTTTATTACTTGACCTAGATTTTTGCCCTTCATTCTCTCACCACATGACAACTATATACACCGTAAACACTAAATATTCAACAACCAAGACGTAATTATAATCTGTATACCTGTTTATTTACAGTAATTTAGTACATTTTACAAGAATAATAAGTTTTTTTAAAAAATGCATAATGTCATTATACGAAATGGATGATGTGATATGAGCCGGTATACATAGTATCATCAAAAACATTTTATGTTCACATATAGAGCTATACAAGTTGTATGTTGTTTCTGGGTTTCTTCACACCACAGCCTGAGTAGGTTGCTTTTTCCGGCTGGTAGCCTGGTATGTATATGTCACTTGGTATGTAGTCATAAGACTGGTCTCCTGGTTGATGGGCTGACATCTGAGTAATGTAGACAATCGGGGCATCAAACATCTGAGTGTCGGGTACATCAAGCAGCTGGTTGTTGGGTTCATCACACATCTGGTTGCTGGGGTCATCACACATCTGTCTGTAGTTGGGTTGACAACTGGTGGTATAGTATACATCTGTTTTGTGGCTCAATTTTCGTGTGTCTGAAGGTGTTTTCGTTTGCACGATGAAGCTGAGGGTTTAGTGCTCATATGTGTTGAGGTTGCAGTGCCCATAGATGTTGTTGAAGTGGATGTCTGATGTTTTGTTTTTATGTGTCGTTGTAGGCTGTCTTTTCTGTTGTATGGATTACCACAGAGGTGGCATGTGTGTGTTTCGGTGTTGAATTGACCACATATATGACACAGATAGAGATATTTCTGTTTAGTAGCCATTACGCTGCAAAGGGTAAGGGCGGTAAGGCGCGTATTCCAAACCGCTTGTAGTTTCCGGCACCAGCTTATGGAGTGTTGATAATTAGCACAGTACTCTTTTGTGTAGTTGCACTGGTGAAGTTTTGATATGGTAGAGTGATCCAACACTATGATTTGTATAGATTTCTGTAGTTCCACGCTTTCACAGGTCGTTGTGGTGTAAGTACTGACCGCCGATCGTTATACCACTGTGAAGAAAAGACAAACCATTACAGTCCACCGTCGATATTTTACATGACTTTTATTTTGTATTTCAAAACACGCAAAAGCCAATATTATTTTTATGGTCGTGTTTTTACATCACCTACAGAAAATAATAACCAGAATAATTGCCACTCCCCTATGACGATCTTCACCTTCAGAATAAATAATCTTGAAATCTTCTTCTATCTTGTTGCCTGTTCCTGTCCATCTCGTTTCGCACATACCTAAAATATTAATTTTCTCCCTTTCAATTTCTTGTTTTATGTTCTCTAATTTTCCGTCGTTGTTTAACGTCCTAACGTTCCAAGTTGCTAATGTTAACGTCTCTGTCCTTGTCTTGCGATGATCGGTACACCCGTTACATACCACCAAAAGAAATGAATGAAAAAGTAAAGTTACATTTAATTTATCAGAACGAGAAAAGAAATGAGATGAATGAAAAACAATTTCGATTTATCTTCACAGGTTTGTATTTCTTCTGGCAATGACCTAAGGTACCTTGTTAATGTCTGAGTGGTATTCTGCGATAGTGCGCTAATTTTTAGAGCTAAAGAAATGTCCTGAGCTTGTTTCGCATGACATGCCCGGGGCTTGCCTCGCATGAATTCGATTTATCGTCACACAGGTTTGCAGTGATTCTGGCAATGACCTAAAGTACCTTGTTAATGTCTGAGTGTTATTCTGCAATAGTAAGCTAATTGTAGAGCTAAAGAATGTCCAGAGCTTGATTCGCATGACATGCCCGGGGCTTGCCTCGTATGATTTCGATTTATCGTCACAGGTTTGCAGTGCTTCTGGCAATGATCTAAAGTACCTTGTTAATGTCTGAGTGGTATTCTGCGATAGTAATCTAATTTTTAGAGCTAAAGACATGTCTGGAGCTTGATTCGTATGACATGCCCGGGGCTTGGCGGCTCGCTGACGCAGTTTTTACCGCTTTTGTGAGATTACTGCAAACTAAAACATATTTGTCACCATCCACGCATACCGACAAGTTTTGCCTTTAGAGATATACAATATCTGACATAAATTGTAGTATTGTGTTACCATTTACGC
The DNA here is from genome assembly GCA_014155875.1 of Cepaea nemoralis. NCBI lineage: Eukaryota > Metazoa > Mollusca > Gastropoda > Stylommatophora > Helicidae > Cepaea > Cepaea nemoralis. The sequence continues at coordinate 693,802 of JACEFZ010006257.1, read as the reverse complement.
AACTTTTCATTTGAATACTTCATTGGCACCTATGCAAAGTACCTTACAGTATTTGTTAATACATCTGGCGATGGGCTCACGTGATTCAGCACCACTTAAAACCACTATATTTAAAATTTCAAAATCGTGCGTTAATCGGTTACTGCGATATTACAATAAGCGCAGATACCATGCCTCGTTTTTCAATTATTTCCAAAATATGGAAGGGGAATAACTGGTTTATTCTTTAAAAAAATATTATTTTAATGATTAATGTGGAAATTTCACCGATTATTTAAGTTAATTGGATGTGTAATATTGCGACTAGTCACTTTTGGTATGTTGTCTAGAATTTATCACTATCTGTATGTTATTACGTGTTTATTAATTGTGGCAATATACCCATATATAGAATTAATAGCTGTATTCTGGCTTCAGTCTTTTTTCCTAAAGGTGAATGTGCCCAAGCTATCATTTGGGTCTTTTTTGGCAGATACGACAGAGGGTTTCAAGGAAGTCACACATAACAAGCCTCTGCCAGGACTGTTAAAAAGACAATCCACCCAGCCTGTCCCACCCCCCAGGCAAATTCGAAACAAGCTACGACCCTATACCCAGACCCACCAACGACCTCGACCAAGGAGAAAGACCAAAAGGAGGAGGAGGAGTCCCCTACAACCGTCAAAGAAGCAGATACGACAGAAGGTTTCAAGGAAGTAACAAATAACAAGCGCAATAGAAGACGGAATAACACTGTCACACGTCGTTCTTGATGATAATATCACGAAGTTCTTACGATGATATGCTCATGACATTATTGTGTGATGGTCGTTGTCTAGGGAACGATACTCATGGTGTGTCAATGGAGATATCTGTCTTGCAATGTAACTCACCCCCGCAGTGCATATTCACCAGTCATGAAACAAGATTCAGTTGGCGCACATAATCCTTTATTACAGAAATAATACAGACTCACGGAACATATGTATATATCCAGAAACAATGTAATCCATAGATTCTCAATATCCTCCTCACAATTTAACCAGCACACATAAATGCCTTCTCACGGCCTGCTTCTTATCTCAATCCACCAGACAGGTAATCCAGCTACTATCCACGGCTGGATCTCCCACAATACAACCCACACATTGGGTTGGAGCCACTGCTCAACTATAGAACCCACTCTGGTTCAGGCCTGTCTTCACAACTCGGAGAACAACCCAACACGGAGATCTCTCTTAAACGACCTGACCCGCAGTCGGTCTCTTCTCTCACTGACTTTTCAGTCTCCTCACTTCACACAACACACAACTGTCTTTCGACCCATCCCCCCTGGGGCCTTCCACTCATATCCGCCCCATTATTTCTGAGGGTTGATTGTTTTCCTCGTAGCCAGGTCACTCACCTTACTGTCTATGACCACAGGCATGTGACACTACCCCACCCTCAAAAGAAAACATCGTTTTCAAATGTTGGGAGACTAAAACTTATTAAATATGTGACCCAGACACATTGCCTGGGTAGCCCTATGTATGGCTGCACCTTACTCTCGCTACCACACTACATAATACATCAAATGCTCATAGTACATTCCCATATTCCCCACACATAAATACAAACAACTTTCTATCTTGTGTACCAATGCATGAACTAATACATTACATAATAATAATAATACATCATAGAAAAGCATTATACTTATGTACCCACAGGTCTCTTACTACTTCACGACCCCACAATACTATTTGTGTACCGACCCTATATCAGGCGGTTCTGTTCTTGCATTAACCCTCCTCTGATTCCTGTCGATGCTGTGTCTACCTTTCATGTACCCATGACTCATGGTACCTCTACAATTACAACATCTGTTTGCTATCCTTAGCCCTGGGTCAGTAATGTCGCGAAAACTCTTTTGACCTGACTCAACTTTCCTATCTGCATATTGCACCGTTACACTTGAGTCTCTGTTTAGTCTGAACTCTTTATTCAATCTTGGCCCATATATCTGGCACCTTGCTTTCTGCTGCATACGCCTTATGCCTATGTGCCCTGCACATGCACTATCCTGAGCTGTTCTAGTATATCGGTCTCTATGTGCTAAAGGTACTGCTCCTTGCCCACGTGCAGTTCTGCTATCTGAAAACCTGCGAGTGAGAACATTGTTCTTCCTCTCGAAGCACCATCTACCTTTCTTTGACTGCCTATGTTCTACTCTCCTACACCCTTGGGAACATTTGTTCAGAGTAGTATCTTGTCTCTGGGATTCACTAGCACTATATTTGGGATCCATTCTCATCTGCTCAGCTGTACTATCCTTGTCCTGAGTTCCTGTGTCTACTTCAAGTGCCTCTTCTACCTCAGCTATACTCTCTAATTTAGGTTCTCTTGTGGTAACTACCTCATTACTGCTTACACTATATTTTCGGTCCCAATAAACTACTTCCTCTTCTGTACACTCTTTAACTCCTATAACATTTCCTATGATCCAAATCAGCCACTGGTGAGTCCAGAACACACGCTGTCACTCTTCCAGTGATATATGGTGTTTTTACTGTTATTATGGCTACTGGGTAGAACTCTACTGTGCCGTTGAATGTTATGCATCTAATCTTTTTCCCTGTATAATCCGAGGGATCTATTAAACTTCTCCTCACTCCGATAGACGTACATCCGGAATCCCTAATTGTTAACGCTGGTCTATCATTGACAAATCCCTGATGCAGCTTCAGACTTCCTCCTTCATGCACTGCTGATCCTGCTTTTACTGTATGACCACATATTAGGACTGGCTGACTGTCTTTTTCAAAAAGAGGTTTGCACCCACTACAATCTTCATTGTTCAGCGTCTCAATTACTTGCGCTGCATTTGAGTGCTCTGTTTCTCTCATCCTACATTGATGGCTGATATGCCCCTTCTTTCCACATTTGAAACAAGTAATCTCCCTTTTAGTGTTGTTCGTTGGTCCATCTGATGGTTGTGCATCACACTCTGCTGCCTTGTGTCTCCAGCTCCCACAATTCCAACATCCGGCATAATTTGGACGTCTCTGGAAGTTCCCTCTTCTATATGGGTACCGTCCTACTCTACCAACATTGTTTCCTCGGAAACCATTATCTTGAAGTTCTTGCTGCTCACCTTTCTGTGCTGAATCCACACTTTTCGCCCTTGGTCTGATGACTGGATTCTGGTCCTGTTTAGTGTACGCTGCACAGACTATTTCCTCACTCATTAGTTTCCCAATAGATACGTTAGGATGTGCAGTCATGATAGTTTTGCCCTAACTGAGACATTGTGTCTATGTCCTTTGGCTTCCGTTCCTCAAAGAACGCCACTAAATTAGAATTGCATGCAGATACTACCTTGTCTCTTAACATTAGATCTACTAATTTATTAAAATCTTTCCCTACTTCTGCAAGCTCCATCCATTTGTTAAATGTATTCTTTACATGTGTTAACAAAGTCTGTGAAATCTTGATTTGTCTCTGGCACTAACTGTCTAAACTTTGTTCTATATCCATGCTTCAGTTAGTTGGAACTTTGTCAGCAAACGTTGACGTAAGATAGTGTAGTTGTTTCCTTTCTTCTACAGGTAAATTGAACATGGTGTCTAGTGCCTTACCCGTAAGAAGCTCCCCTAGTCTAATAGCATACTGTTCTTCGGGGATGCCTAACACTTTCGCTGATGCCTGATATCTGTCAAGATAAGCTTCAAGGTTGTCTCGGTCCGTAAAGTATGGCAGTTTTAATCTCTGTGACGACTGCGATGGTCTTCTGCTTTCCTCACTTTGACCTTTCGAAGATAGTTCTAGTTTTCTTAACTCGATTTCAGTTTGCATCTGGCACTTGATCTTCTCTTTCTCAATTTCCATTTCAGCTAACTTTACTTCCTGTAGACGTTTGTTTTCCATTTCAGCTAGTTTTACTTGTGTCTCTTCCTGTAGACGCTTGTTTTCTATTTCAGCTAACTTTACTTCCTGTAGACGTTTGTTTTCCATTTCAGCTAGTTTTACTTGCGTCTCTTTCTCTTCCTGTAGACGCTTTGCCTCGCGTTCATTATGCCTCTCCTCTCTTTCCGTCTGCTTTTGTTCTTTCGCTTCTGCATACTCCTGTAACTCTTTACCTTTCAGGCCTATTCTTTCACCTGCTTCAATATAATCCATTAAAGTAGGCATCTTGTACTTGTGGACACGTTGCTGTGAATCAGCCAACTATAAATGTACAGACTCTGCTGTTAGTCTTTGTGTCACTTCCCTAAGTACACCCGCACTCCCTGTGTACGTAAATCCGTAGTGCTACAATATCACTCTGTACTCACCCAGTCACTCTATAAGCACTAGGTAGTGAGGGGGAAGTATCACCTATACTCCCTTATATCTATATATCTATGACCACAAGTTCATAAAGTCCCTGGAAATATTGTTAAACATACATATAAATACATATACAAACAAATGGATGATAACACTAAGTGATGACTATCCAACGCTAGACTTCACAAGCTGAGTACACGGAGACGATGATCACACAGAAATAAACCACAGTAACAACCACAAGCTTGTGTAGAGACACCCACAGTGCGCGTAAAATATAAACTGACTCAGATACCACTAGATAGTAGACACGACAAAAGTTCACAATAATAACATATATCCGAACACAGCAAATATTATATGCAAATATTATGAAAAGAAAGAGAAACAAAAACAATTTATAGCATCAACATATACACAAATCTGACGTCAGACAACTCGGCTCTAGATATTGGTTAAGACTATTTCAATGCCACTGCATGACACGTTAACTCATTAACGTTTTTCTTACAAAAATATCGTAAGCACCAGAAATAATATATATTTGTGTGCCGTATCCCGACTCTCGAGAAACACCCCAAAAAATCCCCTACTCTTGACAAACACTGGACCACATACAAGTAACAGCTTAACAACCGAAAACAATATTTATAAGACAATGAGCAGCAAACAGAATGTCCAAATCGTTGGCCGATAAATATGTGCCCACTAATCCGTCGCCAAAAGTTCTTATTTTGCTGTTAATAGTTTTTCACCATATGCTGGAAATGTCTGTGTTACATTCTCCGAAATGATTACGACGCTAAATTTCAAAGCGACTTGTTGTTTTGTTGAGTGGTTCGTGAATTCACGTGGTGATCACCAGTTCCAACTGTCGACAAAAGTTGAAGATGATAGTGATATCCAAACTGTTCTGTCTCGACACAGTCCGTAACGTTATTGTACTTTCTCTGTACGTGGTGGTACCACAGTAATAATCCAAAGTGTTCTCTCGATATGTTGTTACTTTCGTTGCGGAGATGGCGCTTCGCTGTATCATTAATGTTATGGATTTCCGTTACCCGACAAGATTCACCAAAAAGAAAAGGAAAATGGCAGCCAATGTTCAGCGCTTTAAATTTGGGTATATAAATCCTTATCGGCAAAGAAGTACAACCATGGTTGCGATGACGATAAGTTAAAACTGTTTGCTCATAACAGAATAATGATGACAACGGCTTGAACAAAGACGAAACATCAAGTCTGGCTTTCTTTCAAAACAACCTTGTTTATCCCGATCTCCTGTGGAAATTCCCAGTAACTTTCCACTGTCCCTAACCTTGACCTTGCCGGACACCTCAAGTCAGTACCTCATTCTTCTTTGTCACAATAATCCACACTGACTGTCTGTAAAATGACCGGACACTTTTCCGTCATACAAAAACACTTTCCACACAACTTCTCAGCCCCACCCGGCTGCGGTAGGGGTACCGTTACTATCCCCTTCAGTCAACTGTCCGTCAAATCAGCGACTGCCAATTTTTTTTTTCTGTTTTCCAAACATGTACTTCCCCAGTACCTGGACGCTGGTGTTCCCACCCGTCCTATTTACTGCGTCGAAAAATCTTGACCAGTCAACTTGCGACAACACAGTGCACTTGCCTCCAGCACACACACACCAAATATCCCACCACACACAGGATGTTGAGACGAAATTACTCGCTGTCTTCAATCTTTGGTTCAATCCTGTCAAACACACACACTCCAGGACTGACCGCACTTGTTGCAACCACCGTTTTGTCCCCTCGACATTTCCTCTGTGCTGTCCGTTACCAAACACCCCTGCTACTGCAATCGACTTTCCCGGTCGATTTTTGCTGCGTTAATTCTTCTGGCGTGCCCGCTAGCGTCGCAATGACGTGTGCTGACTGTCGTTAATTTACCTGTAGTATGACCTTCACTTGAACTGTCTGCTAGCTGGTGATTTCCGCCGCGTACCCTCCCCGCGCGCTGACAGTTTTTCTTCGATGTGG